>JAIEZT010000084.1:11727838-11783834 GCA_019594935.1 Periophthalmus modestus
AGTTGTTCTTACCTCAGCTCTGTGTATTGCACTCCCTTTAGATTTTGTAGTACCAGTTTTTTGTTTTTACTTTGAATTCTCCTGTAGTACATAGTCATGTTCATCGGCTTTGTGGGATTTGTTCAAATGTGGAGCAGGTGTGGGCATTCATGAAGAATTAGGTGGGACACCAGTGCGCCCAATCCGTCCCACCCATCTGTCCTTATAATAGGTAGTTCTTTCAACTCCTGCTAATGACCACTTCATACGGGTCATCCAGCGGGGGTCTGGAGAGGGGCGCGATAAATGTTTTGTCAGGGGGTTCAGCTGGTGACTCCACACACAGAGAGATGCAGGAGGGATGAGGAATGAAAGGGAAAAGGTGAAGAACGGTACAAATAAAGTCAAATATCAAAGAGAGGTTGAGACCACGGGTGAGACCGTTCCAAGGCGGGGTACGGCTATAATAATGTGTTTGAAATAGTACATCGCTGCAGGTAATCGGGACTTACAACAAGGTATCAGCACACTGGTGCATGCTGGGGAAATTTAAAAACATTTACACAGCCCTATGTCTATAAGACCTGCCAGATTCACATTGCATTTAATGTAATGATTAGATTAAAAGCCCCCTGGAACATCCAGCTCATCACCTACTTTGTTTGATTTTACTATCATAGAGAAGACCATCAAATATATGAAGTATGGTGGAATTGATGGAATGTAGTAAAGAAAAAAAAAAGTTAAATAACATCACATATTTTTTTGACCCATAGGAAGAGGGTTGGAGACTTTGAGGATTTAATTTAAACCATATTAAAAAATAATAATAATATAATTGATTTTTTATTTAAAGTTTTTTTCTGTATTTGTTTCTCTACATTAAATATGTATATTTTACTTCTATAGTTGATGTATTCTGTTTGACAGTATAAATGTAAAAATTTGTTCAAAATAAAAAAAACAATTATAGATGTGTCAAACCATTGACTGGTTGTTAAAGGATTGTTCTGTTTGGCTGTTAAGATCACAGGACTGTATAAAGAAGTGGCAACTAACGTGAAGTGACGTCACCCACGAGAGTTCAGCTCTCCAGCCAATGAAGCTTCATCTGAGGTTACAGTTACAGGGGCCCCCAATTTGGAAGTGCACTTAGCAACTCTTGTCGACTTTGGGGAAGAAGGAGCCTGATTTGTCGATAGGAGCTGGAACTGCACCCCTGATCACTTCCTATTTGAAAAAATGGCGGGTAGAGGTTAGCCATATTCATTTATATAAACAGTCTTTGGTGAGATCCGGTGTCATGCAAACAGTGTAGCTACAATAAGTCGTCTCTCACACTGATACTGAATTGAAAGCGAGTACGGCTTCTGCAGAACAAAACCCATCTCTGTTTTTTCATGTTTGCAGATTTGGAATGACTGCTTGAGTTTACCTTCATTAATTCAGTTACAGTACACACGTTCACTCTGAGGCGACGTCTCAACGAGCCACCTGCTCCTTTCACTTCTCTTCCACACTTATTCTGACTGTTCTTCAGTTATGCAAGGTTCAAAGTGTCGCAATTGTCTATGATGTCGCACAAAAAGCTAAACACTATTTTGTAAGCTGTGGAAGCAGATCTATTATTCAAAATGGACTTTTCAGGCTTTTAACGGTGTTATACTTGTTTCTCATTGACCCTCTGAAGTTGTGTTTGGTGAGTTGTGCATGTTTGAGCAGTGTTTAATCTTTTATTTTCAAGATGCCATATTGCCAATCCTCACCCCCGTGGATTTACAAACCCACTGCTCTGCTCTACTCTCATTTTCCAATTTTATTTGTCTTACCGGTGAATACACGTAGGACTCAGCAATGTCACGTAGCTACTTGCTGATGTTCAGATTTCCGTAGGGGCGCCGACAGCTACACAGCTCTTTGTTGATGCCGTTACTTGATTCTTTTCATATTTCTTTTTAGATAACATTGTGATTTAAACTGTGGGGGGTTGCAACATAAGATCCACAGGTAATCATAGATTATAACTATAGAGCAGACAACAAACACCACATTTGGATTTAACACAAGTCAAACGCTTCACAAATCACAGATGTTGCTTCATCCCTTTTGGTTATATCAAAACACAGTTGTAGCCAAAAGTACTCCTGTCACAGCCATATTGTGAGGAGAACACACGAGGAACATGTAACGTCCAAACCTGAGGCTGGTGGGCTGATGGTCGACTCACTGCAGTTTCATATTGTTTTTTCAGATTAAACGTTTAGATTTGCATGTTGATATTAATGTCATATCATTGTTTAGCTTTTAAACTGTCCACACTGTTAGAAACAATAAGCTCTTTCTCTTTGTTGTCTCATTAAAGCCGCCTCTCCCGTTCATATGGACTGATAATGGGCTATACCACACAAATGGACTTCCTGTTATGTTTTTCAAAGTTCTGGGAACATATGATACATGTTTCATGTGTTAACCTCAGATGTGAATGCAGTGTAGAGGCTCACTCTTACACTTTTCTCACTAAAACACCTCGAAATAAAATAATTTCATGTTGCACAGAAACTTCGCACCTTTAAAAAAAAAAGCAGCTACTGGCATTAACTGCTGGGCAAAACCACACTGATATGTCTGTATAATTTACACAGACAGATGTCAGTCTGGTCCCACGCTCCTCTCTGTCTCGAGCCAGTCAAACGTGAACATCCATCAGATTGTTTTCCTCAGGACACATGTTCAAACGAAGAAGATGCATTGGTCATCTATCATTACTTACAAATCACATTTCTCTCAGCTCAGACAGAGTTTAGTGTTCACGTCATTCATTCTGCAGAAATCCTTTTTGTTTTTCAGTTCCTTGTCACATTTTTTTCCTCGTAGCAGCCATATTTGTTTTGATACAGATGGACCGTGCATGTCCCTGATTGGCTAATCAACCTGTCAATCACAACCATCTAAACTTGATTCACCTGTGTCCAGACTCACAGCTTGGTAAGTATTGAAGTGTGTATTCTGGTATTTACAATACTGTAGAAGTCAAATACAACACAATGTAATGATATTTAAAACTCTTGCTGCTAGCACAGTATCACGATGTGTGTAGTTGCTTCCAATAAAAGACTTAAAGTTTAGCCAAAGTTGCATGGAATGTTCCACAGTATGACCATTATATAAAATCTCTTCATGGAACAAGAAAGTAACACCACAGGCCAGTTACGGTCAGGTCGTGGGAGTGGTGACCCCGCACAGCAGAAGGAGAATTTGGAGAAAACATTCACTGCTAACATCTGATCTGAAGTGTTGATTTGTGTAAACTGTCTAGTTCATGTGACCAACATGTCAACACTTCTCCAGTTTCTCTGGAGGCTTTAAAACGGCTCGTGTCGCCCCATAGAACGAATTCCACTTTGACCAAAAACTAAACGTGTGCAGAAACGGAGCTCAAAGTGACCACCTGGCTCCGGTTTCAGTTCATTTTCTCAAAAGACTTAAGTACACACAGTAGATGTTTTGTTTTAACGCCATCCCACACTGGAAACCATAACAACAGTAGCAAGCGAATGTCTGAAAAGTTACGCAGTACATCGTTAAAGTTCCTATGACATGTTGAAATACTCATTTACTAAAACACTGATAAGATAATTGTATTTTAAATGATTATATTTAAGACTTTACTTAAAAAAAAATGGAAAAAATAAAAGTTCTCAGTTTGGCAGTTTTTAGGTTTATATTGTACTTCCTTGTTTGTTAAATCATGACATCATGCTTGGAAATTGTCCCATGGCTGTTACTAGCAAACCATGTAGAGCACTGGGCCAAAACCTTTATAATGCACAGAAATTACTATGTAACAAATAGAAATACAAGAAAAACCTACCTATATCTTGTTTAATAATCGTTCAAAGAACCGTTTCAACTTTCCTTAGAAATAGGTGTAAAAACTACATTTATATTTACAAAAAGTTTTATCTCACCCAAGTTAGTAGAAGTAGAGATTCTCTGTTAAAATGTTGTTTCCTCATCACAAACAGACCTGGAGTTGTGTTTGTTTCATTCACTACATGTTCACCCACAAACCCGGCATATTTAAGCTGAATTCTTCTCTCAAGCAGAAAACACCCTGCCCACCTTGTGAGGTCATGTGGTGATACAGTAAGTGCTCCATTGTGTTTGTAAACTCCACCCACCTTCACTATATTGTGCATATATAGGACCTTTAAGCCACATGTGCATCAGACTGAACAGTTCACAGTTGCAGTAGCTCAGGACTAATTCTGTTGTACAATTTATTTAAACTACCTTAATGTAACTTATTGCTAGACATTTTTGAGTTAAACCACAGTAAAAACCATCCACCAGCTCGATGCCTTTGAAATATGTCTGTGTCCTGAGTCGGGTCGATGAGGCGCTCCTGTTTTCTGCTCTGGCTATAGTACTCACACTTAATATTACTGGGATCAGATGATGCAGGGATCATATTGACTCCAGCCTCTCTGATCAATGCAATGTGAAAACTCAGCAAAGGCTCCTTCAAAAGTGGAGTCAAAGATGAATCATTTTTTGCCCAAAACCTGAATGACTTTTTGCCTTTGCTGATCCCATCCACCAACAAATACAAGTTAAAGGTCCTATATTACGCAAAATGGACTCTCGTGAGTGTTAAAACCATGTTATAATGTTGTTACCTCACCAAAAACCGACCTGGAGTTGTGTTTTGTTTCATTCACACATGTTTAAATCACAAACCTGGCATATTTAGGCTGAGAGAACCACTTTGTGATGTCACACGGTGATACAGGAAGCGATGCACTGTGTTTTCAAATTCCACACACCTTCACTAGAATCATTTGGATAATTCAACCCTGGAATTGCATATCTCTACTGAACTAAAGGTAAAAGGGAGCTGTTAACTTGAAAACTACCACTTCATGACATCACAAGGTGGAACAGAGCATTTTGAGGTTTGGAGATGTAGACAGACAAATAATAAAGTGTTATTCAAACATGTGTGAATGAAACAAAACACAACTCCAGGTATGTTTTTGAGGAGATAACAGCATTATAACATGGCTTAACGCTCACGAGAGTCCGTTTTGTGTAATATAGAACCTTTAATCACCCTTAACGATCTTACTTTCACTTTCACTTTCACAACCCCTACTCCTCCTTTTATCGAGTTAGCAAATCAAAGTGGTCCCTGCGCTCCATCACAGCTATTCTTGGCACATCCTTTTCACCATCTTCCTAATGTTTATAAAGGAAAGGCATCACTTCTCCGAGCAGCAGATAAGTTCATGACAGTGTCTGAATATGGAACGATTTCTGTTACAGACCGCGCCTCGGCACCTCGCTGCTGCGTTTGACCTCCGGTGATTTGGGATGCTGTTTTTTCTTCTTCTATTGAAATGAAGAATGCAGATAGTGGGGGGGGGGACAGCGAGCGCCTCTCCAAACCACAGCCCTGTAACTGAATCGATGGTCCTTTCTCTCTGAACGTGCGTCTGTCCTTGCCCATCCTCTATATTGTGTATACATCCACAGGCACGCACTTCAGGCAGGGTTTTGCATTATACTGCACTTTTAAAACAGGTACTTTTTGTAGTAACCTTGGTGGAGAGGGTATTAAAGGCACACTATGCTTGTTCGTATTGTGATTTTTATGTCATTATTATACTGTAAAGCACTTTGAATTACTTTGTGTACCAAACGTGAACATACATCTCAGTGGAGTCACCAGAAAAATTAAGCAGTTCAGCTTTAACCATACATGCAACAAAAATACCACAGTATACTACAAATACTAAGTACTCCCCATAGACTGAAGAAGTGGACTAAGCAAGTGTGACGTCACCCACAGCACTCGGCTCCAGTCAAAAAACTAAGCCTCAACGCTAACTGAGGCGGTTCTAGTGGTGAATTCTGGCCCATATTTGGAATTCTGACCTCGAGTATCATAGCAACCAAAGAGCTAATCCAGAGTGAGGCTGTTGAAGGTAACGCCCCTTCCCGCCCACACCACTGGTTTAGCAGGGAGCGGACACTTAGCAACGCTGTCAATCAAACCTGTTGCTAACGCTGGCAGGAGCGACCTCAGGAAAAGAAGGAGCCTGATTTGTCCGTTGTTAATGTTCATATCTTGATTTACTGACACAATAGTGAAATAAACCAGGATCATGTAGATCGGGTTAACACGAACATTTTAAGAACAAAATGGCGAGTCTGACAGCAGCAGTTACAGAGAGAAGGGCCACAGTTTTTCAGTGTAAAGCGAATTGGAGCCAGAGTCGATGGAGCTGGATGAACGCCCATGAGCACTTCCTATTTGGAACGGGTCGGTTAACAGGTTAAGTACGTCCATTTATATATACAGTCTGTGGGTAGTCCTGATATAGATCCTGATCAAAATCTAGAGTGATGCTCTGCAGATGAAAAACATTTATAAGTCTGTCTTTCCTCTAACAGGAGTGAAAGTGCAAGAAGGAAACACCCAACATTTCACTTCTGCATTACAATAAAAGGGCTGTAGGTTTATTAGATACATCTTTTATTTTTTATGCAAGTTCATTGAGGCTTATATGATCACTGCTGGAATCATAACGAAGTAAAAATAGTAAGTACTGTACTTAAGTATACAATTTAGATATCTGTACTTTACTTAAGTACATTTTAAAGTGGCTACATTTGATTTTTACTTTTACTACATTTGAGAGCGGTATCTGTACTTTCTATTTCAGTACATTTTTGAACTGGACTGAAAAGTAGAAGTATTTTTTATTATTGTCTGATATCTGCTGAAAAAGGCTGAGAGTTTTATTTTTAACACATCTGTAGTTTAAGCAACAAAAATATTCAAATAAAAAGAGCTGGGAAAAATGAATTCAGCTGTTTCTGTTGAACAAACTTTAGCACAAATCTGTATAAAAATCACCACATTAAAATCATGCACAAAATACTTTTACTTTTTACTCTTTAAGAACATTTTAAATAGATATTTTAAGACTTTTAGATATTTAAGATTTTACTTGATTACTTGATATTGATTTTTCCATGTGATACTTTTACTTCAGTATTGCTTTGCTCCAATATCTGCAACTTTAACAAAATTGAAACAAGCCTCTACCACTGTATATGATCCTATGCTAAATCAGTAGTATTAGAAGGAAGTGTTGGGGCATTCTGCAGAAACAACACCACACTGTCAGAATGAAATGAGTCTGAACGCTTTAATTCTAAATTCCACCAATTTAAACATTTTTATATTTTTTCACATTTTCATTTGTTTTATACTATTGTCCAATGAGTCACTTTCTCTGGCTCTGTCGGTAATACCCCTCGGTTTCTATTCCTCCAACACATTGTAACAGCAACCAGAGCTTTGTTTGTGATAGAAAAAATCATAAACAAATATCTCTCGTCTGGATTATGTGTTTGGGGATTGGGCCATTTTTAGAAGTGAAGAAGCATCTATAAATAGGCAAGGCAAGATTGGGTAAAAACAAAAATAAAGATCTTTTTGGGCTGTGTCTGAATGTCTCCCCCCAGTCCCTAACACAGGGTGGGCAAAGTTTCTGACATACGGGAGACAATGCGTTCTAAATCTGAGGGGTCGGCATATGTATATGTAAATATTACATTAGAGATTTGGCCTGTAACATGTAGCACAGCATGAATATGCAAGGCTCATTGTACAAATTGTTTTCCAAATGCATTAATTAAAGGATAATGAATCTATTACATTCAGGTAAATAGACACAGCAGAAACACTCACATTCAGTTTTATCAAGTGCCAAAAGATCAACAACTTGATGAAAGGTCAATTGAACCAAGGTTTACTCTTACCTATTTTAATATAATTTGATCACATTCGGTGGGCTGGATTAACCCAAAGGCCCGTGTCTGCCCTAAACCGCTCTTTCACTCCACTACCCTGCACTCTTTAGCAGACTATAGAGCCTCATTCACACAAAGATTTGGACTCACAGTTTCACTATGTTCCGGTCACGTGACTTTGAGTTTGGGTGATAAAAAGTATTAAGGCTAAACTCAGATAAAACTCAGTCGTGTTGTGTCCAGTTAAAGACCTGTCACAGTCCGGTGTTGTTTTTTTTTCGACTCTTGCAATGCATTGTGGTCTATATTGACCAGTCTAGTGACCACAGATGCCTGCTAACTTTTCAAGGTGCATTGTGGGAAATTTTGAGTGAACTATGTTTTTCACCAACGGGGCATTTGGACAGCACTAAAAATGGCTTGACCCTTAACTAGTGCCCCCTGCAGGGAATAGTGTGGACACAGCCTTGGTCTTTAGGAAGTCCACTTTACCAGATTTCCCATGATGCCTGTCTGAGCCGTCAGTCCAGTGCCACACATTGCTTTGTCACTGTTAGCATTACAGGGCTGGGGTATTAAAAGGTCACCACAGACGGGGCTTTGGTGCGTTTGATTTCGCTCCCCCGCAGTCTGAGTTTGAATGAGTGCTTGTCACACAGAGGGTAAGGAGCCGGAGTTTCCATCACAAATGTAACCCTAGAGCACTTCCTGTTTATGTTCCTCTCCTTCCAGCGACAAGGCAGCCCGGTCACTGGTACCATATGGCAAGGCTGGAAGCGAGGCTAAACTTTCGGCCCTTAGTGAGAGGAAAAAGGCAGACTCCAACTCCGACTAAGCATGGGACGATATTCAAATTTTGTGTGACGATTATCATTGCCAAAATAATTGTGATTAATGATTATATTACGATAATGAGTAAAGCTGTTATGGACATGAATAATTATAACTTTAATAGAGAATATTATGGATGACCAGGGCCATCAACTGAAATTTGGGGGGCCCGGGGCAATAAGCCTCTCACATGGCCCACCCTGTAATACAAATTAATAGGAAGTGGGTCCAATTCTGGGCCCCTAAGACCCTGGAGTCCCGGACAACAGACCCCTTAGTCCACCCCCGTTGACTCCCATGTGCACATTCTGGTGATATAATGGCAATTATATTTGTTGGCGTTATTGCTATTATATAAAATGTCAACCGTTTTTTATCACGATAAACCAATTTATTATTTATTGCCCCATCCCGAGCTCCAACCAGTACAAACTGCAGTTGTGTCCTTGGGCAAGACACTAGGCCTGTCACGACAACACATCTGGATAAATATTGAGCCCAACAATTCAATATAGAAATCATTGTGAAAGGCCTAGAAGTTAGTCTTAACTTTTGTCCCTAAGTCAGTGAAAAAAGGCAGACTCCAGCTCCGACCAGTCCAAAGTACCACTGGGCAAGACACTTCTTCTACCTTGTCTAATGAAGTGCCTGAGTGATTGGTGGGGGTCAAAGGGGCCGAAAGTTACGCCTTGTTTCCAGAAGCAGTTCACCTGAGAAAATAACGCACAATATTACAATACAAGCCAATGAGAACAACACTATGGTTCATTCATTTCTTTTTACAAGATGCTGTTTTGTTTAACAGTTCTTCTCCAATCATAAAACGGTTTGCATGTTTTTATTAGCAGCCGGACTGTGAGCGTGTGTGTGGGGGTGAAACAGTGGAGTGTGAAGACAGGCTAACGAGGGCACCAAATGACACAGTCCAATGTGTGACAAACAAAATGTCACATATGCCCCGCACAACACTGTGATCTGATGGGCTTTGTGTGGGACCAACTGTGAGGCCCGAGAGCAGCGGACGCACACATGCTAACGGAGCTTTAGCGACAAAGGCTAAACTCCAGGTTTCATTTGAGGAGAGCATTGCATCATGGTTAAAAGCTTAATAACGACAGAATAGAGTTTTATAGCCACATGAAAGCATTAGCGACTTTTAGCAAACAAAGAGCTTTCTCCACTCCACACCACTCTGCCACGAAACCTCATCCATCCTGTTGCAAAGTCTCCCAGTATTGCTCAACGCTGACTGAATATCCGCTCTGCACAATCAAAATCCTATGTGTTGTTTTATCTGTATAATTGGTTGTTTTGTTTTTTTGTTTTTTTTTTACTTTTATGTGAAGCACTCTGGTCAGCTGAAATAGTTTTAAATGTGCTATTGAAAAAAACTTGAATTAAACTGAACTGAAAAATGCACATTCAGCTTCTAACACCGCACACAGACGGGTGACAGACACAGCTATGACAGTGAGCACTGGATATTTGGATTTCTTTGGTGCCAAGGGTTGTGTTTGGCAACTGGCCAGAGATTTGGAAACTCTACCCACAGACGTGAATATAGTGGCTGTCCGGTTAGAGCGAAATAAAACATAATCAACACGGCATAATTCCAAGTCTTATAATCACATCATAAACCACATCACATCTCAGTTGGCTAGCGCGCCCAGACTGCAGCGGGGGTAACGCTGTACTGGCCTGTTGTATGAAAGAAAAAGCACACAAATACATTATAACTACACCAAGACCAACCTCCAAAACTCCTGTAAGGTGGTCTAATGACTCTGTTTGAAAGATGGGTCAGATGCAAACATAACAGATTGGACAAATAATGGTCAAATACAAATATAACACACTCCCATCTTAAATCTACCAAACAGCCAGTTAAAGACAGCATCAGGGGTAATGCTGTACTGGCACACAAACACATTATGACTACACCCAGATCAACCCACAAAACTCCTATAAGGTCGCTTATTAACTGTTCACTGTTTGAAGGATGGGTGAAATACAGTGGTCAAATACAAATACAAATATAACACACTCCAGCCAATTAAAGTGAGCCTTTTCAATGCAGTATCACCTGGCTAGCTGCCATGATGTGGCTTCATGTCAGGCATTTTACACTCAATCCTGTCTATTTTTACAGTCCAAAGCCAAATATCAGATTCCACATAAGACACTCATAAATAATGCACCAGCTCCCCAGCTTCACAGAGCAACAAACTGGACAAAATATTGATAAGTAACTGAATACTTCCTTTACTATGAGACCCGGCACTAAACATCTTCAGATTGGATGTCCTCTAACCCGTGTGTTACATGCTCTGTGGGTAAGTGGCACTCATTAAAACAAGGACAAAAGCGTGCCAAAGCGTGAGTACGTGGATCATTGGAGTGGATGTAGATAATGGCATTTCAATGGCACTATGAGGCGTTCTGATGTTACACAAAGCATGTTCTGACCGTGAACCATGCGCAACCAGCCCTGCCACGATATTCCCATGAACACCAGTCTTCACAATGAAATTTTAACATTTAATCTCAAAGGTAAAACTTGCCATTTCGCTGTAGAAGCCGGAACTATCTGACGCTCGCATCACTGACGCCTTTTACGCACGCAACGTTAACTTCAGCATCTATGATAACGGCCGTTTGGTGTAATCTAGAACAAGTTAATCCTCTAGAATAAAATGGAAAATGTTTAATTCACAGGCTTTTCCTTTAAGAAGCCTACTCCTGATCCCTACCCATCTTAAACGTAATTCCTTTAGGACAAATTCCTGAAAATGGACCATATTTTTTTAAGCTTTTTTGAAATTCAAACATTCTCCTCTAGACTCCAATAGCGGATCTACTCATGCAGCAAGGCGCCACCTGTTTGGACACAATCTGGGTTTACGTCCGATAAAAAAAATAAAAAAAACAAAACAGGTGACGTCCCATTGTGCTGAGTATCATTGTTAAGAGGAGCTTTGCGCGTCTTACCTTCTAAACCGGGCTCATTGTTGAAGCGTTAAGGAGAAGCTCGTTTGTGCCACGCCAGTTCCAATCCCTCAAAGTGGCTCTGAGCGGCTTTTACATCCAAAAACTGAAACGTCAACTTAAAACAGAATGACGTGCGAAAGGAAACGGTGAATACGCACGAGCACAGCGCCTGTACTCCTCTCCAAACCTCTTGTTGTTTCACAGAATGCGATCTCTTTCCCGTTACCGACGAGTTGGAAGTGCGGTGTGGAGTTTCATGCTCAAAAAAGCAAATGGAAGAGGCAGATTTGAGGGAAATGCTGGGTTTGTTCCTCTGTGGTCTGATGCTGGTGATGTGAGCGACGCGAGAGGCATGACTGCTGCGCGCTCCCGTCACAGGCGCGTTCGTGCAGCAGACGCTCCGTGGCCGTGGGAGTGAACCGAAATGAGGAATAATTCATAGAAACCAGGTCCATTTTGACAAAGCGGACTCGCGTTTGCACCTACAGGAGTTAAACCAGAGCTGGCACCGCATTTGGATAATGTGGTCACCAATTTACGCACGAATTTGATGAATTTATGATGAAACTGCCTCTGTAACAAAGGAAGGGCGAATAAAGATGTAGCTAGCAAATATATATTGAAATGAAACAGCTTCCAGACAGTCTGAAAGTGTGTGTAGACTTGAGTAATTTTACTAGAAATTTGAAAAAGTACATTTTAGATAATCAAACGTGTCCACATCAGTCTAGTTCCTTTGTACTGTTCTGTTTCATTGTAAAAAAAAAAAAAACCTGCACATCATGATTTTTATATTGGTTTGGACTGCAGAAAACATACTGTATTGGACATTGGAACATTTTATTGGATTTTACTGCTAATGTTAATGTTGAACTGATTCTCTTATAATGTAATTGTATTGAAATGTGTATTTTAATGTGTGTTCACCTGCCCAGGGGCTGCAGATAGAAAGTAGTAGTAGCTAAATCTGATACAAATCATCTTTTCTTTTGTAAGATTAATACATTTGTACATGGTGACTGACAAATAAAGAATAAAGAAAGCCAGAAAGAAATATTTGGTATATGTAAGTGACTAACTAGCAGTGTGTACCTGTTTACCATAGTAACCAGACAAAAGCCCTTTGTGTTCTGTCCGCATTTGTAATCATTTACTCATCCCATTCTGGATATAAAGGGGCCACTTTGGGCTTGTAGACGAGGGCCAATTTATACCAAGAGGGTGTTTCAGATTGATTCATTTAAACACTGCCACTGTTCACACATTTCTGTCTAAAAGGTATTTTCTTTAAGCCTTAAATCAATTCTATATGTTAACAATTCCATCTGCACAGTGTTTCCAAGTGGAATCATCAGTGAGTCCAGACCAAACTGACTGAGGTGGTTTTGAGTTTCCAAGAGGTGCAAACTCTATACTGCTCTATATATATTGTCATTATTTATCTAGCCTTAAATCAGCCCTATTGTGCTTGTGTCTGTGGGTTATAATCTATGACACCCGTGGATCATCATGTTATAATTTGGACTAAAATGACATAAAAGAAACAAGTCCGCTGATTTCCGCATTAGAAAACTGTCCAGTTGGAGCTGACGCCGCCGTAAACGTCATCACTACAAAGAGCCGTGTAGCTGTCGGCGCCCCCTATGGATATCTGCACATCACACTTGCGAGTAGTCCATTTTGTTTCATTTGTACCAAACTGGATACGGTATCACCGATTGAAGAATGAAGAAAGCACGGAGCAGTGGGCGTGTGCTGATGGGGGTGAAAACGGATTGATGGGGATGGCGTATTGAAAATAAGCAATTACAAAATGCTCAAACATGCACAAATCACTCCAAAAACAACTCCAGAGGGTAAATGAGAAGGAAACATGTTTAAAAACTCTGAAAAGTCTATTTTGCAGAATAGGTTTGCTTTAAAAGAGGGTGCAAACCTTTAGAACGGCAGTTGCGCTGCAGCCTTTTGCCCCCCTGTAGACCCGGGCCTGAGTGGAAGTGATAGTTGTCTTGTTCAGCTTTAATGAGCCAGATCTGTGTGTATTCCACATGTCCTTTTGCTCATTTTAGGCAGACTTCAGACCTCTTTGTGATGCATTAATCACATTAGTGCATGTTATTTTTCTGTGTTATTCATGCTTCCTTCAGTGTGCTCCTTCCATTGACATTACACCACTTGTTACATAAGGCTCTTTGGCAGAACGGCTTCCTCCCTCCAGGCTCACATTGTACCAGGCAAGAAATGAATGCACAACCATCCCTCGTGTGTTGCTTTTTGCCACCATTACAGGGATTATATTTACTTCCATGTATTTACTTGAAGGGTCTTCGGCTTCTCTGTGCTCCCATTCATTAAAGCGACCACACTGAGAGCTGGCTTAGCGCCGCACACAACCATGGAGAAAAAAGCCATTGAAATTCTCAGCACAGCAAGGATATTTCCCCAGGGCTTCCCAGCTGATCTGTTCAATACTGTGAGCTAAAGCTGGTGCTGTACTCCTCACACGTCCCCATTGTTCATGTTTGATTTGATTCACAAAAAACCCCTGAAACAAAACAGACTTAAACTGGTCGACTTAAATCAGCAAATAAGAGAGATCTAGTAGGAAGCATAGAAGACTGTATGTATAAATGGTCATAGTTAACCTTCTAGCCGCCATTTTCTACATAGGAAGTGAGCATGGGCACGATGGCGCCAATTCACTTTACACAAAAAAAAAAGTGAACCCTCTACCTCTGTCTGCAACTACTACTGTCAACCTCATCATTTTGGTCCTAAAATGTTAATTAACCTGCTCTATATGATCCTAGTATTTTTATTTCGCTATTGTGTCCATAAATCAAGATATGAACGTTAATAACAGACAAATCAGGCGCCTTCTTTCCCCGAGTTCACTCCCACTAGCGTTAGCAATGGGTTTGACTGACAGTGTTGCTAAGCGCCCACTCTCTGCTAAACCAGCAGTGCGGGCAGGAAGGAGCGTTACCCAACAGCCTCGCTCTGGATTGGCTCTTTAGTTGCTACAATACTCGTGGTCAGAATTTGAAATATGTAGCTTGGCTCCAAATTGGCCTCTGTAACTGCTAGAGCTCCATTTAAGTGGAGTCGAATGCCATGGGTGACGTCGCACTCACTTCGTCCACTTCTTTATACAGTCTGTGGTTGGAAAAGGTGGGAAAGGGGCATTGGAGGAGCTGGTGTGTAAATGAACAATGAAATGAAAATGAACTTCCTGCTGTAACTGACTCTGTGTATTAAAGCAGCAGTATGAAGGGAGCAGAGTTAAAGAGGCCCCAACGAGAGGGAGACGTTTATGAAAATATTATGAAGTACTGGATGTAGTCATTGCTGTATGGTCATTTTATTCATCTTTATACAGGGAGACCCAATGAGAGCACTTTGACTCTTTCATGGGCACCCTGTTAACAATAGAGAAACAAATACAAAACAAGTCCATTTAAAACATTAAAACATGAGCAGGTGTGAGTATAAATGTATTGTGAGTATAAATTGCATTTGTGGCACCAAAGTATCCGGCTTTCTGCCTGGCAAATCCAGACTGACCTCTCTCATACAGGTTGATATTAGTCTGGTGCCCATGTCCTCTGTTGCGTCTAATGCCCGGTTAAATGTGATCGTCCAATCAGATCTGACACATGTGAAATGAAGAAGCTCATTGGTCACCTCTGATTTACAAATACAATCATCATCGCTCCCATCTGAACTCGGGGAAGATCCACCGGTGAGACTTACTCTTCATAAAGCATTAAAGTGTGTATTGTGGATCAAAGCATGCCAGTTTTGCTTGTCTTGAAATATTATTACATTTTTAAAAGCAAAATAACCAAACTACAGGACACACAACAGTTAGCATTAGCATTAGCCTCAAGACACAAATATCTACTTTGTCTAAACAGATGTTTCCTCTGGTGAAGTATTTACATTATAATAACGGTCTTGACTTTTCCTGGTTAAACCTATTCATTTCAGTTATACAATTCATCTTTTTTTTTTTTTTTTAACCTTTATTTAACCAAGAAAGTCCCACTGAGATTACTAATCTCTTTTTCAAGGGAGTCCTGGCCGAGTTAACCTCCTAGGACCTGGTGTCACATACGTGGACAACACATTTTGGATTATCTAGGCCACAATGCAAATTTTTAGAAGAAGAAGAACAGCAACAATGCAAATATGTTCAATTTAGAATATTTTTTACAGTTTAGAATGTTCAGAATTTTTCTTTTTTTTTTGTCTCTTCCTGCACATGTTAGCAGCACCACAAAAGAGCCTCAATGTTCCAAGGCACAACTGTTGTTTTTACACTCGGGACAAATGTTGCTGTGTTCATGCACTTAATAAATAGTTTTTACAAATCATTATTCAAATGTTCTATCAAAATGAGGTTCTTCTGAGGTTCAAGTGAGGTTCTTTGTGCTGGGAGAGTATAAAAGTAGACAGGTATAGTCCATTGGGGATAAATTACTGTAGCCTGACACATGTGTTTCTTTTGTCCTTAGCTCCTTTCATTTGTTGCTTTTGATTACGTTGAGCACAGTGTTTTAAAACATGAACTTTGTAAATATGTATTGTCACATTTGACCCTCATGAACCTGAAAACATTTCGTTGAATGGGAATTTTCTCTGCCTCTTGCTTCAGACCACATCAAGGGCCAACTGCGATCTATCTGAAATAACATGTCTTTTAAAAACATCTTACTGCAGTAATTTAGATTAAAATAAAACCACTACTCATCACTGTGGTTCGGCCCTGAGTAAAGCTAGCTGACCTGGAAGTAAGCTTTAGCGTAAGGCCTGCTTGGCTGTATGCCTCCTCTGACACTACTGCTGCTGTAGTTTGTTCTGTCCTCTCCAGTGCTCCTCCTCTCTTTGATGGAGCACGCTGTCGCCGTCCTGATTTAGCTGTTACCTCCTCCCCTGCCCAATCCGCCTCTCCCCTGTGGCACCAAATGGGGAGTTTTCCAGGCTAGACAGTGAACTATAGCTCCCTTCACCTTACTTCCTCAAATAGGGAAACCCAGTTGGCACCGAGCCCTGGAAAAAAAAAATAAAAAGGAGATAGGACTTTCTGAAGGTGATCCAAAATACAGAAACACACATGGAGCTTATTTGGTGAGTAAGTCCGACCTCTGCCAAGATACAAATATCGACAAACTTATTTTCACCTTCATGTATAATGCGTACATGGGTAAGGTTTGGCTGTGCTGTGTCTCTTGTGGTGTTTTAAGGGGCCTGTATTATGTTGTTTTCTGATCTAAGTTATAATGTTGTTTCCTCATCACAAACAGACATGGAGTTGTGTTTTGTTAACTTGAAAACTACCACTTCATGACATCACGAGGTGGAGCAGAGCGTTTTAAGCTTTGGAGATGTAGACAAACTGTGATAAGTGATAAGTGACCATAGATCCATGTAAAACAGGGCATTTTTACCTCCTTATTCCTTCACATCGTTTATATCCAAGTTGAGCTGACAGCAAGTGGAAAGAAAGCAGTCTGGTGATTTATATGCAAAGACATGGGATCCTTTTTGATTTTCCATTATTGGGAGAAAGAGGTAGCTTAAGGCCCAAAATGCCTCTCTGGTGTAATGGTCCATAGTGGATTGGATTTAAATGAAAGCTACAAGCTGTTGAAATGATATTAGGGCTCTGTGTTATTACGGTAATCAGATAAACAACTAAACAGTATACAAGATCACAGTATTTCAGTCTCAAACCAATAATACAAGGTTTGGTGGTTCAATCTCTGCCACATTAGCATCACAGTGTTGTTGTGTCTTTTGGCGAAACCATAGACTGTATAAAGAAGTGGATTAAGTGAGTATGACATTGTCCATAGCGTTGAGCTCCAGTCAAATGAAGCTTATCGCGGCTAGAGCAGTTATAGTGGTGATTTTGAGCTGAGATCCATATTTCATAGCAATCAAAGAGCCAATCCGGACCGAGACTATTGAAGGTAACGCCCCTTCCCGCCTGCATCGCTGGTTTAGCAGGGAGTGAGCGCTTAGCTACACTGTCAATCAAGCCTGTTGCTAACGCTAACGGGAGCGACCTTCAGGAAAGGAGCCTGATTTGTCTTTTATTAATATTCATATCTTTATTTACAGACACAAAAGTGAAATAAAAACACCAGGATCATGTAGAGCGGGTTAATACGAACATTTTAAGACTAAAATGACGAGTCTGACAGCGGCAGTTACAGAGAGAGGGATGAGAGTTTTGAATTGGAGTCAGTGGAGCTGGAAGTGCGTCCATGCTCACAGCCTATTTGGAACGCGGTGGATAGCAGGTTAGCTATGTGCATTTATACTATATATAGTCTATGAGTGGAACAGATATGTCACAGGTGGTAGTTGGAGTGGCCACTTGTTCCGAATAGCTCAGGACTTAATGAGAAGAAAGTGAACCTTATTGGTCAAATCTGCCATATCGCGACAAAACGCTCATAAAGATGCATTAGCCAAAACATGATATAAAAAGTGAACTAAAGATAGATAAAGACAGATGGAAAATGCTATGTTCAAACTGAGGATGCCATCTTCTCCGTTTCAAGTCAGCACATACGTTTCCATGGTTACCATATTGTATCTATAAAAAACAGCTGCTGCAGAGCAAAGAGACGGGGACAGTCATGAACAACCTGAACGATCACGACTAGTATATTTTTGGAAATCGTCTAGAGTTCGATGGGCCCACGCGTCTTATCCCAATGTCTTGTCCCAGATAGCTTGTACTGCCATGTTAAGAGAATCTCCTCATCTTTTTGAGGGTTAAAAATAGCCTTCCCTCAAGTGCAGGTTGAGATTACTTTTATTTTCTTTAGGTAAAAGCACGGGGACAACTATGACCTAAAGTGGGACTAAACACCTAAACTCCGCCCACAGCCGTAATCCAAACGAGCTGGTAAAATGGGCAGAGCATGGAGGACTGAAGGGGAGTGAACTTTGACCTTTGATTTTCAGTGTTATACTACACCCTAGCCCTGCGTTTTCTCTTCTGGTTTCTTCTGATGATTTTAACATTTGCTACTTCCCATAATGCTCTTTAATAAAACTTATATTGCAATTTGGTGGTTGTAAAATAAAAAAAATAAATAGAAAAAAAAACACCAGGCACACCGCAATGTCCCGGCGTATAGCTTTTAACACATGAGACAAAAGCTATATACTACATACTACAACAAATGTATCAAAAAGCAAGTATTTTTGTACTTTTGTTAACGGCCCAGGTGCAGGGTAACACTTTGGTGCAAGATGATAATGAAAGGTTTTGTTTTCACTGTAGGCTACGATTATAAAACAACAAACAGCATTTATTATGAGAACAGGCTGCTGTGTTGCATTGTGGGAGCTCTATATAGCGGGAGTGTAACAGCCCTGTTCTGGTGGTGACTGTATTAACCTGCATCAAATCATCTGCTCCTCTCCGGAAAGAAGACATCAACCAATCAGGTCAAAGACAGGCTTTGCAATTCTATTAAAGTGGAGTAAAAACAATAAACTGTGAACATGGTGTTTTATGGCATTCGCTGCTGATTTTTAGTGGAAAAAAAGAACAAAAGATCACACAAAAACTCTGTGTGATCTCTGCTACTGCACTTTAAGAGCGCTGTGACATCACACTGCTCAGAGTCTTGTCCTACAGGCCGATATACGCATGGATATACTGCATTATCTGTAAACTGATGTCCTATAATAATGAAAATAAAAAAAAACCCAAAAAAAAACACCTGTGGGGGCGGAGTTTTGCAGGTCCTTGTTGGGCCAGACTCCGTCCCTCCTCCCTCTTCACTCGCCCCTTTAGACTTCCAGGCTCTACCCAGTTCAACAGCGTGCTTCGACTGTGACTGGAATTTCGATATTTAGTTTCAAAGCAAATGATTTTAGATGGCCGATATTTGCACTTTTTAGCATATTGGTTATCGGCCTTAAATCTCCAGCAGAAGCCGATATTTTGTTTTGATTGATCTGTGCTAAAAAAGTACACACAAAGCTTTATTTGAACCATCGGCTGTATGTATAAATGGGCATAGCTAACCTGCTAGACGCTGCTTTCTAAACAGGAAGTGAGCATGGGTGTGATTCCGGCTCTGTCAACTCTGGATCCAATTCACTTTACATTGAAAAACTGTGGCCCCTCTCTCTGTAACTGCTGCTGTCAGACTCGTCATTTTGGTCTTAAAATGTTTATATTAACCCGTTCGACATGATCCTGGGGTTTTTATTTCGCTATTGTGTCAGTAAATCAAGATATGGATATTAATACCAGATAAATCAGGTGCCTTCGTTCCCCGAGGTCACTCCCACTAGCGTTAGCAACAGGTTTGACTGATAGCATTGCAAAGTGACCTCTCCGTCCTAAACCGTGTTCAGAATTTCACATCTGGGACTCAGCTCCAAATTCGCCGCTATAACCGCCAGCCTCGATGAGCTTCATTTGACTGGAGCTGAACGCTATGGGTGACGTCACACTCACTTAGTTAAATTTCTTTATACAATCTGTAGTTTGGACACTTTAATACAAAGAGAAAACTGTGCAAAACGTGACTACACAGCTGTCTTATTGGTTTGTGGTCTAAAAAGGGCTGTGGATGAGTTTGTATGAAAGTTAAATATACAATACAATTTAGGAAAAATAATCTAAATTGGTCCTATATATTGGCACTAATATGTCTTTATCAGTTGCTCTGGATTCTAAACCATTACAACACGAGTTCCATTTTTATGTGGGTTTTTTTTTTTTTTTTCTCTGGAAAATAACATTTAATTTCCCTTGTGGATCAGTTAAGATCTTTGTTTCTCATCAAAATTTAAGCAATAAATGTTTTGATAATCTGATGTTTTGATATAACCAACAGATTCCTCATTTAGTAACAACTCCAGTCCTCACACAGGAGATGGGGACCAGTGATGCAACGATGGGCCAACCCACTCTCCGCCCCCGTGTCATCAGACCAGCTGCGCCAGAGGGCCTCGTGCAGATGTACATGTCTCACTTTAGTGCAGAGGGATGGGAGGCTCCGGGAGATAGTCTAAATCACTTCTAAAACAATCCCCTTTGGCTTTACGAGCTTAGAGTGTCTGCTTATGTGGGAGGAAGCGCCCCACATTGTTTCACACTGTCGACTGCATGACCTGAATCCAGTGATGTTCTGTGGCAGTGGGTTCGGTGTGTGGGATCTGGCTCCAGTGTTTGGACCGAGACTTTGAGCATGAGCCTGATTAAATGTTCCCATGTTCACTGTTTTCTGTTATAATGTTCTGTTCTAATGTTGTTTCCTCATCACAAACAGACCTGGAGTTGTGTTGTGTTTCATTCACATGTTTAATACACAAATCCTGCATATTTAGGTTGAGTTCTTCTCTCAAACTGGAAACACTCTGTTCCACCTTGTGATGTCATGTGGTGATACAGGAAGTGCTCCACTGTGTTTTTAAACTTCATACATCTTCACTAGAATCATTTGGAAATCATTTCAACCCTGGAATTGCCAGTCTGTAATGAACTAAAGCTAAAAGTAGCTGTTAACTTGAAAACTACCACTTCATGACATCACAAGGTGGAACAGAGCATTTTGAACTTTGGAGATGAAGACTGACTAATAATAAAAGGTTACTCAAACATGTGTCAGTGAAACAAAATACAACTCCAGGTATGTTTTTGAGGAGGTAACGACATTATAACATGGCTTAAAGCTCACAGGAGTCAATTTTGTGCAATATAGAATACTGTGCATCCATAGAATGTTCCACAGTATGGAATTAAACTCAGATTTATCTTAAATTTATGCAATACAAGGAGGTTTTTTTTGCTGGAAAAAAATGCATTCTCATGTAAACAGAGCTTCCTCTTTACTGATGGTGTCACCTGCTTGTCAACACTGTAGTTAATATGTTAAATCCCATACTTTAGAATTTTCAAGGCCAATTGATAACACCTCCTGTAACACCTCCGTGATTAAATAGAATACATAACTTTTGTGCTTTTGTCCTCTGCTGTCGTGGCTTTGTGAAACACTAAATGTCCCCATGTGGAACAAATTCACAGACTTTGACCTAGATTACAACTCAACGAGAACTATTTTTACCAGTGCATATGGAAATGAGGGCCATGCTCCACCTCTCTCTACTTCTACTTCTCCTGTAGGAGCATTTGTTTGTCTACAGTTAATGGGATCTCATTTGCATAACTTAATCAGACAATCCTGCTCCTGTCCTTTCATCATATCTGTCCTTTCTTTGTATCTGCCCACGTTATTCCCATATGGCTAAAAAAAAGTCTCCAACATCCATCCATCCAGCAGTCTAAGCAGGGACTCCCAGACTTCCCTTATCCCAGACACTTCCTCCAGCTCCTCCAGTGGGACCCCAAGATGTTTCCCCCTCTAACATGACAAGTCTGTAACGTGTCCCTCCAAACCGCACGATTTTCAGACTGAGGACTTAAAACGATTACTAATATAATTATCTTTGTCCAAGAAAACCTGCAGCAGTTCACGAGGGGAGAAGACGAGGGGAGAGTGAAAGATTCTTGCCGTTCAGTGACCAATTTGGCAGATATTAAAAGTTACCAGATAGCGCATGCAAAAAGCAATAGTTAGAAGTGATATCAGTGATCAAAGCAGCAGCACTAATGGGATCTTGGTCTCATATTCAAACAGTGTGGGTGAAGTAGTTTCACCTGGTCGGAAATCTAAGAAGTCTAAGAATGGCAGTAGTACCACAGGGAGGATTGTGGTAGGTGGTTGTAGTGTTTTTTGGTTTTAAAATAATGAGAAATATTTGAAAACATGTGAAAAATAATTGAAGACATAATCAGTAATACAGGGTGTTCATAATGTAATAAAAAATATATTACAAAGGCAAATGATAAGATATTTTAATCAGACTAGTTCTATTGTACTTTGTGGCTTCTAGTGTTTAACCTCATTTAATAAACCTTTATATGGGCTCCATTAGTCACATCAAGGCGGGACTGGATTTGTTGCCATGTTCACTGTAGCGGAGCCTCATCAGTGGTTCAATCACATCTGTATCTTTTACTTTGGTTCAGTATTGTCCCGTATCTATGTTCGATACACGATATCGATGCAGACCCCAGTGTGGTGGAACCATTTTGATGGCTGATGATGGTTGATTGAAGGTCTTTCAGTTGTGGTGCCACAGATTCAGTGATAAAGGTTGAGGCAACATCTGCAGTAACTGATCTCTTGTGGAAGAAAAATGGACCAATAATTGACCAAAAATGCAATGTGATTAAAAACTTTTATTACCACTGAGTACAATAGGACAAATCTAATGAATCTTATCATTTGTCTTTGCAATTACATTTTAAAATTATACTGAGACTTTATGGACATCCTGTACTTTATAGCTGCCATTTTCAAATACTTGCTTCACTTGTTACCACTACCATTACTGCATAACAAAGTAGGTGACAACGTGGTCAGTACCGGTCACTCAGAACAACATTCATTTGACTGTCATCCAAAGTCAACCTCGTGCCCCCTGTGTCTGCGGTGTCAGCCAGAAACAACAGCTGCCTGACCTGAGTGTGGAGCGCTGTTAGCAGCACGGCCCGATGCAGAGTGACAGAGCCAGGCAGTGTGGAGAGAGCCGAGTCCTTACAGAGCCAGGGAGATGCCACAAGGGCCCCATTGTGTTGGCACAAGCTGTTATTAGAGTGGGCACAGGGCAACGCCGGTGCTGCCAAATATACCAGAGTCTGAGCATGAGTCAAGGACCTAACCACAAAAAACAAATGCTTCTTGGAGATTTATTTACTGGAGAAATAAAGGAGATACCCTGACAGAAACAAGAGTCTTAAGACACTGAAAACTATGTAATAGTGTGTGTTATCATGAGGTTGGAATATCAAACATCTCACAATAATGGGGAGGCTTTGCAAAATGGAAGTTTTTTGTTTTTTTATTTGCAGCACAATAACAAAAAGCAGAGGTAACTCCCTTTCTACTTTACTTTCTACATCTCATTCCTTCTGTGTTATAGGAGTGTGGAGATTTAAAACCTGAGAGCCGATTCCCCTCTCGGATCCCTAAAGCTGGCCTTTGAATATCAGCTTTTTACATTTATATTAGTCGAATATGGCAGTTGTTGCCTTTCAGAGTCCAGACTGTGATGATGCCATACTCCCAGGTGGAGGAAAGAGACAGTTTTCTCTATTGATTACATTGTAGTTTGCCATGAAATGTCAAATAGATAAATCCACAAACGTTGAACCAGATTATTTTAATGAGTGACTAGACTATAGAACTGACTTTTTACAACAAAAATCTACATTTGAACAATATTCATCTCAACTGACCCCCACCTACATTACATATTATTGGCCTATAGAGTATTTTAATGTCCTCTGAAGCACAGTAATAGTGAAAGATATCTTCTATAATCAGGGCAGCAGTCTGAGCAGTGACTCTGAAACTTTCCCCACCCCAGACGGTTCCTCCTTCCAATGGTGCTCCAAAGCGCCCAACAGCTGAGATACATGGGCTCTGGGTTTTCCTCAGAGCCTCCTCTCAAACTCCCAAGCACGTCACTTCAAGGACAAGCAAAGACGGATACATCAGTGCCACAATAACAATTTTATCATTTATATATGTTTTATATGGACTTTATATAGACTTACAGACTCCTGATCATTGACAAACTGTAGACTGTATTCAGGGCCGGGCCTAGCTTTCAGGGGGCCCTAAGCTGAATTTGTCTCTGGGGGCCCCGGCAGTGGATGTATCCTGGCTCAGCTATTGGTGAGTCACATTTAACAATATTATGACTATACTCTTAACACCTCCACTGATAGTATTTGCATTTATATGGCCAACATCAGACCGAAAACATTGACAACCACTATAGAGTCTTTCCCAAAACAATCATCATCATGTGTTTGCAATGCCCCAAGACTTTAGATAAACTTTAATCTAACATGTGAAAAAGCCATTCAAATATATCTCTGCGCACCTCAGGGGAAGGGATCCTTGCACCGGTGTAAACACTTAGCTGCCCACACCTATGCCGGCCTGAAAAACACATGTAGGCAGCAGCAGGTATTTTGCTACTATAGATAAAAAACAAATGTCTAAGAGGCAGATTTAGGCTGCTGTGAACACGCCAGCCCTGTTTTCAGTCAAACTTTACATATTATATTATTCTCTTAGCTCTTCTCTGGGCTCTAACCAGCTGCTTAGTCTGTGTATAGGTTGTGTCCCTTACTGTATTTTATAAAAGAAAAGCTCAAAATGAAGCATGTTGAATCTGAAATCTCCTTCAGACTCCAGTCAGCTTTGTTACGTGCTCCATCACGGGTCGCTATGGAGCCGCAGCTAACGATATCCCACTGAGACAGAATCAAACGTGAACCATTTCCTTTTACAGATCTCCATTGTAAAGCCGTGCCAACTGGCCATAGTTATCTGCTTTAGAACAGATGGCACAAAACTGGCTGCTACATTCGAACCCGTGTACCATCCATGGAGCTGCGATAATTGCAAATAAAGAGGTTTGTAGTGAAATATTCTTAATTAAGCCTATGAACAGATGCCACGATGCAGGGTGGCACGCCTCGATGTCAGAAATACTCCGGCATGAGCGCACCCAATAACCCGCTTCTGATTGTGTCGAACGGGAGGCGGCTAAAAATACACTTGTGCGGACTACAGCGGGTTGCCATGGAGACCGGGCTTGTTTTCGTGTCAGGGGAGGCCAGCTGAGCCTTGGCCGGCGATGGGCGAAGGGTGTAGGGGGGCGGGGGGGGGTAACAGAGCTCTGAGGATGAAAAGAAAGAGAGAGAAAAAAGAAAAGAAAAGAACAAGGAAAGGAGAGGCACGGTGCATTGTGGGATGTAGAAATTAATTAACCTTAACGGTACATGCACTTTCTGAAGCGTGGTAATATGGAAATATGCAGCATTACGGAAGCTAACATCAGAACAACACACGAGCGGCAGATACACACAATATGGATTATTAAAGATACATTTTTTTTGCAGTTTTTTCAAGCTTTTACAGTGTTATTTGAAAACACTCTAATCCCAACTCCCTGAGAGCTGACTTTAATGGTGACTTGGTGATGTTCATGTATACTTCATGTCAACAGAATCTATTTTTTAGGTGTTGTTCACATTATATTTCACTGTTGGGAGCAAAACAGTAGGTACAGATACGGCTCTCTACTCTAATGCATTATGAAATGACCAGAATGAAAGCTGTATTTGCTTCATGTAGTTTAGATTCAAACTCCAGGTCAAGTCAAGTCATGCTAAAAAAGCACATGTGGTATGTATGGTGGTGTTGTAGTGTGAAAGACAGTCAGACATTCAGAGAAATAAAGATGGATGTTTATAATGATCTGAGATAAGACTTGCATGATGCTTTTACCGGTGATTTGGGAGCAGCTTCTTGCTTTTCCAGGCTGCACAGAATGTGACATACATTTGATCGGCTGTGTTACCCTGAGGCGTCTCTACACATTCAAACGCCCTAGAAATCTCTCACACAACACAAACGCTGGCCAAGACACTCGCAGGCGTGCTCCATAATCTCCATGGCAGCGCAGCATGCACAGGACCTTTGGGAGCAGATACCCCCACCCACTGCCCCACCCCTCCTCCTCCTCTCCGGGGGCTGTCCTCTTTCCCCACTTCACTATTACCCACAGTGAGCTAACATTAGCCACTACATCACACGACACATGCACATACACAGGCGCACACACACATACACACGCACACAAGCTCAAATACAGCATGAGATAACATTAGCCACTACAGCACACACGCACACTCAAGCTCCAACACAGAATGGTCCCACAGCACCCCGTGGAGCTAAAACTGGAAAGTCTAAAAATAGTAACAGCAGCATGCTCACTGGAGACGACGTGGGGATGTGAGAGTGAAAGGAGAAACTCCTGCCGTCAAAAATAGACAAAGATGTCCCATACAACGCACTATTTCTGGAAACAAGACACACCAAAATAACACGACATTTGAGCCACAAGATGCATGACATTAAGGAGCAGCCGTATAAGAGATAAGGAACTGCAAACCTTTTGAATGTCCCAATGCAAAAGGAGAACACGAGATGCTCATTTGTAACTGTGATATTAATGGCTTTTATATAGTAGACAAAAGGAGGATTATACGAGAGGAGAATGCATTTTTGGAAACGATTTTTGCAGCATTTGAATATTTACTGTAGCTGGTGTTTTTAACAAAAAGAAGAAAAAAAAAAAACCTCATGATTATTTCTACACTATTATTTGTCATGTTTGTACCTTTGTGCTCATTGGATGTCTGTGTGGGTGAAAGGATGTATGCAATCAAATCAGGATACTGGAATGTTCCACAGTATGGTTCTACGCACCGTCTCATTCGATGTTTTTTCTCTTTATTTTTTACTGCTTTGTACATTTTAGATACATACAGAAGACATCAAATAAATTAAGTAAGATATATGGAATTATGAAGTACAGAAACAAAGCAAAGGGGGCTGCTTTGAGGATTTGAATATAAAACATTATATATATATTCTAGGTAAAAGTAAGTATAAGTAAAAGTATAATATACAAACTTTATTTACCAGAGTTTCATATATTGTTATGAATCAGCGTATGCAGTACTTTGACCACAACAGGTACCACATCTGTCTTTCCATCATCTTCAGCTCTTTAAATCGGATGCGTCTCATTTGGTGCATCTCAGCCCCACAATAACTGTTAGATCCAGAAATAGCTCGTCCCCACTTTATATAAATAAACGTGTAGACTGCAGTGCTCTGTTATCTGTTCAGTCACATGTGCGAAAAAGCAGTTCCACACCAATCCTCCACAAACACCAACCCCAACAGCCAACAGCCACCACATGTGGTCCAATGGGTCGGGGGGCTCCTTGCTCTGGCATTTCACTGGAAAACAGAGACTCTTATAACTCTGGGTGCAGTGTGGGAAGTAAGTGAATACATGTACTGATAATACGTACTCAGAATACTAATTAAAAGTAACTGTATTTGTTTCTTTCCTAAAATCAAGTGAATACATAGAGTATTTGAGCACACAATTTAGGCTTCAAACTGCAGGTAACGAGTGAGAAAATCACACTCTGCTCTTGTGCTGAGGATGTGAGATTTTTCCTTCTCCAACTAGACATGGGAAATGCAGAACAAACAGTGAAAAAAACATAAAGCTGTTTTTAAACTTATGTTGTGTTTTTACCATAGACTGTTTATATAAGTGGACATAGCTAACCTGCTAGCCACTGTGTTCCAAACAGGAAGTGATCATGGGGCCGGTTCTGGCTCCATCAACTCTGCCTTCAATTCATTTTACACTGAGAAACTGTGGTCCCTCTCCCTGTAACTGCTGCTGTCAGACTTGTCATTTTGGTCTTAAAATGTTCATATTAACCCGCGCTACATGATCCTGGTGTTTTTATTTCGCTTTTGTGTTCATAACTCAAGATATGAACATTAAGAACAGACAAATCAGGCGCCTTCCTTCCCCAAGGTCGCTCCCGCTAGCGTTAGCAACAGGTTTGACTGTCAGCTTTGCTAAGCGGCCGCTCTTTGCTAATCCAGCCTCGCTCTGCATTGGCTCTTTGGTTGCTATGATACTCGAGGTTGAAATTCCTAATATGAAACTGAGCTCCAAACTGGCCGCTATAACTGCTAGCCTTGATGAGCTTCATTTGACTGGACTCTTTATGACATCACAAGGTGGAACAGAGCATTTTGTAGACAGACTAGTAATAAAGTGTTATTCAATCATGTGCGAATGAAACAAACACAACTCCAAGTATGTTTTTGATGAGGTAACAGCATTATAACATGGTTTAAAGCTCATAAGAGTCAATTTTGTGTAATATAGGCCTTTAAAATATACTGTGAACACAATTAAATACTTTTCTAATACATTATCATGATGTCATCTGAAACCAAGTTAGTTTCAGTTAGTTTCATGCAGTTACAGAGATATTAAAGCAGAATTCTGACCTGCCTTCTACCTCATATTATAATGCCGTTTGAGCCTAACCAGGGCTGTACTTCAGTTTGTGTTTATCGTGTTAGACTCCATCACCGGAGCTGGCTGCCACACACTCCTTTTAGCCTCCCATTTACACTGTTGAGTTGAATTATTAAAATCCCCTGCAGGTTTTTTCCAGCTCTCATAAAACGGAGGTGAACAGGAAAAATTACTATGGCAACATTCATCTGTCATTAACACAAAACGAGATGGATGTGGTCATAATGAGAGCGAGGAGGAAAAGCACACAATAGACTGACACGAGCAGATCTGTGTGTGAAACGGAAATGGGGCGAGGCATGTTCTGAGTGTAAATACTGACTTTTTGAATACACACATTTCAAATGTATCACCGATGCTTGTTTTTTTTTTGGCCGTTCCATATTTTGGGCTCAGGAAACCACTTTATGAAGCTCATTGAGAGAAGGACAAGGGTTTCAGTAAAGTTATTTCACTTTTTCCTTCACTACATAATTCCATATATCTTGCTTCATTTATTTGATGTTTTCTGTATGTTTATAAAATGTAAGCCGTAGAAGTAGGAGTAAGTTTGTGTTAAAGTACTCCCTATGGCTCCTTGGCTGGGCTCTGGAGAGGTACTTACAGTATAATGATTAGCCCGGGGTTCAAACTGGATGCACTTGAGTGAATAAAAACGACCTGATATTTGCTGTTAAAATGTATTCATTCATTCATTCAGAGTTAGAGTTAGAGTTAGAGGATTACTTAAAGCTACAGTATGTAACTTCCTGGAAGTATCACATCACCTGTGTTGGAGTTTACTGCTGTCTATTAAGCACGGTTCAAATGTGGCTGTTTTAAAATGTGCTGTACAAGTAAATCGGACTTGACAAGAATGTTTCCATGGTAACAGAAAGTTAAAATGATATCTTGGAACATTCTCCATAGAGATAGATACGTTTTATGTTATACTATGGAAGATTATTGCTAAAGATCAACATTCCCATGGAGACAAGAGTAAGAGTCAGGTTTGTGGAATTGCAAGCCCGCTCACAGTAAGGATGTGTTTTTAGTGCAATAAACACAACCAAAATAAAAAATAAAAAGGTGTTATTTTAGTACATTTTTTGGCCAAGGAGTTACATCGTAGGGCTTTAAGTAGTTACCACTTAGCCTGAATCATTCTTAAAGCAAATCTACTGTGCTTATGTCTGATATAGTTATACTCTATGCCATCTGTGGATCATTATGGAATAATTTAGACATGTTAAATTACAATATTCATCTAAAACGACTTAATAAAAGAAACATGTCCGAAACACTGACGTCCACATTAGAAAACTGCAGTGCCAAATGGGAGCTGACGTCGCTGTAGACCTCATCACAACAAAGTGCCATGTAGCTGTCGGCGCCCCTAATGGATAGATGCACATCACAGTAGTATTTGTACCAAAATGACTAAATGACACTACCAAATCCTACGTATCTATGTCACAGTGGGCGTGTACTGGTGGCAGTGAAAACAAGGGTTGATGGGCAAAATGGCGTCTTAAAAATAAGCGATTAAAAATTACTCAAATAAGCACAAATCACTCCAAACGCAGTACAGGTGAGTAAATCTTGAAGGGAAAAACAACTAACATGGCAAAAACCCTCTAAAAAGTCAATTTTGTAGAATAGGTCTGATTTAATAAACAATATTTTCATTATGAGTCATTGTTCATGCTTTATTAAGGCCATTAAAGGTGTAGTCAGGCCCTGCAGACCAAATTGACTGAGGGAGCATTTGAGTTTGAAAGAGTGCAAACATAATACGCAAACATTAAGTGGCATTACAGTATTTCAGGCGATAGTACAGCCTTTTCCCCTTCCCCTGGGTGTAGTCATTATGTGTGATTTCTGCTGAGCATTCATAGTTTAGATGCTACACCTTGCCTTGGTGATGTGAGTTGTTACTATCACAGGCGGATGAGGACAAATGAGATTGTGTTGCAGACTCAGGATGATTTGTGCTGTTTAGAGGAGAATAGATCACACAGAGGAGTGCATGGAGCTTATATCTGAGTGTGCAGGTAAAACATATTTACAGCCTCACAGACAGAGAGCCGACTCAGCCTCTTCTCCTCGGGACGTCAGGGAATACCCACAAATCTGCCACCAACGGGACACTGCTGAGTCAGGAAACGCCGCATTTGGGAAAATGAAACAGGAAGAGACACTTTATAGATGGAGGCTGTATGCGCTTTGTGCATCCCTCTGATTTTACTGTATAATACTATGAATCGATTATACCCAGTGTAATAATGCAACAATATAACAAATAGGAGAGGGATGAAACACAAATTCACAAGACGCCAGGAAACAAGATTGGTCCCAGGATTAGAAAAGACAGTGTTTTGGCATTTAACCCTTTTTCTGTCCAATGCAAATGTCACATGGGAAAAAAAAAAATCTGTTAAGATCATTTTACTCTTGCATCCAAAATCATGTGGTACAAGATCATGTCCCATCCATAGCCTGTATAAAGTGGACTAAGTGAGTGTGACGTCACCCATAGTGTCAAATGAAGCTCATCGAGGCTAGCAGTTATAGGGGTGAATTTGGAGCCGAGTTCCTTATTTGGAGTCCCAACCGCGAGTATCATAGCAACCAAAGAGCCAATCCAGAGTCCTCACTATTAGTTTAGGAGGGAGTGGGCATTAATCAATGCTGTCAATCAAGCTGGTTGCTAACTCTAGTGGAAGTGACCTCAGGAAAGAAGGTGCCTGATTTGTCTGTTATTAATGTTTATATCTTGATTTACAGACACAATAGGGAAATAAAACCACTTGGATCATGTAGAGTGGGCTAATACAAACATTTTAAGACCAAAATAACCAACCTGACGGCAGTTGCAGAGAAAGGTGAGTGAATTCTGGAGGTTCTGAGCTTTCACGTGAGACATGGCCGTTCCAGACTGTGCAAAACCTGTGTATATCCTCTGTGGTTTAGGCTCTGGCAACACAGCTTGAGTTGTGTTGTTAGCACCTTTTTAAAACAGTAAGAATGCAGGCTTCACTTCTTTTAAGGGAGGATTTTTCACTGCCATTTTAAAAGATATTTTTCATTACATTAGATAGAGAAAATAATACTAATACTACTACTACTGCTACTACTACTACTACTACTACTACTTCTACTACTACTACTACTACTACTACTACTACTACTTCTACTACTACTACTACTACTACTAATAATAATAATAATAACAATAATAATAATAATAAAGCATCAGATTTATATAGCTCTTTTTTGGACCCTCATAAACACTTTACACTGCATTATTAATCCTTTCCACACTGGTAAGCTAATATAACCACAGCAACCCAGGGGGTAGACTAGACAGAAGCGAGGCTGCCAATCTGCACCATTGGCCCCTCTGACTTCCACCAATCACTCACTCACACACCACTTTCACGCTAGGCAATGTTGGTGAAGTGCCTAAGGACACAATGACTGATCAATAGGGGTTAGCCAAACCGTTTAGTAAGTTATATTTGGTGAGGTTGACTCATTCAACAAACAAACTTGGCTGAACTTTTAAAAATGAGACTTGCACTTACATGCCCAGCCATGAACTTGCGTCATCAAAGAAAGTCAAGCACAATAAAAAATAAAAAGAACATTTCATATATTTCCATGACAGTAGAAGGAAACGACTTTGAATCATGATGGAAATATTCCTGGACGTTCACATGTATCCAGCCTTAGAAAACCTCGTGCTAATGGAAAATTGGGCTGAAGCACTCTTGGGTTGCTGTGAAGTTGTCATATTATGTGTACCTGAGATTCACACTCACATGAGACTGATTCTAATCATCTGCTCACACTGCAGGATAGGGAGAAAGCTAACAGCGCTGCCAATCTCTTCTATGTTTGTCCATTCACTTTGATGATCTGAACAGATGCTTTATGCTGCTTATGAGTTTCCATGGCGATGGGAGGGACGGTGTTGCATTTGTTGACCCATCTTGAGAACAAGCTAGTCTTATAATAGACAAAGATATAAGGGATTCAGTCACCGGTCTGAAAGAGTTTTTGCTTTCTAATCCAAAGAAAAATTGTATTGCCGACCCCAACAGCGGCAAATTACACACAGAACACACAATATAGCAGATGTTAGCAAAAGATTATTTCATAGATGCTAAAGGATAATTATCAAATATAAAAACTCCTAATATTATCACTATGGAACTACTTTTAGCCATGGTATTTGACCGTGTATAAAAACCATTCATTAAATTATACATGTTTGCATATTCAATAGATTGTTGCCAAAAAGGGTGCAAAGACTTTAACTTGGCTGATGCACTGAAGAGAGAAGCAGTGCAAAAAAGACCCCAAATAAAAGTTGCAGTTTGAACAGATGAAGGTGTTTAGACCATAGACTGTCAAATGAAGCTCATCGCGGCTGCAGTTACAGGGGTGAAATTGGAGCCAAGTTCCATATTTGGAATTCCGACCACGAGTATCATAATCGCACCACTGGTTTAACATGGAGCGGGTGCTTAGCAATGCTGTCAATCAAACCAGTTGCTAACGCTAGCAGGAGCAACCTCAGGAAAAGAAGGCACGTGACTTGTCTGTTATTAATGTTCATATCTTGACTTACGGACACAATAGCAAAACAAAAATACCAGGATCATGTAGAGCAGGTTAGTACAAATATTTTAACATCAAAATGACGAGGCTCACTGCAGCAGTTATAGAGAGAGGGGGCCCAATTTTTCAATATAAAGTGAATTGGAGCCAGAGTTGATGGAGCCGGAAGCGCGCCCATGATCACGTACTCTTTGGAATGTGGCATGACAGGTTAGCTGTCAGTATATAATCTATGGTATAGGCTTTAAAACACAGAGGATGCAGTTGAGTGATTATATATTAAAAACAGTAAAGTTACTATGAGGGAATAGTCTTGTGTGATATTTTGCATGTGTGTATTGTTACTGCAGCTCTCTTTGAATTCAGTTTGTTTTCTGTGGGAGGTAGCCTTTGCTTTATCGACCCCATGAGCACAACATCTGCAGTGCCAAATCACATTTATCTGGGAAGTCCAGAAAGTTTCAGAGAAAGAGGAGGAGGTCATAAAACTCACTAATACTAACAAAAAAGTCACAAACCATAACAGCTCATCAGACGTGAAGCTCTGTTACTTTATTAAAGCTCAGAGTCAGTTTTTCATCAGAGCCAATACTACAAAAATAACACAGGTTACAACAAAATTATGATATGAACCTGCTGCTCCCTGTGTGTGTATGTCCAAAGAGACTCCTGAACTTTAAGTTATTCAACAATGTACTACTACTACAACTAGTACTACCACCATTAGCCTACTACAACTACAACTACAAGTAGTACTACCACCATTAGCCTACTACTACTACAACTAGCACTACCACATTAGCCTACAACTACAACCAGCACTACAACATTAGCTTACTACCACAACTATAACAAGTACTAGTACTACTACTACCGCTACACCCATTAGCCTACCAAGACAACTACGACTACAGTAGCAGCTGCTGCTACTACTACTACTACTACTACACTACTATTATTATTAATACTATCACTACTACTACTACTACACTACTATTATTATTATTAATACTATCACTACTACTACTACTACTACTACTACTACTACTACTACTACTACTACTACCACCGCAGTTGCAGTGAGGCGACTGGACTGTTGTCAGACGGTGTAGTGCAGTGTCTGATCCTGTCGCAGGTGCTTTTCTTTAAGTACACGACTGAATCAATGTGAATGTTTACAACAAACAAGTGTCTTCTTTAGTCCGTCCATGACAACCTGAGGAGAAGCTGTTTCCACAGTGACACCTCGGAGACTGAAGCCAGACGAGATCATGTCAACACCTGTTTACCCCATAGACACAAGCAGTGCTTTCTACTCAGCTCTCTAACACCGGGACAAAACAAGTTAAGTGGCCAATGATTAAATAAAAAGTAGGGACGCAACGATCCAGCTTTTTCCAATTTTGATGCTAAAGCTTTAAGTATCTGTCGATACCTGATATCAGCTGATACCAGAGCTGGTTATTTATTCCTCAAGAAACCACAGAACAACTTTGCATACATAAAAAGGAAATATATGACAAAAATATGTTGAAAGTATTATTTGGTTGAAATAAATACAGGCCGGTTACACATTTGGCCACAACACCCCAGCGCTTACCAGAAAAGGCGTGTTGAAAACAGGTTATTTACCTAACCGAGTTCTGCTGGGAAGAAGAATGTGTGTTTTGTTAAACAGAAACTCATTTGGAAAGGGTTAAAAGATAAAGGTCAGGGATCTGTGCAGAGGTGAGCCTGCACAGCCTGCAGTAAGGTAAGTAAATATAAGTTACGTAAAAAATATAAGAAAAGATAAGTAAATATAAGATAAGTAAATATAAGATAATCATAAAGACATCTGAAAAATGCAAAACAGATGTTGTAGCATTTTAAACAAAAAATGTTCTGATGGCTTCGCTCACCCACAAAAGTTGCACATTTAAAGCCATGATAGAAAGAAAAATTGAAAATCTGTCAACACAAAAAGGTGTAACCATTCCTACCCAGGTGGCGTCTGAAAAGCTTCAGAAGATCTTCAGACAACATGAAATCCTGGTCTACTTCAAACCTACAAACACGTTAAGACAGAAACTGGTTCACCAAAAGGACAAAACCCAGAGACACAAACAGAGCAATGTGGTCTACTCCATTCAGTGTAGTGAAGAGAGCAGTGAGAGAAACAAAACATCCACTTCACAAGAGCAGCTCGGGACCTCAATCCGCCATACATCTCTATCTCAAAGCCACTAACCACTCCTTTGAAGATAGTGAGGTGCAGAAATGGTTTGAGAAGGGAGTTAAAGAGGCTATTTTTTGTTTGTAAAGACAATCCATGTTTGAACAGGAATAGGGGCCTTAGACATCATCTATCTCTCATCTATAAATCCATCCTGAGACCTAAATCTTAACAAGGAAGACAATAATGATAGCCAGTATGCTAATAGGTATGAGAGCACCCATTAGGGGCCTGAACAATTATGCAAAAAATAAACTCAGGTACAGCGCACTCCAACAACTTTTCCATGGATCATGCCTGGACAACTGAGGAACACAGTTTAATATGGCAAATTTGTGTCCTTAAATCCTAAAAACAGTATTCTGCAACTTTTCAGAGCTTTTAAGCATGTTATAGTTTCCTTCTAATTTATTCTCGAAGTTGTATTTGGTTAATTTTTGGTTAATTCTGCCATTTACTTGTTGTAGCTCATGTTGATGTGTAGCTGTCTACTTATAAACTGGTTTACTGGAATTCTCCTGCTTTGAGTCAATGGCAAGTATCTTCAGCATTATCGTTTATCGCAGTATTGTCAGTGCATCGTGTTTGAAAATGTGTTGCCGTGACAGGCGTACTGCCCACACCATTATACCAGCTCCTATACTGGCCTACAAACTCTAACACGGTGTAGTGGGAAATGCTTGATACAGTACATTGCGGCTCTAATTAGAGTTTAGGCTGGGGATTGTTTATATAATCTCTTCTGACCTCAAGGAAAACAGCGTGCTCCAGACAGCGCTTGGTAATGGAAAAACTCTTAAATCATAACAATGGTGTTTTTTTTCCATTGGCTATCAACACAAGTGGTGCTGATTAACCCACACACTGACAGATCTTTACAGCAGCAGCAGCATCCCAGAGCCAAAAAACTCAGAATAATTAGCTGTTTATGCAGAAAATGTGTTCATTAAGGAAGAGGCCTTACTTTCACAAACTCGTTATCTTTAATTTTAGTATCACTCACCTCTCTTGTTGTGGAAGTTTGCTTTGATGCCAGCAATGTCATACGATACACCTGTTGAGCACATACACTACAAGTCAAAAGTGCAGACACGCCCTCTCATATTTTTTTAATTTTATTTTTTTACTACTTTTGATATTTTACATACATCCCATCCCATATATGAGACAAGATATATGGAATTATGTAGTAAAGAAAAAAAAAACCTCTTTAATAACTTAAAAAAATATATTTTATATTCAAATCCTCAAAGTAGCTATCCTTTGCTTTGTCAAAAAATATTTAGTTGCATTATTTAACTTTTACTGAACTACATAGTATATTTATATTATATTAAAAAGTAATAAAAATAAAGGAAAATAAAAACATCGAATGAGAGGGTGTTTCTAAACTTTTGACTGGCAGGAGCTATAGTGAAAGCTGAATACTACTCATTGGGAATAGTAGTACCCCCCACCCCTCTGAAACCTTGAACAGGCTTGCATCCTCCACAGACCTGACTCATAATCCACAGTAAGGCATAACATGTATCTATCTCTGTGGAGAATGTTCCCAGTATCAATATATCCATAGGAAATAGGAAGGTTTAGCTTGGTTTGTTCTGAACATTCAAAATCACGTGAAAGCTGACCTTTGAGAACTATTGGGACACTTTTGCTGTAGACAATCTGAGACGCTCTTATCACACTAACTAAATCTGTTTATATCATATATGCTAATGAGTTTCCAGTTACAATTAAAAAGCCATAAAGCTAATTTATTAATGATCTCTTTCCAAGTTCCTCAACATTAACTCCTCATTTACTCTCATTATTGTATCAACAGTGCCCCAGCAGGACCTAGGAGCCGTCAGAAGGTCATAAACACAATTTTCCTGTGTGAAAATCATAACTACGTCCATTTACAAGCAAAGAGGCTTTCAAAGGATTCACTGTGAATACTCTACAGGGTACTTCATCACTGTCAGCTCCGTCTGCCGCGCTAATCTATAGGTTACAGGGAACGAGCAGAGCATGTCCAAACCAAACTCCTCTCTCAGCATGCGAATAACAATGAGATGTGTCAGCATGCTGCATAAGAAGATACAGATGGACAACAGCAACTACAGAGAACAGTACGTTTCAAAAAGTGGCCAGCTAAACAAGTTTTTTTTTTCTATTTCAACACAGAATTAGGTAAAAATGGCAACACCAGTAATGCTTTTTAATTACCACGAGTCTATAAATCATCATGTTTTTTCTATGTCAAGAAATCAGTTAAAGAGAGGGATCGATCATGTTGAGTGTAGTGCTACATATTTGACAGCGGTTCAGCAGTTATAGGGGTGAATCTGAAGCAGAGTTCTGACCATGAGTATCATAGCAACCAAAGAGCCAATCGGGAACAAGGTTGTTGATGATAACGCCCCCTCCCGGAAAGAAGACGCCTGATTTGTCTGTTTTTAATGTTCATACCTTGATTTATGAACAAATGGCAAAATAAACACCCCAGGATCATGTAGAGCGGGTTTATGCGAGCATTTTAAGACCAAAATGACGATCCTGACAGCAGCAGTAACAGAAAGAGGAATGACAATTTCTCAGTGTAAAGTGAGAATCGATGGAGCCAGAAGTGCGCCCATGCAGCGCGGCACCTAGCAGGTGAGCTATGTCCATTTATGTGTACAGTCTATGGCCCTGATGAGCTTTACCCTCTCAGATATCCGATGGCATTAGAAATTATAATAATCCTATTGATATAGTTAATGGTTTCAATGATTTTTTTGTGCATGTAGGTCCTTCACTGGCAAAAGATGTAGCTTCATCAGGAACCTCTACCTCATTACTTATTGATCGAATTTACCCTTGTTTAGATACATTTGACCCACCAACGCAAAAATGAGATAATGCAGACACTACTAAAACTGAGATACATATAGCTCAAGTCATGATTAAAAAAGAACCAGTTTTTTTTTTAAAGAAAGCAGCTTCCTCTATAACTGAGACTTTGACTTATGGTTCTTTTTGTCTTAAAACTGGTGTTGTCCCAAAAGATCTTAAGCCATTGTTTAAATCTGGTGACTCTAGTTTATTCAACAGTTACCGGCCTATTTCTATTCTGTCCTTGTTTTCTAAAGTACTACAAAATTTAGTTTATGCACTTATCATAATACGTCATCGTCAAAGTCAAAGTCATCCTATATAACCGTCAGTATGGCTTCAGAGAAAACATGTCTACAGAAATGGCCTTCTTGCAATTTACCAATAAAATATTAACAATTTAGATAATAAAAATAAGACTCTTGGTTTATTTCTAGACTTGTCAAAAGCATTCCACACAGACAATTATGAAATACTTTTTACCATTTTTTTTTCTTCTTTTTTTTTTACTTATACAAGATCTTGTTCTAAAATGGTTGAGAAATTATTTGGAGGAGCAAGAACAATTAGTTTATATAAACAACCAGTGCTCATATAGAGGTAAGCTAATTTGGGGGTCCCGCAGGGGTCCATTTTAGGACCTCTCTTATTCTTAATTTATAATAATTATAATAATGTAAAAAATAGAAAACATGTATCATCTGATCTATTATCTCATCTGGATGTTGATGGGCTGATAAGAGGAGCAAGTGAGGAATTATCAGTAATCTCTGAGTGGTTTAAAATAAATCAACTTTCTCTAAATATACAAAAGACAAATGTTATGATTTTCAGTACAAAATAATAATCAAATAAATAATAAATAAATATAATCAAGATGTTACACTATCTGTTGATGGTATCACAATTAATAGTTCTTCAAACAATGAGCTCTGATGGGCATTTGTCCCAGCGGACCCCGATGAGCATTTGTCCCAGCGGACCTCGATGAGCATTTGGTGAGCACTGTGTTTTCCTTGCGCCTTAACAGAAAATCAATACGTCTAGTTTGAGGTGGTGCTTTTGGTCTCCCAGTGGCTTCTACCATATATACTGCATGCCTTTATACTTATGACAGGCAAATGTGTGGGAGTGCAAACACAGAAAGTACACTGCAGAGTTCAGATCACAAAAGTACAGGCTACACATGGCCTAGCATACTTAAGAATGGAAGCTAATGCTATCGCTTTGACAGAGCCATCCCCAGAAGACTAGCAGCACATTTTAAGTGGGAAATGGATGGTGTTGTAGTTTGGGCAAAACGTAAAACTAAAACTAGAAAATACTTGGGGTTAAACGAATCCTTTATTGGAATTGGTGATAATAAATGAAACCAAATAAAATGTCTCGAGTTTGTCATTTATTTCATAATCATTTCATATATTTATTTATTAGGACAATGCATAAATATACTATCAGTCAAAAGTTTGGACTCACCATCTCATTCAATGTTTTTATGTTCTTTGTTTTACTACGTTCTACATTTTATATACTTACAGAAGACATCAAATATTTGAAGCAAGATATATGGGATTATAGCAAAGGAAAAATGTAAATCTAAATCTTATCTAAAAAAAACATTAAAAAAAAAAAAAAAAAAAAAAAAAAAAAAAATAATATATAGATATATATATATATATATATATATATATATATATATATATATATATATATATATATATACTATATATATATATATATATATATATATATATATATATATATATATATATATATATATTACATTCAAATTTAAATTCAATTTCTCGAAGTAGCCACCCCTTTGTTGATTTTGTAGGCTCCAATTCACTTTACATTGAAAAATTGTCAGTCCTCTCTCCATAACTGCTGCAGTTTGGTCTTAAAATGTTCATATTAACCCACTCTACATGATCCCGATGTGTTTATTTTGTGTCCGTAAATCAAGATATGAACATTAATAACAGATTAATTAGATGCCTTCTACCACTTTAGTGATTGTAAGAAGAAACATCATGACTTTCTTGTCTAATACAAATTCCTGGAGAATGTGACCAGCTTAACAAAGTCAGACTTTTGGAATGATAAAATGAATGTTAGTGTGATATGGTTTGGTAAATGGGTGTTTGATGGAAGACCATTATATTGTGACCTAAATAATTAAAATTACCGATTCAAGTGTCTACTGTGAAACAGCATAATCCTTAACCAAAAACAAACCTATAACCATCTTCATAATACCTGCCAGAAATACTAATGAAAACAAAAGTACAAAATGCATGGGTGCACCTCACGTTCTTATCAACACCATGTCGGGCCGGATCTATGTGTGAATCTATTTTAGGATGAAGCCATTTTGTTTTTTTCTGTCTCATTCAATGTTGTGAAAATTGATGGAATCTCACCTCAGAATGAACAACCCTCTGGGATCTGGGCCAGTCCTGTCTAAACATGTCATTCATTCACACGAGGAAAGATGGTCCGCCACCTGCTTGTCTCCATGGAGATGTTATTGCACTACTATGTTCCACCTTCTGATGTCATGTGATACAGGGAGTGCTCCACTGTTTTTTGTTTTTAACCTCCGTACACCTTCACTAGAATCAGATTAGACAGACTAATAATGCATGATTACTCAAACATGTGTAAATGAAGCAAAACACAACTCCAGCAGGAAGTTTTTGAGGAAGTGACAACATTATAACACGGCTTAAAGCTCACAAGAGCCAATTTTGCATAATATACCTTGAAAAAAGGAAAAGTTATTTAAGTTTAACGTCCCTTTAAAAACATCAGCTCACTCTTACGAAACAACTGACCTCATCTATGGTCATATTATGGACATGGTTTTGCAGTTACCACCTCCTATATTGTCATCATTCGGTACCTTCATCTGATTTGATTTATTGATATATTTCAGTCCATTTATTATCTTTTGTTATAAGAAATTGAGTTCTTTGCAATACTCAGTGAACCTTAAACAGACCACATGCCGTAATCTCACCGTTTTAGCACCATACTCACTGTTTAGTTTGGTTTTAGTAAGAGCAGGCAGCTGTTTTTGGCACACAATTTTTAAAAAGTATGCCACTGTAGACTGCTGCCCACACAGCACCTAACACAGACTGAATAAACAAGTTAAAAATACCCAGTAGCTAAGCAAACCAATCATTTTAAGCGCAAGTCTAGGACAGTACCCCCATTACAGTGGTTGATAGTTACATTTACTAGAGTTATATTTTGAAGACATTGAAGCTTTCAGAGCAGGTTTTAACACCATACTTTAGCTTTGGGAGACCAGATTTCCAGAATTCAAATCTGGGACACACCCGGGTTGGTTGTTATAAATAAAATAGTGAAAAGAGAGTGTAACGTTGTCCATTCTCGACTCACTTGTGTCAGTCAGAATCTGAGGGGCTTCCGTTAGTGCATTTTTTTTCTTAACAAATGACAATTTATTCTCCTCTTTACTGCTGGCAGGGAACAAATTGGTCAAAAATAGGGACACCTGGGGACACTGTAAAACTGGGACAGATCACTGGTTTTTGGATAAATCATAGACTGTATAAAGAAGTGGACTAAGGGAGTGTGATGTCAGTCATAGCTTTCAGTTCCAGTCAAATGAAGCTCATCGAGGCTAGAGCAGGTATAGGGGTAATTTAGATCCGAGTTCCATATTCAGAATTCTGACTGTGAGTATCATAGCAACCAAAGAGCCAATCTCGAGTGAAGATGCCGAAGATAACTTCCCTTCCTGCCCGCACTGCTGGTTTGGCAGGAAGCGAGCGCTTAGCAACGCTGTCAATCAAACCTGTTGCTAACGCTAGCAGGAACGACCTCGGGGAAAAGAAAAGCACCTGATTTTTCTCTTAGTAATGTGTTCATATCTTGAGTTACAGACACAATAGCGAAAAATAAAAAATACCAGGATAATGTAGAGCGGATTAATACGAACATTTAAGACCAAAATGACAAGTCTGACAGCAGCATGTTAGGAGAGAGGGCCCACAGTTTTTCAATGTAAAGTGAGCCAATGGAGCCAGAGTCCATTTATATATACAGTCTATGGGGTAAATCTGCTGGGACTGGGGGACACAGGGCTCAAAACTGGGACTGTCCCAGGTCAATAGGGACATCTGGTCACCCTACTTTAACTCCTACTTAAGTAATACTTGGACAGGAGAAACAGTGGGCCAACAGTGGGACAAATTAGGCGCCTTCTTTCTCCAAGGTCGCTCCCGCTAGCATTAGCGACAGGTGTGATTGACAGTGTTGCTAAGCGCCCACACTCCCTGCCAAACCTGCAGTGTGGGCTGGAAAGGATAGGGAGGGGCGTCAACAGCCTAGCTCCTGATTGGCTCTTTAGTTGCTACAATACTCGCGATCAAAATTCCAAATATGGAACTCGGCTCCAAATTCACTGCTATAACTGCAGCCTCGATGAGCTTCATTTGACTGGACGCTGTGGATATGTCACACTCACTTAGTCCAATTCTTTATACAGTCTGGGTTTAAACTGTTTGATTAATTAGGCTTTGCAAAAAAAAAGACTGATCTTAAAAGCTACTAAACAGTTCTTTTCCGACCACTGCTTTTTCACACTTAAAATAGAAAAAAACTGTAAAAAATAAATCTATTTATTGAAACATGAAACAACTATAACGAGCCTCCTCTGGTTGTGAAGGTTGAAGCCATGGAGAATGTGAGACAGGAGGGGACACGTGAGGCCAGAGCCGCCCTGGGCCCTGCGTTACACACTGGCAGGGTGACACTGCACTATGGCGCAAGTGGGGGCAGAGCGCAGACTGTGTGAAAACGACTACTCTCAAAAATTACAAGAAAAAATGCAATTAGTGCATGGTCCCCAGTGCGGCCCAGTTTGCTCCAGGCCAGAATATCTCATAGTGGATTTATTGTGAAGCTACAGACAGAAGCATTAAAGGGATGGGGCCAGCTACGGACAGAAGCATTAAAGGGATGGGGCCAGCTACGGACAGAAGCATTAAAGGGATGGGGCCAGCTACAGACAGAAGCATTAAAGGGATGGGGCCAGCTACGGACAGAAGCATTAAGGGACAGGGCCAGCGTGTGTCATTACCTTTGTCGCCTGAGACAGTTTTATTGAGTAAAATGCTTCTTTGACCCCATACCTTGTGGTTGAAGTTCAAACCAACCAGGCAACACAACTGTTCTATTAAAAACAAAGACTGTATAGTTTAGTATCCCTGAGTTCTATTTGTTGCGATTGACAGGCAGGTTAGCTAATGATTTTTTGTATTTATCTATATGAAAAGCACAGTGCATATGTACAGCATTGTAGACAAGTCCCTGCTGGACCAAGGTCAGCCACACAACACTCACAATGATGCGATGCAAGAAAACTAACACACATATGTGGTGACCTTTGACCCTCGTACAACACAGGCATAAACATGTACAACAGTCACACAGGTAAAAATCAGTTTCAGAAATGGTGGCACAGCGTCAGTGAGGTGAGAGAGATGACATTTCCTTCTGCACCATACATGGACATGGAGATCTCCTCTGCTCCAAATAAACTGCAGAGATCGGTCCACCACCAAAGTTTTCTATTTATGCAGGAATCAGGACTTTTTTTTTGCTTGGCTTTGCTGCTACTAGGCCTGTGGTAGAAGACATCAGCTTACACAGCCACAGTATAAATATAAACACTTTCAAAATAACAGCATGCATGGGTGATAGGACGATAAAGGGTCTTGTTAGAATTTCCTCACCATGTTAAGAGTCTCGGATATGTCGACATATCTATATTAAGTCAAATGTTTTACATTAGAGTCTGGATGACAATGGCCATAGGCACTTTGCACACAGGGCTGATCCAAACCTTAAAGGTGACCATTAGCACCAGTGGTGAGATCTAAGTATGAGCCTGTCGCTGGAGATTCAGCCCCACCACACGGGCCTTTTAAGCCTCTTCTTTTCTGGACTTTCTGTACCTCCAGTTCGATCAGTGACAGCTCCTCGCTCCCCACCGCCGGGCTAATCCTCTCCCAACAAGCGCTTTAATCACAGACGCTATCAAACCACCTCCTAATGAGCTGTTACTATAGAAACAGACCTAGCTAGCATTTAGCCGCCAAACAGCCACATCTTCAGGGAAAAAGCCCTGCAAGTGTATTTTTTCATGTATGTACTTCTTCCAGGGGTGGAAGAAGAACCCAATTTTGAGTATAAGTACAGATACGGGAGCAAAAAAAAAAGAAAAATATCACATAAAAAATGATTTAAAGAGTAAAAGGCAACGTATTTTAGAAACAGTTTTCTGACTAGATTTATTCATATAGTTTTGTTTGCTCAAATTATGAAGTTGATAAAAAATAAGCCCCTCAGCTTTTTCAGCAGGTCTCAAACAGTTGGCCTAATAAAAAAAATACGTACTTTTCTGTACCTCTGTACTTTTCTGTAAATACTTTACTTTTCAGTTCAGTTCAAAAACATAGTGGAGTAGATATGCTCTCAAATGTAGTGAAGAAAACTTAAGATACTTAAAACTTGTGCCTAAGTACAGTACTTTACCACTTTTCACTTTGTTATGTTTCACTCCCAATAAGAGCAAATGGAGATTTATTAACATACAGCTATCACACAGAGTAGCAGAGAGGATGGATAAAATAAGGTTAATTTACTTTGTGCTTTGGTGCAATTTACAACAATGCAGTACATATAAATTATAATAAAATAAAGACATGGCATACCTTAAAAATAAGGTAAATAAAAGAATGATTTTTAAACTTATACAGCATAGTTTTAGCTGTAGGATCTGGCAACCCAAAAAGTCTGAATCTCATATTGAATAATCGGCTAGAAATCCATCATAACATTTTTATCTGTAAAGCTAATATTGAATTTGAACATATAAATATAAATTATACATATCCTACCTTTGAACTGAGGTTAATGGAATGGCTGGTGATTTGCACTTTTAGCTTTTTAGACTATAGGCTTCCAGAAATGTACAATGATGAACAGACAGTTTTTGCCTGAGACAATGATCTACCAATCGTATTACCTATTTACACTGCTCACATTACTCTAACCCAGACTTGTTTTCTGCAGTAGATGTTCCAGGTCAAACATGGACATGTTTTGAGTAAAGAATTATAGTAGTTTCTTCTTGTTTTTTAATTTTTCCATTACTATAAGCAAGATATGGCAAGTTTATTTGTATAGCACAATTGGTACACAAAGTAATTCAAAGTGCTTTGCAAAAAAGAAAGACATTAAAATCTCAATACAACAAATCAAAATATAATAATCACCATAAAATGAGCATCAAAAGAGAAAAAGAAAGAAGGAATAAAACCCTTTTCAGTCATATGCACAGCTTCACAGAACTGTTTGGAGCCTGGATTTAAAGATTGTCAAAGTCTTCAGGAAGACTGGTCCAGGCTTTAGCAGCATAAACTGTTTAAAAACATGTTTAGTCCTGGTTTAGTCCAGGTTTAATCCTGTTTTAGTCCTGGTTTAGTCCTGGTTTAATCCCTGGTTAGTCCTGGTTTAGTCCTGGTTTAATCCTGGTTTAATCCTGGTTTAGTCCTGGTTTAGTCCTGGTTTAATCCTGGTTTAGTCCTGGTTTAGTCCTGGTTTAGTCCTGGTTTAGTCCTGGTTTAATCCTGGTTTAGTCCTGGTTTAGTCCTGGTTAGTCCTGGTTTAGTCCTGGTTTAATCTGGTTTAATTTAATCCTGGTTTAGTCCTGGTTTTAGTCCAGGTTTAATCCTGGTTGAGTCCTGGTTTAGTCCTGGTTTTGTCCTGGTTTAATCCTGGTTTAAGTCCTGGTTTAGTCCTGGTTTAGTCCAGGTTTAGACCTGGTTTCGTCCTGGATTGAGTCCCAGCAGGAGGCCACTCCCTGTACTGGTTTTAAGACATCCATGGCACTATAGCAGTGCTGGCATTAGTTCACACAAAAACTATTTAGACCTGGCACATCTCCTGGTTTAGTGGAGTGCCCCCTCCCTGCTAAACCAACAGTGAGGCGGGAAGGGGCTTACCTGAAGTCGCTCCAGACTGCACATAAACAGCTATGATGACACGGTCAGAATTCTAATATGCATCTTGCTGGCATTGGTCGCCCACACAACTAAACCTCGATGAGCTTCCTTAGTGGACCGAATGCTATGTCCAACTACACTTATCCAGTTTTTATACAGTCTGTGTTTAAGCAAGACAAGCCTTTTGTAATAAATGATACGCAACACTCATGACAACTGATTAAATATTCATTGTGTTCTAAGTATAACAAGGAAAGGTAACTCAAGGCAAACTTTCTTCAGTGCATATTAACAAAGTTAAAAACTTAAGCTTTGTCCATCCACAGATCGGTGCGTAAACTGACTGCACTGAACTGTTATGAGCGTCTCTCTGTCACCTGGATATGTTTTATTGTGTCATTAAAGGTAAAAGATATGAAGCTTGTGCTCTTGTTGGTTTTATGAAATGAAATGAAATGAAAAAAAAATCACAAGTTGGAGTTTCAGTGCTATGGTGCAAACTTATAACAATACAGTACATATAAACTAAGTTAAAATAAAGAATAAGGGCCTGAATTTAAAAATAAGGAAAATAAAAATAATTATAGACTGAATATATATTCAACTTGGACTTTTAACCAGGTGATTTGTGAGAAACCAGGAGACACTAGGGTCACTCTCTGGACTATGGGTTTCCAGAAATATACAAAGATTAACAGACAGGTTTATCTGAGGACAATGATCTATCTTGTCACCCATTTACACTGCTCACATTATTTAAGACAGAACCACAGCCCTGAATTACACAGAACATCATGGACAACACTGGGGTCTTTTGCTGCTGCTAATCCATTTTCTTCTCTCAGTTGAGGGAACCTCCACGTCAGAAACTACATTAAACTCATTGCACCAGACCTGTGACCTCAACGCTGAGCTCAGGAGGATGAGCGCTGAACTGGCTGAACAGAGAGTGAAGATGGAGCAGCAGCAGGCGCAAAACGAGGGTAAAGCTTTACAGGGAAAATAATAATAATGATTTTAAATTAAAAATAAAAAACTCAATAATCTACTATAAAATGGAAGAAACTATATTTTATCTGAAAGTACCTCCTATGTTTGTGGATTCAATGTCAGTTCAAAGTGTGAACCTTTTCTGCTTCTGTTTTTTAACTGTAGCCCACGCTCTCCAGTTGAGACAAGTTGATGCCCTAATGCAACAACTGCAAACAAATGAAAAAAAATATAGAAGGTTTGTTTCCAAAGCGATGTTTCTTTAACACAGGCATGTAGCTAACATTATTCCATTACTGTTCAATTAACCTCCTTTTTTGAAAAACTAGCTCATGTGGCTGAACTGAATGTACTAAAGACCAGCTCCACAGTCACTGAAAGTAAAGTGGAGGCTCTGACTCGAGACAGGACAGGTACGTATGTTAAAACATGTTGTCCTACACTACCAGTCAAAGTTTTGGACTTACCCTCTCATTCAATGTTTTTCGGGGGGGGGTTGGTTTTTTTTTTGACTATTTTCTACATTTTATATACACATGGAAGACATCACATATATGAAGAAATATACATGTAATTGTAAAGTAAAGGAAAAAGTTGAATAACTCTACTAAATATATATGTTTTATATTTTATATTCAAATCCTCAAAGTAGCCATCATTTGCTCTGCTCTTCGCTACATAATTCCATATATCTTGCTTCATATATTTGATGTCTTCTGTATGCATATAAAATGTAGAAAGTAGTAAAAATAAAGAAAAAAACACTGAACGGGAGGGTGTGTACACACTTTTGAGTGGTAGTGTATTTCAACACTACAAAACAATAAACAAAAAGATGAACAAATTCAGATCACAGTAAGTAAATATACAATTCCAGCATTCAACAAAAATTATGCACTTATTAACTTTGATCCAGTCCCATCCATGGTGAAATCACTCCAGGAATAGCTACTCATTCTGTCCATAAAACTCCACAAACAAAGAATATCCAAACATAGTATCAGTAAAAACCACTCCTTTGGTAAAGAAATGTAATGTTTGACTGTCCTATAAATTAGCCATAGATGAACAAAAGTGACTACTTTAACTCCAAATGTTTTTTTGTCTGTTCCAGTCAGGCAAGTGGCCTTTTCTTCTGCCTTACTGGATTCAGGTGATAAGTCTCTTGGACCTTTCAACGCAGAGACTACTATTGTCTATAAACATGTGGTTTCAAACTTTGGAAATTTTTACAATCCACAGACAGGTAAATAAGCCTCAACATCACTGAAAATCACATCTTTGTAATGTTGTTCAAAATCTCCTTTAGGCATGTTCACTGCTCCAGTCAGAGGAGTCTACCATTTTCTGATCCTTTGCGCTTTCCCAAGGGAGATATCCCTGTAGATGTATATCTGAAGAAAAATGGGCAAGGTGTGTTTATGGGCCCATGAGAGCCAGCCATCTGGGCACGGCACTGCAGCCACGCGCGTCACATTGCTCCTCGAGGCTGGAGATGTGGTCTATGTCACTTTACCTGCTAACCGCAGACTTTAGACAATACGAACCACCACAACACATTCAGTGGTCACCTGCTGTTCCAAATAGAAGGTTCTAATTAAGTCTCTGTAGTTAAAAAAAACAAAGACAGAGGACAAATTACCAATATAAGATATACATATAACAAAGTAATACACTACATCTAGTTGTGAATGCATCTACATATCAAACACTTACAAACACTATTAGTATTTCCTTTTTTTTTGCATATGAATAATGTTTATTGTAATCTGCATATTGTGTAATGTATCATGCTAATGGTCGCATGAGGTGTGTCACATGACTTCACAGTCTTATATGTAATATTAGGATCTGGTGTCCATTCACAAAAATGTGTGTTCCACTGGTGTTGAAACAGGTCGGCTGCAGAGGTCAGATGTTTCTTGCATCCTTCTGAAGAGTGCAGACTATATCCTTGCTTGCTCCTGCTGCTTCCTTTCTTTACTTTGCTTACTTTTTAATCATTTTTACCTCTTCCAGTGCTGGAAAATGTGGTCTAGTTATGATTTTCGTTTAAGTAAACCAAAGACTTTTAACCATTTTTACATTTTTAAACAAAATATCTGATGATCCAGCGACATGTCTGGGGAAGAAACCAAAGGAATTCTTCTGTGAATGCTGTTGGAACTATCAACAACCAAATTAATGAGCTACAAGCTATACGGATATTTGCTTTAGAAATCTGAAAATGACTTTTTTAGACGAGATGAAAAAACTGCTACTTTCAACTTAAAACCCGAGTGATACTGTTTTATTTTCCAAAACTTTGTAAAGTTGCCAAGCCAATGCAATAAGTGATAAGAGACAATGCTAATATACCGTAATTTTCAGATTTTCGGACACCTGAATATAAGCCTCACCAGCTAAATTTTAAAAGAAAATCAATTTTGAACATCTATAAGATGCAACTGAATATAAGCCGCAGGTTTTCATATTGTGGCATGAAATATTTACATAAACGGACTGTACATGGGAATTTTTTATTTTTTAGCTTTATTTTATTTAAGACACACTTAAAACTGTGCTTGAAAATCAGCACCAACACGCTATAGACACGCATCAACACTGCAGGTTTAGAAAATAAAACAGTGACTAGCACGGCCATCAACATAGCACCAACATGTCTTTTTACATTGACTAAGTTTCTTCCCTGCCACGCCTCCAACGTCAACACCATCGATTCATTGATGCCAAACGTATGTGCAGCTTCTTTGACGCCAGATCCATTGCCTTTAACTTAAAAGCTGCATCATTTGCATTTTTCATGTGTGTTGGGACCATGTCCCAATTCGCCAGAATGCCCACCGGTTAAATCACCGTTTGATGAATCATCAATGTGATTTTCTGATCGCATGGGGTGGTTGAGCCTGAGAAGAGAGGAGAGGCAGGTTGTGTGAGTCTACAGTGGTATCGGGAAAAAGATGTATTACGGTGCAGTAACGGGTAATAAAGCAACCCCAACTCTTGAGCAACAGACTGGAGTGGTCTTTGAGCTCGCACCACACTTCTAAACAACATTGAGGCTAAGAAACAGGGAGTTAAAATCCGGAGGAAGAGCAAACCTTAGGCCCTGGACAAGACGGATTTGCCCTGTGTCTCCCGACCAGGGAGACACAGGGCACAGTCAGGACACCAAAAGCAAGAAAAAGGTTTTAACAGTGAGCTTTCCATGATGAGGGTGTGTGCATGATGCGCAAAATGACAGTTCAAAATCAAAACTAGTGTATTTCTTCAGCGCATAATCTTTGCCCACGTCTGTTTCACTTTTGCATTTACAGCTAGAGAGTGCCCCCCCGGGGCCGTTAGCCAGTAAAAAAATCTTTAATTAGCTGCACCGCTGTAAAAGGCCGCGGGTTCAAAGCGTGGGAATAAAGCTGTGGCTTATAGTCTGAAATTTACAGTAGTTAATCACCCAAAAATACAGCTTACAAACAGATTTTTACCAGTGTCACAGACTGATGTTAACATACAAACAGAAAATGGATTTTTAAAACACAAAACAGTGGTGCAAAAGAGTGGCGGCAGACGTTATCTGTGCCCAATTTCAGGGTCAGAGATTTGAGCCACAAGGAATCCAAACATGCTCCTATCCCAGTCACACTGTTTCTGAGATTACAAAATTCCTTGCCAAAAGTTTTTGCCACACACCAAGGAGTTAAACAGCTGATTGCGCAGTGAGTGCAGTTTGACACCAGAATGGAACATACTGAAATCTTGTAAAGGGAGTTTCCCAAAAATCCGAGTAGCTTGATAAAATAGAGATTAAGACATTCATCATGGACCTCTTCCTAGCATAGACAGAAGGAAGAGAAGACAAATTTACCCGGCTATTTCAGCTGAACACATGGCTGTTCAATGCATGTGCACCCAGAGAATTATATTCCTTTTGAGAACTTTGATCTATTCTGGAAAAGGAGAGGACCTGTTCAAGGGAAATGGCTCATGCCTGAGCCAGAGTGTGGAGTGAGAGTGTAGACGGAGAACTTCCTCCATGCTCTGAGGCACCGGTCTGGCAGGGTCCTAGAACAATGAGAGAAAAGAGAAATGAGATAAGTATTCCTGCTGCACCAGCAAGAGACCGAGCCACTGGGTCACAACACTACCGGCAGCACCACAACTACCACACAAATCCCCTCCCCACATCGAAGTAGTCACCACCAGCAGCACGACCACCTCCCCCAGTGAAGGTGTCACCACCAGCACCATAACCACCTTCCCCATTGAGAGATTCATCAGAGTATCTCTATCTCCTCTAGAGAACAAGTCAGCAGCACCACCACCTTTCCCACTGAAGGATTCATTGCATCCACTTCTCCCAGGGCCCTTGTCAGAGGCCTTGAACTTGTCTGTGGCAGCGCCAGCAGAGGTTTCAGACCCAGCAGCATCCCCATGACCTCTCCTGCTCCCACCAGATCAGCTTGAGGTCACAAATTTGCTACAATCTACTTCCTTTAGGGACTTCTCACTCCCCCTGTCCTACCTTCACCATTGGCGCCCATCCCAACAATCTAGAAAGCCATCCGATCAGGATTAAAATGAATTGATTACTGAGTGTTTGAAATAAAGATCAAATAAAAAATGTGTACGCTGCACTCTGGATTTGTCCTTTTGCAAACAACCTAGCTGCTTGTCATGAGCCATTTATACTTTATATAAAGGCAGGACGAAGCACAGATCTGTTGAGTCAACCATGGACCATACTCGTGTCTTTCTGCTGCTGGCGCTCTCTTCTCTCCTCTCAGTTCAGGGGGACCCCACACTTGACGTTCAGACTGAGTTACAAAACTTGAAAACAATGATTGAGAATCTTCAAAATAAACACCAAGGTAAACGTCAGAAGGTTTGTTTAAATGAGTTTTCTGTTGTCGATGCATTTAACAGGTTTCTCATTGAGATAGTTGAACCCACTGTGGCTAGGTTCTAATTCAACTTTGTAAAAATCAGTTGATTTTCATTTTATCATTAGTTTGTTTTTGGTTTTTTTTTTTTTCCAATTGTGGGTCTCATTAAAAGCAGACCTATTGTGCAAAATTTACTTTTCAGAGCTTTTTTTATCATGTTATAGCTGTTTCTCCTCACCACTCATTTATGTCTAAATGAATATTATGATTTCAAACGTGCAAATTATAACATAATGATTCATGGGTGTCATAGATTATAACTATAGAGCAGACACAAGCACAGTATGTCTTTAAATAAATTAATATTTTACCAAAAGTTTGTTTCTTTCAGTGGCCTTCTCTTGCTATACGCTGCTGAACTCGGGTAACACTAAGTCTTTAGGCACCTTTCAATGTAGAGACAAATCTGGTCTATAAACATGTTTTTTCTAAATGTTGGAAATGCCTACAGCCCAATCACAGGTAAATTCACTTTAAATGAACTTAAACTCACTTAAAACACTCACTTTATAACTTTCTAAGGCTGTTCTCTTTTAGGCATGTTCACTGCCCCAGTCAAAGGAGTCTACCATTTCGTGTTTTTTGCGTTTACCACATCAAGCATTCCCAGCAAAAGCCTACCTGAAGAAGAATGGGGAAAGTGTGTTGATGGCCCATGAGAGGCAGATGTTAGGGCCGGGCACTGCAGGCAACGCACGCAGTCACACTGCTCCTGGAGGCTAACGATGTGGTGCACCATCGTTTTGCCCGCGAGCTGCCAACTTTACGACAACCCTGATCGACACAACACATTCACTGGTCACCTGCTGTTCACAGTGGCATAAACATTGCTGAAATATTAAACAGTTATTCTTTTCTGCATAATAAAGTATCATCTTAAAAGGCGCTGTGAGTTTTTATTTCTTCGGTAGAGACAAAATGCCTTTGTATGAGGAGAATGACACATACCCAAGCATTTTACAACAGTTTGGGCATGACAGGGCCACTTGTTTTCATCCAACCAGGAGCATTTTTGCTTAGTAATAATGGACTCAGACTTGAACTTAACAGCCACATCAAATCATAACATATGCAGCTTTTTACCCTCTATAAACACTGCAAAACTCAAAAGGGATACTGTCAAACCAAACTTGGAAACACTTTCCCTGCATTTGTCCTCCAGTAGGTTAAATTACTGCCAACAAGGGTGCTCACTTGCCTCACCAAATGAGGGTTAAGACAGCTGCATGACATCCGAACACTGCTGCTCAGGTTTGATTAGAAGTCAGGAAATACGAGCACATAATCCTGTGCTCAGGTCTCTGCACTGGCTCCTGTGGCTCAGAGAATAGACTTTAAAGCAGCTCTGCTTGTTGAACAGTCGCTCCATGGCCTAGCACCAAAGAACATCTCCCAATGTTAGTGCCATCTGAACCATCTCTGAGGACTTCACGGCCCGACCTCCTGTGGTGCCCAGTTCAGGACCTCCACCAGGACTAACCAGTGACTAAACATGGGGAATCCCGTGTTTAGGTTTAATGCAGCTTCAACCTGACTTCCTGAAGATGTTGACGGACCGGCCTCTACTTGACAATGTTTAAATCCAGGCTCAAACTGTTCTGTTTACTGTGCATATAACGAAAGGTTTTTATTCTGCACATTTTCTTTCTAATGTTAATTTCATTGACAGCACCGAAGTCCAGGGCAGGGCTCTGCTCCATGATACAGAGCAAGTTCCCCCAAACATAACTTAAGTAATTCCAGGTTTGGGGCTCTGTGAGAACAAGGCTAAAGATAAAGCTAGCATAAACAAAACTTCTTCCGGTTTATTGTCACTTTTTCCTTTCACTTTTTTATTGAACTTTCTGTGCTCTATGCCACGTTAATATTTTACCCACTGGAAATCTATCTTTTATCCTTCCCAAGTGCCGTACCATCCCTCAACCCGGAAACAGCCGTGTGTTTTGTTGTCTCTTTTTAAACTGCTGCAGCGAGCCTTGTCATTTTTAGTCTTAAAATGGTCTGTATTAACTCGCTTTACGTGCTCCTGGTTTTTATTTTCCAGGTTTGTCTTCCTGTAAAAATCAAGATGTGAAACATTTTGTCGAACCTATGATGCATGGCGTCACAACTCACTTAGGTCATTTCTTTATTTAGTCTACTACATCTAAACTCAGTAGCATGTTTCAAAATCCTTTTCTGCTTACCCCCCAACGCGCACCCCCTCCCAAAGACTCCCCCAGTTCTCCAGTTGCGATCAGCGGGCTGCTTGCTTGCCCTGGCTGCCCCCCTGTGGGTGGTTGGGGGGGGGGGGGGGGGGGGGGGGGGGGGGGGGGGGGGGGGGGGGGGGGGGGGGGGGGGGGGGGGGGGGGGGGGGGGGGGGGGGGGGGGGGGGGGCAAAAAACATAGACAACTGTTAATGTGGTTTACATGTTTTCTCACTGATGAACTAACCGAGCATGAAGACCAGCTCCGCACTCAACCAAAGGAAGCTTCTGACGGTGGAGACAGAATTAGGTACAGTTCAAACCAGACAATGACAAATCCTGTTCCCACTGTGCAAAGAAAGTAAGTAAAACACTGACAAAGTAATTCTGTGCCAAGCAAAAACTAAGATAGATAAGAGAATATCACTGTGGAATGAAACACAGAAAAAGTAACTAGTACTGTAGTTAAGTAATGTTACTTTCTACTTCACAAAATGTTTGAAACTGGGCGGACGACAAAGTAAAAAAAATTTTGTTTTTTTTAATTATTATATTATTGCTACGAAATGACGAGAAGTTCGGAGGGTGTGATTTCAACACATTCCTAATTTGAGCAACAAAATATACAATAAAAAGAACAATCTCAAGTTCAATGTATGAATGTCCTTGCATTTTCACAATTTTGCAATTGTGTATGGTTGAAACAAAATCAAGTAAGAAATGGGTGTCCGGGTACAAAAAGGGGTCATTTCTACGGGAAATATTTATTGTAGAATGAACTGATTACTGAGTGTTGAACTAAAGATCAAATAAAATGTGTACTCTGCACTCGGGATTGTCCTTTTGCAAAACAACCTAGCTGCTTGGTCAGGAGCATTATACTGTATATAAACGCAGGACGAAGCCACAGTAGACTGTGTGAGTCAACCATGGACCATAACTCGGTCTTTCTGATTGCTGGGCGCGCTCTTCTCTCATCTCAGTTCAGGGAGGGGGACCCCACACTTGACGTTGAGACTGAGATACAAAGCTTGAGAGCAATGATGAAAATTCTTCAAACTAAATGCACAGGTTAAACGTCAGTAATGTTTGTGTTAAATGTGTTTTCTTTGTCATGGCAGTTTAACAGTTTCTCATTTGTCACAGATTGTGGGTCCATTTAAGCAGACTATTCTGCAAAATTTACTTTTCAGAGCTTTTCTCATGTAGAGCTCTTTAATATTTATTTTTTACCAAAGGTTTGTTTCTTTCAGTGCTTTCTCTTCTACGCGCTGAACTCTATGTATGCTGAGTCCTTTTCAGGACCTTTCAAGTAATACAAATCGTCTATAAACATTTTTCACAATGTGGCATGCCTACAGCCAATCACAGTAAATCGCTTTAATTACTTTAAAGTACTTAAACTCACTTCATACTGTATGCTGTTCACTTTTAGGCATGTGCCCTGCTCCAGTCAAAGGATTCTACCATTTTCGTGATTTTGTG
>JAIEZT010000084.1:11783934-12252639 GCA_019594935.1 Periophthalmus modestus
TGTTTTTACATCTTTAATTAAAATCTCTTCTACTTCTTAATGATGAGCACACATGTCCTATACTTCACTTTAAATGTTCTTACTGACTCTGCCTCCATATATATTCTTAAAATACATTTCTTCTGAAGCTCTTTGTATCAAAATTCACACCCTCACCATGTTGTTGAATCGACGCCACTACAAAAATAAATGTTGTATCTGTTCTCTATCTGTAAAATTTGTATCTGTATCTATGAGTTTTCTTTGACAAAGCCCCTCTCCTAAATACACCAGTGTGTGTTAAAAATCAAGCGCTACTCAAGCGTTACAGCCTTGAGCTCTGTAGATATGACTTCAACTCCATTTTGTCCATTCTGATAAAAGACTAGAGTGAGCGGCTCCTCTCTCTCCTCCACTTCTCCTGAAGCTAAGACTCCCACTCCAGAGGTCTGCCCCCGACACATTCTCAACTCTCACTTCACTCGCTCACGCTCAGGATTTTATTGCCACATTTAGACCCTGGAACCTCCCACTCACCCAGTATATGGCTCTCTCTGTCTTTATAGCTGCAACTGGTACATATAGAGCTGCACATTATGAAAAAAAAATCTTCGTTGAATATATGCGTGGTATTAATGAGGTGGGAAACATAAAAGTGAAAAATCACAGTTATCTAACCCTGTGATGACTTGGAGAGATAGTAATATTGTGAGCTTTCATGGTTAATGCAGCTTTTTCTCAAACATATAGACACCCACCCACTCCTCCAACTGGTCAGTGCTTTGTTGAGTGACAGGTGGATTTAACCAATCACAGGGAAGTGGGCACTCTCCGAATAAAGGTTACTTGTTGTTAAAAAAGTAATTTAAAGTTAATATATAGGGATATTGGCTTCTAAGTATGGGTTCAGTTGATATCCTGGTTGGGTATATAAGTTGATGTAATAAGACTCATAACATTTGAAGTTGTATTTATACAAAGTTGTTCTTTGGTTACTTGAGAGATAAATAACATATACACATTTTGGATCAGTTTTGTCTTATTTCATTTTTATTTAAAGGACATAAATGTTGTTTTCAGTCTCTGCCCTGGTATTGGACATAGACCGTATATATAAATGGACAGAGCTAACCTGCTAGCCGCCACGTTCCAAATAAGAAGTGAACAGGTGCCTGCTTCTGGCTCCATCAACTCTGGCTCCAATTCACTTTACATTGGAAAAAGTCTTTGTATCTGCTGCTGTCAGACTCGTCATTTTGGTCTTAAAATGTTCATATTAACCCGCTCTACATGATGCCGGTACGAACATTAAAAACAGGCAAATCAGGCGCCTTCTTTCCCAAAGGTCGCTCCCATTAGAGTTTGCAACAGGTTTGATTGACAGCGTTGCTAAGCGCCCACCCTCTGCCAAAAGGAAGTAGCTTTACCTTCAACAGCTCCACTCCAGATTGGCTCTTCGGTTGCTATGATACTCGTGGTCGGAATTCCAAATATAGAACTTGGCTCAAAATGTGTTCCTATAACTGTTAGCCTTGATGAGATCTGTGTAAACCCTCAGTCGTCCAGGTCTGATCCATAGCAAAAGACGAAGTTCAAATCTGTCAACTGGACAAATCAGAACTGAAGAAGCGGCTTGGATGAGCAGCGAAACGTCTTCACTCCTACAACGATTTGTCCAGTTGACAGGTTTGAAGTTCACCTTTTGCTACAGCCTTGATGAGGTTCATTTGACTGGAGCCGAACGCTACGGGTGGCGTCACACTGCCTTACTTCACTTTTTTATACAGTCTATGATATCGACAATTACTTAAAGCTATAACATCAAAATTTTTTCTTTAAATTGTGTATGAATAAACCAGGAATAACAACTAAATATGCTATTATTTGCTGCTATTAAAACCAGTCTTCATAACATATTTTAAAGATTTTTTTGCCTATATACTTTATACTTTAGAAAAATGCTTTTATCTCTTCTTAAAGTGCAATCTCTTCTTCTTCCTTTCATTATGTTTTATTAAAATGCAGCTCAAACTCCAGCTCCTCCTGTGTGTCTTCCGCTCTCTGATAAACGGCTCTGTACTCGATACCGCTCACATCCCAGAATCCATCACTGTCGTTCACATATGAGCGCGCCTGAACACGTCTATAAATCATCCCCTGTAATAACTCACCAGCCTAAACATTATATTTTTCTATGTTTTGCAGATATTCCGACGGGCGGACAAGAATGGTGAGTCCACACAATATGTCTCTACTTAGAAGTTATACTTAAAGGTGCACTGTGTAACTTTTCTGATGGAGGATATGCCATCTGCTGTTATTGCTTAATCTTGACTATCTCCATGGAGACATGCAGGTGACTTATGCCAGGCCGAGTTACAGGTCAGATCTATGTAGCGACGACACCACTCATCATAAGAGGGCACGTTTTTGTTTAGTTTTGTCTTTAACACTTGATGATTGAATGCAATATATGTTTAATGCCATATTGTGTAACATTCCAGGCAAAGCGATAACATCTACAAGGAGACAAGCTGGTTGTGGAGAGCCAACAGAAAGTTTACATAGTGCACATTTTATTAAATCAGACCTGTTCTGAAAAATCAACTTTATAGAGCTTTTAACCATGTTATAGTTGTTTCCTTCTCTTTTATCATCTGAAATTGTATTTGGAGTGATTCGTAATTTAATCTCTTATTTTCAACGCCATTTTGCCGACCAATCCTCGTTTGCACCACCACCGGTACACGCCCACTGTGACGTATTTACTTCGTTCTCCAGTGTTATTTTCTTAATGGCTGATGCATGTAGGATTCAGCAGCGTCGCGTAGTCATTCTGGTACAAATGGAAAAAATCTACTGCTCACTACTGTGATGTGCAGCTATCCATAGGGGGCGCTGACAGCTACACGGCTCTTTGTTCTGATGACGTTTACGGCGACGTCAGCTCTCATTGGGCACCAAACTTTTCCAATGCGGAAGTCAGCAGACTTGTTTCTTTTATTAAGTCATTTTAGATGAATATTGTGATTTAAAATGTGCAAATTATAACGTAATGATCCACAGGTGTCATAGATTATAACTACAGAGCAGACACCAAATCAACCAAGTAAAGCTTTTACAGTAATTTAGGTTTAAAAATGTAGTAATTTAGGTTTAAAAATGTTCAAAGTTATTGAAAAGTCTTTGAGGCATCTCCGCTTCTGTCTGAGGGACTTTACGCTGTGCTTATCTCTGTCCGTCTGTGTGCTGGTGATATGAATATCCAAGGTCAGAACCACAATAACACACTCACAGCACATCTGAGTGTTTGTAAAAGGCATACTCACTCTGTAAAGGGAATAACATGTTTTCACCTCACACCAGATGAATATGAGGACATATATATAACTGTAAATAACTCACTATAAACTACTGATATTATAATAGTACAGACGTACAGTGCTTGGCCTTGGATGGTCGTTCAGTAGTTCAGTAGTAAATTAGCAGTGCTGGGAAGTAACTGAATACATATACCAAGAATACTGAATACTTATTTTGAGTAGCTGCAATGTGGTATATATCTGGGTAATCCCTCAGTCCCTCAATCCATAATAAAAGAAAAATTCAAATCCGTCAACTGGACAAAAAGTTGTAGGAGAAAAAGTTCTTGTATAGTTACTCTTTCATTCTGTGGTATTCAGAATAAAACTCTGCTCTTTGTCTTTACCCTATAATTTAAATGCAACTCAGTATAAAAATAATCTAAGTACTCAGAATAAAGTACTCTGATTGGACCAGACTACGTCACAAAATACATTTAACTGCAGGTATTCAGTATTCTGCAACTAATGGGTTCATGGGTTCAACTAGTATCAGAATGATCTTTTAATTTCAGCAGCTTATCTGATCCTTTTCTAACATTTTGTGATTTCAAGTTAGTATATTTGTGGTACTGGGTCACTCTACCTTTCTATGAAAAAAGACAGATGTGTGCACCAGCTTCAGCCCAAAATCCAAAACACAAAAAACCTAAAAGCCCAAAAGCCAAAAGCCCAAAACCCCAAACCCCCCAAACCCCCAAAACCCAAAAGCCCAAAAGTCCAAAAGCCCAAAAACCCAAAACCCAAAAGCCCAAAAGCCTAAAACCCCAAGACGCCAAAATCCCAAAAACCCCAAAAACCCCAAAAGTCCAAAAGCCCAAATCCCAAAACCCCCCAAAAACCCAAAAACCCCAAAAGCCCAAAACTCAAAAACGCAAAAGTTCAAAAGCCCAAACCCTAAAACCCAAATCCCCAAAACTCCAAATCCAAAGCCCAGAACCCCAAAATCCCAAAATCCAAAACCCTAAACCCCAAAAGCCCAAAACGCCAAAATCCCAAAAGCCAAAACCTCAAAGCCCAAATCCCTAAAAGTCCCAAACACCTTTGTGTCAGAGCTACAAACATGGACAGTCCACACAAGTATTGCCTTTACTCACCCTGTCACCTACAGATCATGTTGGCAGCTGCGGCATATATAAAAAGCGGTTTTGTCTTAATTTTGAGACGAGGGGCTGGAGTGCTCAACATATACATCTTCCTTATTGCCACATTACATAGACAGATCTAAATTTCAAATGAGTCGTAGTCAATGCAGTGTTATAGATCCATATAAATTCACCAGAGACCTTCCACGTAATGTGAATATAATATCTTGAGCTCGTTCACATGTCAGCTCTGTGTGATGAATGTTGTTCCATGTTACAGCTAAACACTTCGCTCACTTCAGAGAAAACATGATGTCTTCTGAAAACGTGTTATTCTGTGTGTTTACATAAATCTAAAATGTGTTGGCTCATTTACGCAGTAACTAAAACTCATCTTGGTGTCCTCTGAGAGTGGCTGTTGGAGTTGTTATGTAACACGTTCATTAATGATGCAAACCACGAGGCGAGGTAGTCTGTGGTGGTCCACTGAGCCGTTTGAAAGAAAAAGCTGTTTGAGATTGTGTGAACAAAATCAGTTCAGACCTCGAGTAAAGGCTGTTGGAACTTTTGATCACAGCAACACAAAATGGCTGACATTATCTCTCATTAGTGCTAATCTGATGAGCTATAGACACATCTCTTAGCTGTAGGCAGTGGGACCCTGTTATTCCAGCTGTTTTACCTTTAAAATAACCATCAAAAGTGTTATCTGGATTCACTGATTACTTAAATCAGACCTATTCTACAAATTGGACTTTTCAGAGCTTTTAACCCCATTATAAGTTGTTTCCTTCTTGAAGTTGTTTTTGGAGTGATTCGTGCATGTTTGAGTAATCTTTAATCGTTTAAACCCCATTTTCACCTCCACCTGTACTGTGACGTACGCACTCTGTTCTCCGATTTATTTTCTAAATCGCTGATACTCATAAGATACGCCGGCGTCAAAGCTGCACATCACACCAGTTGCTCGCTAGTGTGATGTGCAGCTGTCCATAGGGGGCGCCGACAGCTACACAGCTCTTTGGTGGGATGAGGTTTACGGCGATGTCAGCTCCCATTGGGCACCGCTGTTTTCTTGTGTGAAAGTCAGCAGAATTGTTTCTTTTATGAAGTCGTTTTAGATGAATATTGCGATTTAAAATGTGCAAATTATAACATAATGATGCACGGGTGTCAGAGATTATCACTATAAAGCAGACACAAGCACAATAGGGCTGATTTAATATTTTTATTTCAAGTAATTTCAAATTGTCATTGAGAAACTGACAGCTTTTTAATCAACAGTAAAATCATGTAGTTTGTGGACATTTTTATGTGTTGTGAATATGAAAAAAATGTATTGAATTGAAAAATGTGATCAGTCAATACAAGGAAATAATTGTGATGCATTTTAGACCAGATAAAAATACCTTATGTTAAAATGATAAGAACAATAATAATCATAACACTTGTATAGCACTTTTCGTGACACTCAAAGTAGTAAAGACGCTTCACAAAGTTCAAGACAAAAATGAAAGAAACAGATGGAGATGCAGTTATTTCAAGGTTCTGTATAGGTAGTCTACATACAATGGCAACAGTACAACAGTAGCACAAACAATTGCGTTAAATACTTAAAATAAAAAAAAACCTGTCCTTTAGAAATGGTGTATTACTGATGATGTTTAAAGAGAATGTGAATATCAAACTGAATTCTGTAAACTGGACAATCGTAAACCACTGCCTTCTGTCTGTAGATCGTGAACGTACAGAACATATAAAGGTAGAACAGCACATATGGAGACGCATTTTGCGGCAGACCCTGAGGTGCAGCTGGATCCTGGTTTCAGTCTCACACCATCTGTTCCTGGAAAAAGCTCATCAGCACCAACAAACTCACCTGATCTGAGCCTCCTGAAGCTCTTATCAAGCAAACAACACCTCTGCAGTCATTGTGCTGGTTAAAAATGTGCTTGGTTGGCATGTTTTTAATGACATCTCCATAATAACAAGAATATAATAAATAGATATACACACCAGTCAAAATTTAAACAGTGCAATAGTTCATATATAGATTTGTTCACTGGCTACACTATAAAGAGATGTGCACTACCAGCAAAGTTTGTACGTCACCATCTCATTCATTCTTTTTCTTAATTTTTACTACTTTCTACATTTTATATACACACAGACGACCTCAAATATATGAAGTAATATATATGGAATTATGTAGTAAAGAAAAAAAAGTTAAATAACACCACTAAATATTTTACGACAAAGCAAAGGGTGGCTACTTTGAGTATTTAAATGTAAAACTGAACCTTTATTTCTTTACTACATAATTCCACATATCTTACTTTATATATTTGATGTCTTCAGGCATTTGTAGACAATGTTGAAAGTAGTATAAATGAAGAAATAAAACATAATGACAGAATAAGAGTGCATGTCCAAACTTTCTGGTAGTGTAACTCAAGCGATGTTCTGATTCTGAGAGTTCACACTTCACTGTGATAGGTTAAATCTGCCTGTCAATCACTCAATGACCAATAGAAGAAGTCTGTGGGGAAGAGCAAAGAGCTGCTTTAAAAAAAAAACTTTAAAAAAAAACACTGAATGAGTGTATCAAAAGCATATCTTCGGGTTTGGTACTTTGGCACTTTACATCAGAACTCTGCAGTGTTTGATGCTCTAAATGGAATATGGTTGTTTTCTATAAAAAAGTCTTGAATTTTGAATCTCACGATCAGATCTCACTTGTTTTTTATCACTATGTTGCGCAGACAAGACAAGGCAAGTTTATTTGTATAGCACAATCTGTACACAAAGTACTTCAAAGTGCTTTACAGAATAAGAAAGACATTAAAATCACACATACAGCAGTGGTGGATGAAGTACTCAATTTTGTTACTTAAATAAAAGTTCAGATACCAGAGCAAAAAAATACTCAAGTAAAAGTAAAAGTAGCACATCAAGAAATCTACTGAAGTAAAAGTATTAAAGCACCCATTTAAAAATGTACTTAAAGAGTAAAAGTATTTTGTGGAGATTTTGATTTGATTTGGTGATTTTTGAGTTGAATCTTGTTCAACAGAAATCAATAGGAGTTTTTTTTTTTTTTGTTTTTTTTTGTATATTTTTGTTTGCTCAGATTATGAACATGTTAAAAATAAACACAATAATAAAAAATACATTTACTTTTCAGTCCAGTTCAAAAATGTAGTGTAGTAGAAAGCACAGATACTGCTCTCAGATGTGAAGTAAAAGTAAAAAATATCAATTTAAAAATTTACTTAAGTCAAGTTAGATACCTAAAACTTAAACTTTAGTACAATACTTTACTACATTTACTTTGTGATGTTCCACCACTGCAATAATGAAGAATGCAGAATAAAACCCTTTCAGTCATATGCACAGCTAAACAGAACCGTTTGCAGCCTGGATTTAAACATTGTCAAAGTCGAGGCCTGTCTCACATCTTCAGGGAGAAAAGCTCTGCAAATAATTGGCACATTAAACGCAAACACTCACAATATGGGTTTCTGTCTCCATTTTCAATTCTTTTTACAAACCAACTGACCTGTCTTAACATCACTTCACACGACCGTATGCTGAACGATGCTTGCTGTGGTGTTGCTCTATCAAACAGATGGGTTTTCTTGACAATATTTAAAACTATTTCATCATCTGTTGCAGTTTGGCATAAAACATCACATTACAGACAGCCTCACAGGTGAAATAAACACATTGTAAGAAACGCATGCTTTCCATCTCCTCCATGTTTTTGATACCAGCCAAAAGCCATTCTTTCCCCTGTGCTGGTGGTGGAGTCGTGTTTGTGTGGGTTTGTGTGACTTCTCTCCAGTTTGCAAAAGTGTGGTGTGAATGTTGTTTTGTGTAGAAAGGAAGGTGGCTCCTACAGCAAAGCAGAGTGGGCCACTGCAAGATTATTTCTTTTTTTAAACTGGTCTTAAACTGGTCCCATGCTGCTGCCTATAAAGGTCCTGTTATTTTCTCCAGCATTAATATAACAATACTATAATAATAAACATACATTCCAGGTAAAGTATTATCTTTGAAAGACTTTTAAAGGCTCCAAACTTCTCTTTCTTTGTGGTGGTGCTTCCTGTTAAGCGGGAATCTCATTTCAATGGAAAATTTGGGAACAGTTTTGCTGCATTCTATGTTCCAACAAGGCAACACGTGACCGGAAGCTTTAAAACGGCTCTGTACTAACTCTTATAAGCGACATATGCTGAAGTAAATAAAGACGGTAAATGATAATATTGAAACCAAACCATAACACAGAATTATCCTTGAAAAATGTACTATTATTAAACAACACAAACGGCAATAAATGCGTAGTTAGTTTGTATATAATGAGTCATAATTCAAATTTCTACAGCTCAAATCTCATGGTGCAGAATAATAACCAAAATTTCCACACTAGTTCAAGAAAAAAAAAGGTCCCCACAGTAAATATTGACCCCCAAAAAGTATTGTCGCATAGTTTATATAATAATTATCATGGCAGGCCTATTTATAGTCCCTGTAGAGCGTATTTACTGTCAAGATTGGCAGCCCCGTGTGAAATAATACAACATGAATGACGATAGCAGCGCACACAGCAACAGTTTCTTCTGTTGGCTGCACTGAAATGGAGCAGCGGTTCTTGGTCTATGTGGAGTGGCCTGTGTTTTATACATAATGAGTTTTAGATAGCGGATATTTATGTTGTGTCATTTGGTTTTCACTATTAAAAAAACATGTAGACTGCCCTGAATCCACAGCACCACTATTGACCATCCACTATCAGCAACAACAACAACTTGAGACACTGCAAACCCTCATTATTTGCGCTATTTCAGTTAACCTGTTTAGCCTTAGCAAAAGAACTGAAAACTGATCTGTAACCATATTAGCAACGCTGTCAATCAAACCTGTTGCTAATGCTAGTGGGAGCGACCTCCGTGAAAGAAGGTGCCTGATTCGTCTGGTATTAATGTTCATATCTTGAGTTACGGACACAATAGCGAAATGAGAATACCAGGATCATGTAGAGTTAATAAAAACATTTTAAGACCAAAATAACGAGCCTGACAGCAACAGTTGATGGAGCCAGAAACGCTCCCGTGGTCACTTCTTAGCTCATGTTCATTTATATATACTGTCTATAGCCCAGACCAAAATCATCCAAAATGCTGATACTAACAATAATCCCAGCTGCCTGCAGGGCATAAACACCCATTTGTGCAAATACTGGCTGCACTATTCAGTTTCCTGTGAAGGTTTATTCAAGGATAAACAATCGCGGGATGTAGACTGGAGTACTAAACATCTCATATGAAAAGGTCGACTCTTCATTCAAGGCAAAACACACAGACCGGGGCCTCTGCTGATTCACTGCACCGGTGTTATGTCTGATTATGTGTCATCTCTGGTGTCAGACCTGATCGACCCGTCCTGAACTGACCTGTGAGTCAGAGGAAGGATGTAAGTGACGGGAAGAATACTTTAAAAATGTATTTAGTTACAGAATACTGAATACCTGCATTAAAATGTCCTTTGTAATGTATTTTGTGACATGGTCCAATAAGAGTGCTGTGTTCTGAATACTTTGAATACTTTTACAACAAGTTACATTATTTTATAGTGAAAAAGCCTGATGAAAAAGCATGGGATATAATTACAAACAGCTTGAGTTTTGTTGCACTGCTCATTATGCATTAATTTATGTCTAATTAGAGGAAAAATCATACACACACACACACACACACACACACACACACACACACACACACACACTGCAAGAGCTGTTTTTTCATTTTTCTCACTAATATTGTGCAGTTCAAAGCCAAAAATCTGTGATCAAGCACTGCCAAGTATTCTTTTGGTTTTAGAAAAGTAACAGTAACTCTATTCTGAGTACCACCACATGAAAAGTAACTGTACCAAATTCCAGTACCTGTATTCAGTGAGTTTAGCATAAATGGGATATTTTATTTTACTGTAAGATCTGTAATTTAGGACTTACTATAGATAAAACTAAGAGGTTTTGGGACGTATTGCAAAAACAAAACTTAAAACAAGAATTAAAGGATAAAAATGAACTGAGAGCTTGTCTTGATTGGAAGAGTCTGATTTACTAAAGCCATTGTGCAAAAATGTAAAGAGCTACCTGTCCCTGTCAGAGTACATACGGCATAATTATACCACACAGATAATAATTACATGAACCAGAAAACCAGTTTAACCCCATTAAAGGAGCACAAAGCCAAAACACTTCTTGGGACAGAAACAGTCTAATGTGCATCTGACAGTGGACAAGATATAAGACAATATATTTGAACCCTTAATAAGCTGAGACTAAGAGTTAGGATACTGGGTGTAGGAGGTCGGCATACCAGTATCCATCTCACACACCAGCACTATATATGACAAAGTACAAATGAGGTAAAACATTGTCAGTAAAGAGGCATAGTAAAGGTTGGTTACTTAAACAAGCCCCTTTTCCTAACGAGTCTCTCTTTAGACGATACTGTGTTATAATGTTGCTAAATTCACATTAATGCTGAGCTGGAGCTTCTTCCTGATGCTGCTCTGTTCCTTTAGACTTTGGATTGGTGGATTGGATTTGAAGGCTTGGCTGTATTTTTGATAAGCTGCACTTGTAATTCCTTGTTTTGCCGATGCTAAAAACACATTGAACTTTCCACACAGTAATGGCTCTTTGGATTTTAATGACGGCACATTATGCAGAGCAGCAGAATCTCTTATTGCAGTGGGACAGAGGCTGCAGGACAGAGCTGACGTCTGAAAATCGTGTCCCGGGACGTCAGTTACTTTCTGCTGCGGAAGGTTCCAGAAATAACATGACCAGGGTTTGAGGTTAGGCTCGATGAAGCCTTCAGACTGGAGCTGAAGTCACAGTCGAGCTTTAGACTTTTCCAGTGGTGGAACTTAGCAAAGTGCAAGTAGTAAAATACTGTACTTAAGTAGAATTATTATATATCTGTGCTTTACTTGAGTATATTTTAGACTGGATACTTTACTTTACTTTTACTTCACTACATTTGTAGTAGCGGTATCTGTACTTTCTACTCTGCTACATTTTGGAACTGTGTGGCAAGGCTCCAGGGATGGACAAGATCTGCCTCGAGTACGTCATGTCTTGGGATACTGTGAGGCTGTCTTGGCTGACACGTCTCTACAACATCGCGTGGCAGTTGGGGACAGTACCGCTGGACTGGCAGACCGGGGTGGTGGTCCCTCGGTATAAAAAGGGGGACCAGAGGGTGTGTTCCAACTATAGGGGAATCACACTCCTCAGCCTTCGCGGTAAGGTCTATTCCAGGGTACTGGAGAGGAGAATCTTGAATCCTGGATCGTGAGATGGACAGGTGGATCGGAGCAGCATGTCCATCCTCCACCGGGAGGAGGCCCCAGGGAAGACCCAGGACATGTTGGAGGGACTATGTGTCTTGGCTGCCCTGGGAACGCCTTGGGATCCCACCGGAGGAGCTGCAGGACACGTCTGGGGTGAGGGATGTCTGGGAGTTCCTGCTTAGACTGCTGCCCCTGCGACCTTGCCCTAGATAAGTGGAAGAAAATGGTCTAAACCAGGAGGCCAGTCTCCGAAGTCCTCAGAGTGCGAGATGGCACTAACATGTGGGAGATGTACTTCGGTGCTGTTCCATGGAGAGCCTAAAGTTCCATCTCTGCCTGGGATCGACACGGCCAAATCCTTTTATAACTGTTTTCCTGTTTTGCTAACACCTTTTAAAAGCCTCACCAGGGACGAGGGCTGCAAATTAGCCAGATGAACTTGGGCATCCATTACCAGTTTGGTGGCTGTGTTGAATTGTACTGTCCCTGTCAAAACAAACAAACAAACAAATAAATACATACATTTGTCAACTTGAAACTCATTGAGGAAAATATCAAATTGGAAATGCCTTTTTAGGTAATCACACTGAATCTATTTGCTCCACAACAGATGCTCGGGAACCAGTGGTCCTTGAACACAGCACATCGCACTTTCCCCTTGTTCAAAAATGCAAGTGTCACATTCATAAATAATTCCTGGTGTTTTGGTTGTTAACAGATTTCTTGAGGAAAGGCCAATTTCCTGAATAGATTCACGCCTCCTCATTCACTGTGAGTAAACCCCTCTGTGTCCCTCTGGAGGTAACAACCCCGATCCATCTTTTGGACACTCGGGATTCCCTGTAGGCTCTGCTATCATCGCCTCTACATGGGGCTAAACCAGAACAACAAAGAAAGTCAATATTTTTTATAACCAATGCACTAAGTGGACCTGTTAGCATTTGGGGCATTTGGTGTCAAGTGTAGTAACAATAATGCCTATGGCCGTTAGCATTGGAGTAAATTGATTGTTACTGTCTACTTTCATAATTAGAAATGCTGTTTTTAGTGGCAATGTTTATACAGAATGTGAATATACTGACCAGTCAACCAGTTGGAGTGTTTGTCCACTGATCTGAAGGTTGCCGGTTTGAATTCCAGCCTTGTGTGACTGTTTGGAGAGCTTAAACTTGGGGCCAAACGTGCTCCCCAAATTTGAGCAGAGAGCTAATATTTACCCATTTCACTGTAGTATTTTGTCCTCTGTCAGTTTGACCCTGGGTGGCAATCGAAAGAGAAAAGGACTGAAGAAGTTCGGGCTAAAGGCATCATTTTTGCTTTGCCTGGAATGCTGCACAGTATGGCATTAAATACATCTGTCTAGCATTTGTGGTGTTTTTTTTTAAGCTAAAGATATTATTGGAACTTTTAAGGCACAACAATGTAATCTTCAAGGAGACAAACGCAAAAAAAGTTACGCTACAGTACCAACACAGCAGTAGTTGGTAGAGTATTTGTCCACTGATTCAAAGATTGCCGGTTCGAATCCCGCTCTCAACATAAATGTGGTTGAACAGTTAGATCCACTGACCCACAGGTTGACTGTGCGATTCCAGCTCCCACAAATTAATGATGTTGTTGTGTCCTTGAGCAAGACACTTAACCTCGCTCCCCAGTGTATGTATGGGTGAGTGGTTTTTTGATGTAAAATGCTTAAAGTGTAGAATGCCTTGAAGGTAGAAAAGGTCTATTTAAAATTTGACCTTTGACCGTAGGCTAAATAAATTGCAAAGATGACTGAAACCTCTAAAATGGATGAACGGTTTTGAGGGTGAATATATATTCCCCCAACTTATCCAAACCTGTTCATTTCTCACAGGTTAACAATGAGCCACTGCCTTATGTTTATCTGAATGGAGGCGCTCCACTGAAACACACACCTTAGTTGTTTACAGGAACACAAATCCGTTTTTAAGTCCAATTAAATAATAACAGATTAAACAAAACATAGCCATTTTAATTAGCATTTAGCCAAACCAACCAACACTGATTTGTGCTAAATGTAATATAAACAATACATTCCTCCTTTTGAAGCATGTTTCTTAAAGGTCCTATGTTACGTAAAATTGACTCTTGTGAACTTTAATCCATGTTATAATGCTGTTACCTCCTCAAAAACATACCTGAAGTTGTGTGTGAATGAAATGTGAATGTCTAACCCTTTATTCTTAGTCTGTCTACATCTCCAAAGCTTAAAATACTCTGTTCCACCTTGTGATGTCATGAAGCGGTACTTTTCAAGTTAACAGCTACCTTTTACCTGTAGTTCATTAGACATTGGCAATTCCAGGGCTGAAATTATCCAAATGATTCTAGTGAAGGTGCATAAAGATGCTGACTGTAACATAATACTAACACTGCACTAGACGTGGCACTAATGGATTCCTTTTTGTTATCTGAATTCAATCTGAACAGAAAAAGTCGATATTTTGTTCTAAGTGCCCGAGCCAAATAATAAATACTGTTATTTCTCACCCCTTCAGTACTCACAGAGCAACTCTCCCTTTGCTGAGCACATGCCACTGCAGATTACAGTCATCTGCCGCGGTAAAAATAGTAAAACGCCAGGAACCATTTGACTAGTTTGACTCCATCTCTCGAGAAACTTTCATAACGGCCATCTTGGAGCTTCTAATTGGGCGTGCGTGTGGAAAAACCTGCTTGAACGAAGGAGGATGGAGAAAGTCAGAAGTGTAGCAGATTGTGTGTGTGTGTGTGTGTGTGTGTCCGCCTACATCAAGTGGTGAAGTCAGATTTGCAGAAAAATAACACAAAATAATTGAGTGTCTGCTAGTAAATGAGAATAAAGGAATGCACTCTGCAGCTACAGGCTTTTGACCTAAATCTAGTGTATGTGAGTCAACTTGGTTTTAATACATAACTGATAAACATTTCTTTCATTTGATTTTGACAGTTTGATTTAAAGATACACTATGTCACTTTTCTGGTGGAGGATCAGTCAACTGCTTCTCTCTAAGAAGTTATTCTACTTTGCCTAGAATGTGCCTTAGTATGACACTTCATTTATCTATCTCTTTATTCAATACCACATTTTTATAACTAAACGATCGGTGAAGTGGTTTCCTCTCCACGGATCTGACCTGTAACTTGGCCTTGTCTCCATGGAGATAGATAGCAATAATACCACGACGGGGAACGCTGTTGGCAAAGCAATCACGTCTCTGAAGCCCAGCAGCCACCAGGAAAGCTACATAGTGCAGCTTTACGTTTTGTCATGAAATTGAATGGGAAAAAAAATTAATTGCTATAATTTAGGGACAAAATAGAGAAATAAAAAACACCAGGATCATATAGAGCTGGTTAGTATGAACATTTGAAGACCAAAATGACGAGTCTGACAGCAACAGTTACAGAGAGAAGGGTGGCAGTTTTTCAATGTAAAGTGAACTGGAGCCAATGGAGTCGATGGAACCGGAAGCGCACCCATGATCACTTCCTCTTTGGAACATGGCGGCTAGCAGGTTAGCTATGTCCATTTATTTATACAGTCTATGCTGCAGACACACTCACACTTATCACTTAAAGAACATGAGAGTCTGTGTGTTGAGGAAATAATTATTGTGGAGTGAAAACCAAAGCTTTATGGACAAAAATGAGGCAGAAAAAAAGCAAAGAAACACATTTTTGTGAGTTGTTCTGTTTTGTGTGTTGTTCATAATTCTGCCTCCGTGCCTCAGTGGGGATGTTCAAAAGCATTTTGAAATAAAATGATGTATCTGCACCTCTAGACTGTAATACTGGCTAAAATATGTATAGGAATTGAATGCGATGTATGGGCCTAGCAGTCTGTTTATCTCAGCTCCTCTTTGGAGTACCGTGGTCACCATGGTAACACAGGTCTAAGGCCTGAAGTTTGCCCCGGGGCTGGTGTACATATTGGAGATGCTTTTAGCATGTGAGCTGCATAATGTCTATTCTAAATTTGGAAAAAATTACCATGTCAGGGATAATATACACAGAAGAAAACTCACAATGCTTCTTGTTAGGAAATGGCCTTCATTGTTATTCACAGGGTTCACCTTCCTGATCAGGCGCCATTTTGAGTACTTTTGACCTGTCAAAAGATATAATATATTGTCTTAAAGGGCATATTACTCCATTTTATGATCTATGTTATAATGTTTCCTCATCACAAACAGACCTGGAGTTGTGTTTTGTTTCATTCACACAAACGCTGCATATTTAGACCGAGTTCTTCTCTCAAATAGAAAATACTCTGTTCCACCTTGTGATGTCATGTGGTAATACAGGAAATGCTCCACTGTGTTTTTAAACCCCATACACCACTAGAATCATTTGGGTAATTTCAGCCCTGGATTGCCAATCTGTTCTGAACTAAAAGTAAAAGGAGCTGTTAACTTGAAAACTACCACTTCGTGACATCACAAGGTGGATTAGAGTATTTTGAGCTTTGGAGATGTAAACAGACTAATGATTAAGTGTTACTCAAACATGAGTTAATGAAACAAAACACAACTCCAGGTATGTTTTTGAGGAGATAACAGCATTATAGCATGGCTATGATGACAATGCAAATTTTTCATCACTCTAAAACCCATATATAACTATTTTTGTCTGGAGTTGTATTTCATATTCTATTTCCTACTCAAATAAAAAAAATCTTGTATTATTTATGACCAGCGCCTCTCCTTGAGTCGTCCTCTCTGCTGGAAACTGGACAAAATTGCTCTTATGAACTGGCAGATGATTGGATTTGGAGCTGGCTGTGGCCCATCAGTTTGCGCTCTGCTGTCTGCTGCAAAACCTCGTCTGGACATCCAAAGACTTCAGTGCAAGTGAAAACCTGCCAGATAGATCCCATTACAGTTTTGAGATTCACAAACCGTCCCAGACAAATGACTAAACCCACCAAACGCCCACCTTTGTACTCTCGGAGCGTTCGTATTCCCAACACGGCTGTGGAAAGTGAAATTAGGCAGAAATGATCAATTCATTGTTTTGCAGGTATTCAAATGGGGGAGTATAATTGTGCTATACAGACATCAATGTTATGAAATAGGAGCAGAGTTTGGAGCTCATTAAAAACACGGCGGCCGTGAATAGTGATAATGCCAATGAATGTGGCTGTGTCATTAAAAGCATTGAGCTCACGCTGTAATGGGCTGAATGGACCAAATTACTGCTATTACCTCTGCCAAAGGGGAACTCGGCACTGTTTTGGAGAAGCAGAGTGGTACATGGGAGTACTTCAACAGAAAGTAAATGTACCATAAGGTTTGGATAATATGCTGCTAACGTCTACCCACTCCCTCTCCCCTGTGTTCCTTTCTTATAAGCCTGCCGAAGTTTGTTTTGTGAATAGTGTCCTTAATGCAAGTGGGCGATATGCCAGAAGATTAATAGCTCCGTCGCGTTCACGATTTCCATTTGATAACGATTCATGTTTTGTTAGTATCCTTGTTTGGGGCGACTGACTCAGTTGGTAGAGCGTTTTTCCATTGATCCGAAGGTTGGCGCTTCGAAAACCAGCTCTCGACATGAACATCATTGGTCAGATCTATTGATCCACAGGTTGCTGGTGCGATTCCAGCTCCCACAGATGAATGCTCTTGTTGTGTCCTTGGGCAAAACGCTTAACCCACCTCGCTCCCTGTGTCTGTGTACACTGGTGTATGAATGTGTGTGTGAGTGGGTGACACCATTGTGAAAGCTTACTCTTCATAGTGATTGGTTAAATCCACCTGTCACTCACTCAGAACATGACAGCGTTTGACCAATAGGATGGGGGAATGTGTCAGCTGTAGAGCATAAAGCTGCATTAAACAAAACAGCAGTGAATCACAAGATACTTTTTCACCAAAATTGCATCTCGTCACATGGATGATTAAAATTCAGTTTTTATTTTCATTCAAATAAAATTTTCAACTTTTTGTAGTCATAATTCCCCTGTTGTAACAGATGTTTTTGGTGTTCCATCCCATAATAATAGTAATACTGTACATTTTATTTATATAGCGCTTCTCAGGACACTAAAAGACATTTTACAGAACAAATATTAAAACTGTCAAAACAGCAATAAATAAGTAATACAGGAAAGAGCAGCAATAAATCACATGGAGAAAAAAGTGAAACATTAAAAGCTTCTAAACAGATGGGTCTTGAGATTTTTCTTGAAAGTGGAGGCTGGTGCGGTCACAGAGTTGCTGAGGTAGTGAGTTCCAGAGGGTGGGGTGGCGATAGAGAAGGCTTTATCCTGCAGGGGAGGGACAGGAGCAGGGGAGGGACAGGAGTGGAGGAGGGACAGGTGTAGACAGGAGCAGGGGAGAGACAGGAGCAGGGGCAGGGACAGGAGCAAGGGAGGGACAGGAGCAGGGGAGGTACAGGAGCAGGGGAGAGACAGGAGCAGGGACAGGAGCAGGGACAGGGAGGGGCAGGAGCAGGGGGGGAGGGACAGGAGCGGGGGAGACAGGAGCAGGGACAGGAGCAGGGGAGGGACCGGTGCAGGGGAGGAACAAGAGCAGGGGAGGGACAGGTGTAGACAGGAGCAAGGGAGGGACAGGAGGTTGGCGTTGGAGGAGAGGGAGTGTAAGGCTGGAGCACGTCTTAGAGATAGGAGGGAGCCTGGTTGTGGAGGGCTTTGAAGGTGATGAGGAGGACTTTGACTTTGAGTGAATGCGCTGAGGGAGGAGGAGTCAGTGGAGGCTCTGGAGGACAGGAGTGATGTGTTCACAGGACCGGGTGTGTGTAAGGAGGCGGGCAGCGGAGTTTTGGATGTATTGTAACCATAGACTGTATAAATGAATGGACATAGCTAATCTGCTAGCTGCCACATTGTGTGATCATGGGAGGGTTTCTGGCTTCATCGACTCTGGCTTCAGTTCACTTTATATTGAAAAACCGTGGCCCATCTCTCTGTAGCTGCTATTGACAGATTCGTTGTTTTGGTCCTAAAATGTTCATATTAACCCGCTGTACATTTTTATTTCATTATTGTGTCCGTAAATCAAGATATGAACATTAATAACAGAGAAATCAGGTGCCTTCTTTCCCTGAAGTCGCTCCTGCTAGCGTTAGCAACAGGTTTGATTGACAGTATTGCTAAGCGCCTGATTCCTGCTAAACTGGGGGTGCGCGCGTGAAGGGGTGTTACCTTCAGCAGCCTCGCTCCAGATTGGCTCTTTGGTCGCTATGATATTCGCAGTCGCATTTCCAAATATGGAACTCGGCTTCAAATTCACCGTATAACTGCTCTAGCCCCGATGAGCTTCATTTGACTGAAGCCAAATGCTGTGGATGACGTCACACTCACTTAGTCCACTTCTTTATACAGTCTGTGGTTGCAACTTATTGAGTGTTTTGGACAATGTGCCATAAGGAATGCTGTTTTTGCAATAATCTAATCTGGAGGTCATCAGCAGAGAAAATGTTTTTGAGGTGAGAGAACGCAGACCTGGTTCTTTGGCTGATGCACTGTTCAAATATGAAATTGGTCTAAAAGTTTTCCCATAAACTATATGTCAACTTTTCTGTCAATCCTTCCATCTGTAACTCTGAAGCTAGTAGCTAAATTCAAAATGTCAGCCCTCTCCATCCAACGCTGATGATAAAAACTTCTCCACTTGTATTTTCCAGATGACGGGAAGCTGTCCATGGAGGAGTTTCATTCCTACTTCACTGACGGCATCCTGACCAAAGAGCAGATGCAGGAGCTTTATTACTCCATCGACCGGCAGCGTTCTGAGTAAGCCCTTCTTCTCTCCCGGACTTATCCCAAACGGTGATGCCATCTGCGGGCTCAGGCTGCTCTGCTCCCGCCTGGATCCACACACCACTATCGCACTTCAGTAAAGATTATGTCAATATTCATCCCAAAGCGTTTACTGCGCCTCAACAGCCCCTGGAGTTTGCGACACTCGCTTTGCAAACTGATGAACACAGATAAAGAATAGAAATGTATAAATGGACTGGTCTGATGGGATCTTAATACAGCTCAACAATTAATTCAACAAGAATTAGTTACAAAACAAATATTGCCCAAGTGTAAACACTGTGGTGCTGTGAGTCAAGCAGTTAGGTAAACAGCACATTCACGATTAGCGTTAGCCACGGAAGATTATAAAATTATTTCAAGTGTAACGGGAAGAATACTTGGAAAATGTATTTAGTTACAGAATACTAAATACCTGCACATGGGCTTATCAGAGTACTGTATTCTGTGTACTTTTATGGTGCTGGTTACTTTTATATTAAGTTGCATTCATAATTATAGGGTAAAGACGCAACATACGATTAAAAACAGCTTTATGTTTGTTTCACTGTTTGTTCTGTGTTTTCTGTCACTGATTAGAGAAGGAAAAAATATACCTGCCTCACCACAAAAGCTGTGTTTTATATTTTTCTCTCTAAGTCTGTGCAGTTTGAAGCCTAAAGTGTGTGATCAAGTACTGCAATGTATTTCTTTGATTTTAGTAATGTGACTGTACTCTGAATACCACCAAATGAAAAAGTAACTGTACCAGAATACAGTTACTCATAATTAGTATTTTGAATATGTATTCTTGGTACATGTATTCAGCAGTGACGTGCGGTGAGGTTCGTGGCTGGTGAGGCACTGATGTCGTCACAGTCAAATTTACAAACATGTAAACCAGGTGTCGGAGAGTAAATTTGGCCATGGGCCAATTTCTCTCCCAGTGACTTGGGGCCTTAAAAATTTTCAAAATAAAAAGTTCTGAAGTCCGTATGAAATCGCTCTATTAGTATGAAATAAAAAGCAAGCTGGTTTTGTATTGTCAGCCTTTTCGTGTGTACCACTCTGTTTGAAAAGAGTGAGTCTTTCGTCCCATAGTCTGGAGCAAACCATTTGGTGTTCCCTATAATTATAACCTCCTGCTTGACCAAAAGTCCAGTTTAGAAAACTGCTTGAGCTTTAATATGTAATCTTCCTCCACTTAAAAAGTAGGGCCAGACAAGAAGAAAAAAGTGAATGGATTGCTAAAGTTGACTTGCTAAGTCTAAATTGTAGCTTGCTTTCATTATCCTGCGGCCCCAGGAATTGCAAGAATCCCTAGGCTCATAAGTGCCCCCTAACATGAGGCCGGGTAACTACGTGCCTCACCCGGCACCTTTTCACAGCTGCTTAAAGCAGCGTCACTGCTACAGCACAGTCAGTCCATGTGAGGGACAAACAGCTGGTGCCTCTCCGCACGTCTCTTCTCAGTATTTCAATGGTAAAAGTAAAAATTCAGCAATTGGATAAATATAACCATTTCATTCATTTTTTTCCTCTGAGGCACGGCCTCACCTGCCTCCCCTGACTACACTTCACTGGTATTCAGTTACTGGTTATGATTAGAACATATAGGTAAAGAATATTATTTCAAATTGTCAAACAAAGACCCACTTTAGTTGTAACCGCAATAAATAAAAATGACCACAGGGCATTTCGTAGCCTTAATCCTTCCACTAAAGCCACACTATGTAACTTTCTGGTGAAGGGTACAGCATCTGCTTGTGTTCATGGAGATGCTATTTCTATGTCTGGAATGTTCCACAGCATGGCATTAAATGTGTCCATGACATGTGTTTTTATTGCTAAAAAATGCATTTTTACTGTGAGGTCACCTATCCACAGAGCTGACTTGTAACTTGGCCTGGTGGCATTATCTGTTTGTCTGGGGATAGATACGTTTATGCTCTACTGTGGAACATCCTGGAAAAATAAATCACATCGCCATGGGGACAAGCAACAGATCCTCCACCTGAAAAGTTGCACAGTAACTTTTAATATTAGTTTTTATCTCTAATAGCATGTGTGTGTTATATAGTTCCTGGCACTTCTATTAACAGCAGCTTTTTTGTTTTTGTCTCATTCTAAGGAACCTGGACATTGACCAACTCGCAGGTAAGAATAAATTTGAGCTTAACCTTTACAAAAGATTTTACCTGTTTCACGTTGTTATTGTTGAGGGAATTTATTAAGTAAATGACTAATATCTTCTGAAATTAAAATATAAAAAGTATCATAGGGCAAAATATCAAACATTGTAAGAGTCTGACAAGATTTTAAAACAGTTTTTTTTGATACCTACATTTTACCTCTCTAAGCTTGTGTAGCACTTGCACTTAAACACAGGTCAAAAATACTTCTACCTCTTAAAAATACTCACATTACTGATTTCTTGTCACTGCAGAGTACTTCAGTCCACATCTGGGTGAATACGTCAACGTCCTCTCTGCGCTTGAAAAACTCAACGTGGCCATTTTAAAAGCCATGGACAAAACTAAAGAGGTAAGGACGGTTTAGGTTTTGGTTTGACACATTTTTTATTCACTCAGGAGAGATTGGCAGTTTCAGGGCTAAAATCATCCAAATGATTCTAGTGAAGGCGTAAAGAGTTTAAAAACAGTGGAGCACTTCCTGTATTACCTCGTGACATCACAAGGTGGAACAGAGTGTTTTCTGTTTGAGAGAAGAACTCAGCCTAAATATGCAGGGTTTGTGTGTTAAATATGTGAATGAAACAAAACACAACTCCAGGTTTGTTTGTGATGAGGAAACAACATTATAACATAGATCAGGAAATAGTGTAATATGGGCCCTTTAATTTATTTGGTGGCTAGAAAACTAATTTACATAGCAGCAAACAAGTGAGTGAAGCTGTAAAAAGTTGTAATGTGACAGAGCCATGTAAAGCAGAGGAAGCTTTACATAACATAGAGAGTAAAAATTGAGGGCAGCTTAGGGATGATTTTTCTTCAGATTTTTGTGGTCTCTAGAACTACAGGGTTGGTAGGGTTTATACAAAATAATAATGGATATTTTGTGGTTTACCAAGAAAAATGCAGCCTAAAATGATCATTCAGATTTGCAATTTTGAGTTAACTGCAGTGTCAAGGTTATGGGATCATTTATGTATCGTTTATTTGAATAGGGACAGATACAAAAACATCGATAAGCAGGTATCACAGTGTTTGGAGCTGAGGCTAATCCGCAACATCAGTCCTCAGAAGAGCTTTGATTAGTTCAGATTTCACTAAAACGCAGAGGTATTACGTGTAGAAAAAGCCGTACATACAGTGAGCTCTTATTACTCTGGTCACAGTGGTAAATAGTCATTTTTATACAGCGTTTTTCCACCTTCAAGGCACTTTACATCAAGGAACCACTCGCCCATTCACACACACATTCACGCACCAGTGCACACAGACACTGGGGGCGAGGTGGGTTAAGTGTCTTGCCCAAGGACATAAAAACAGTATTCATAATTTGAACTCAAGCTATACTCCCAAGTTGTTTAGGACACATTAGCGACGCTTTAATCATTCAGATGTTTGGAATCTGAATGAAGTCTAATGAACTGTTGTTATTCCCTTTTTCTTCATCATGTTTAAACCTCTTTGAACGTCTGAGAGTGCGTTGTATCCCCTGTAGCGTACACTGAGGCGTACACTGCGTACACTGAGGCGGCTGTTTGTGCTCAGCTGTCAGACATCGTCTCTGTTTGACATTAGTGAGAGCACAGAGCTGCAGCAGAATAATAGAGACCTGCCCTGACAGACTCAAGGCCCTGTGAGCCCGATACCGCTCTGAAATCACACTAAAGCACGACAAGACACTGCCAGCAAAGGCATCCATTACCAGCAAAGGCATCCGCAAACAGGCAAAAGTCTGGACACACCCTCTCATCCAGTGTTTTTTCTTTATTTTTTCCCATTTTCATACACACAGAAGACATCGAATATATGAGGTAAGGTATGGAATTATGTAGCAAAAAAAAAAAGGTAAATAACTAAACTTTTAAAATATATTTTATACTCAGATCCTCAAATTATGGACACTTTGCTTTGTCGAAAAATATTTAGTTGAGTTTTTAAAGTTTTTTTTCTTCTATTCCATACATCTTGCCTCATATATTTGATGTCTTCTGTGTGAATATAACATGTAAAAAGTAGCAAAAATAATAAAACCACTGAATGAGATGGTGCGTCCAAACTTGTGGTGCTGTTTAAACTTACAGTACCAGTCAAAGGTTTGGACAGAAGTCAGAAGATATATGGAATTATGTAAAGAAATAAAGTTAAATAACTCTACTAAATATTTTTCGACAAAGCAAATGATGGATACTTGGAGGATTTGAGTTTAAAATGTAAAATGTCTTTACTACATAATTCCTTATATCTTCACAGCGTCATATATGTGATGTTGTCTGTATGTATCTAAAAGGTGGAAAGTAGTAAAAATAAAGGAAAAACAAACATAGAATAAGAGGGTGAGTCCACATTTTTAACTGGTGCATTACATTGACAGTATATGCAGGATAACGCCGTGTCATCTGGGGTTTTATTACCGAGCCTCCTCCTCTTTATCCTCTGAGTTACTGTTTGTTGTTTGGCAGAAGTAACAAAAGGTCCATTACATTTACAGCTCAAAGTTGAGACTAAACTTCACACAGGCATCGCCATCATTTTGGTTTCTTTTCGGCTTTTTATTATTGTTATTCATAAAGCAAGTCACAAACGTCGCATGTTCTGGCTTCTACATCGATTTGAGTTCGTTGTTATGCTGGAAGCGATTTCATTTTTCAAGGAGTGGGACCAACATAAAAAGGGTTTCTTCAGTCAGATATCTATAAAGCATATGTATTCATGGGGTTCAGCCTCCCGCTGTAGGTGACATTTTGAGGGTTTTTCACATTAAATTTAATATTTTGTGTCAGTTTTCATGGCAATGTTCCTAATTTAGCATCATATTGGAATTTAAAGGGCCCATATTACGATATTTTCTGATCTGTTATAATGTTGTTTCCTCATAACAAACAGACCTGGAGTTGTGTTTTGTTTCATCCACACATGTTGAAACCCTGCATATTCTCTCAAACTGAAAACATTCGGTTCCACCTTGTGATGTCATGTCATAAAGGAAGTGCTCCACTGTGTTTTTAAACTCCAAACACCTTCACTAGAATCATTTGGATCATTTTTCAGCCCTGGAATTGCAAATCTCTTCTGAAGGTCAAGGTAAAAACTAGCTGTTAACTTGAAAACTACCGCCCCATGACATCACAAGGTGTAGCAGAGAATTTTGAGTTTTGAATATGTAGAGAGGATTATTCAAACATGTGTGAATGAAACAAATGACAACTCCAGGGATGTTTTTTGAGGAGGTACCAACATTAAAACATGACTTAAAGCTCAAAAGAGTCAATTTTGTGTAATATAGGACCTTTAACAAAAAAAAAAAATTCTAAAAATAAAAGATTTATGATGTTGTGACCGAACAATGTGTAATCTAGGCCCAACCCTGTAGAGTCAAACTCATTTGTCATGTTTAATAGATTCTTTTATCATACCAAATTTTTTACTTTATTTTCATACAGTCAGCTGATTTAAACAGGTTTTGGCGCTGTTTTTCCACCAGTAGAGGCAGGACAACAGCGCCATCTGCAGTCCGACTTGTTCAGGACAGTATCCCAGGTGTGTGAGAGTAAAAAGGCCCCCTCGTCCCGAAGTCGGACTGCAGATGGCGCTGTCCTGCTTCCACCAGTAGAAAGACAGTGCCAAAACTTGTTTAAATTAGCTGTGTGCAGTCTAAATGGTCAAGATCAATTTTATTTATATCACATTAAAAATACAACTTAAGCTGCCCAAAGTGCTTCAAATAAAATCAACAAAAGTACAACACACAGGCAAAGAACAATAAAACTATAAAACACCAAGATATCCTGCCAAGCTAGCACCAAAGGGAGAAGAGGTGGAGAACTAAAGATTGGTCTAAAAAAAAAAAATCATCTTTAGACCAGGTGAAACCCATTGGACAAAGTGTTTTCCATTTTTTTGATGAGATATTGCCTTGGTGCCTTTGTATGACTTGCTCTGCACAGTATATCAGAAGAAAAAAAAAAAAAAAAAACACTATCATGACTTCTACATACATTTTTAATAATCTTTTCCATCCTTTCTGCAACTTCATCTGAAAAAAAGGGTCTTTGAAGTAGCTCAAAGCAAATCCTGGCATCATTTTTCCATGTTATTTTTCTGCTAATGAATCCCACTTTCCCACCGTGACTGCTGGAAGATTATGAAACGTGCTAATTAGAGCATTGTAAAGCATGTTGTGAAGCCTCATTGAGCGGCAGTGTTCTGGGCTGAGCTGTACACCACACACAGGGCTTTAATCATCTCAAACATTCACACAGAAGATCGACGTCTCAGAACACTCTTTAAAACCGTATCAAATGTTATGTGATTTTTATTGCAAATGAGGTCACACAGAGAAGATCTTTTCCAAGTAGAGAATATTTACGAAAGCTATAACATCAGTGAACATTTTAAATATATATATAAATGTACAAATAAAGTGGATTTGCTATATGTAAGAACTCAGGATCGGGCACAGAGCACACAACAAAACTCAAAAGTTTAAGGGTTTTATTTAGCCAAAAAATGTTCAAAATTAACAATAACGTGTCCCCATAAGGAGGTCAAAAAAAGGAACAAAATCTACTCCCAACTTAACACATGACAGAACTGACCTCACAGTGTACACATAAAGGGAACTATAGACTGTATATATACATAGACGTAGCTAACCTGCTTCCAGCTCCATCAGCTCTGGGTCTAATTCACTTTACATTGAAAAACTGTGGCCCCTCTCTCTGTAACTGCTGCTGTCATTTTGGTCTTAAATGTTTGTATTAACCGGAGTGGTTGAGTGACAGCTCTGGGGCAGCCCTCACACTATAGAATAGACTAAAGAGACTAAAACAAATGTTATTGGCAAAACGTGCCAAGATTTTTTCTGATTCTGATGTTTGTTGCAAATGTACAAAATGTTCATGGAAATGCATTTGCCAAAACAGTTTTTAAAAAGTAGATAAAGTGTAACTGGGTTAAATATATGAAGCCTTTATGGACGAACTTTGTGGAGATCTGGCCCAATTAGCTCATCTTGCTGCAAGGAGCTGTCCCCTCATTTCTGTTTGTGCTTTTGTACTTAATTTTCTTTTCTTATTTATTATACATGTCTAGTTAAGGTGCACTGGCTCACTGTTGCTTTCTCTCCCTTGTATAAAATTGTGTGTAACTTCTGTAAAGAAAAGAGGGAAAAAAGAGACAGAATGTATATGACTACGGTACTGTATTTGGCCTTATAATGAACCCTGTAACTATATGCCACTATCTGAAAATAAAGAATTACAAACAAAAAGCTGTGGAGCAACGCTAGTAAATGCATTCATCCCACTGTAGTGCCAGAAGTCTTTTGAGTGAAACGGCAAGTAAAATGAACCCATAACTGTGATATGTGAAGACACAACCGATTTCAAAAGAGCTTAAGCTGCAGCACGCACACAGGGCAACATGCGTGTCCATAGATTTTCCTGTTTCCTTAAATCTGGCAAAAGGGGAGTTATTATCCACCGTGCCAAAGATATATAAACACTAAAGCATTTCTCATACAAAAACTTGCATACTGGTCATTTATGGCTTTTAAATGTCACCCAATCATCCACTAATTACAGAGCTTAATCAGTAATCGAGCCTGATTAAAAACTATTGACTTTGAAGAGATGCGAGCTAATCACTTCACATACCAATAATCAAGTAGCAGCAGGTGAATGATCTGCCCCCTGGTGGTTTGACCTGTACATGTGAAATATGCTGTTAATTGGCTTGTCCGTCAAAACCCGAGACCAGCGACCCGGGGGCGGTCACTGCTCTGTTCAAATACAGCAGTACACTGGGAACAAAGCCTTATATTTGGTCAAAGACAACTAGAATCTCAAGTTACACCTTATGAGGGGCTAAAAAATCACATTCACAAGACAGAAAAGAACCTCTCCTGAATATAAAAGACAGTACTATCATTTAATGTGGAAAATCACATTCTGTTGTTTAAAGAAAGGGATATTATTGCGGTATGAGGTCTATTCGTTAGTATCGAAATCGAGAAATTTTAGTATCGTGACAACACGCCTTATGTCGCTCCAGTTTTTCATTCTGGATTATATCTGATTTGTTTTGACAGATTATGTAATCCCTCATTCATCCAGGAGTGTTCGTAGTGACAGGGGTCGGCGGTTGTCAGGGTCAAGTCTTCCCTCTGTGGTAGAACAAAGGCAGTTTCCAAATAATTTTCTTCTTCAGAATTGATTGAGTAAGAAATATCTTCAATGTACCATTATATGTTATAGGCAAAAGGGTTGGGCAGGGAGTCAGCACGCACATAAGCATTATCCATACAAAACAGAACAACTTGACAGCAGCGCCCGGGCTAAAACCACATGAAAAACAATACATCCAGATCAATGCTGTCTATAAATATCTTGGCGTTTTGGCTTGAGGAAAACCTTTAAAATATACAGATCTCAGAATGATTTAACAGTTTAAAATCAAAATGACCTTGTATCCTATTCAATTTCAGAATAGAAATTGCTCATGAAAAAGAGTCTGATGCTCTCCCTGTAGAAATAAAAATTAAATAAAAAAAAAATCAATAAAATATTTTCTAAAGCAAAAATGAAAAGCATCGCTAGATTCCAGCCTATTACACCTTAAATGGCCCATATTACACTATTTTCTGATCTATGTTATAATGTTGTCTCCTCATCACGAATTTACTTGGAGTTGTGTTTTGTTTCATTCACACAAGTTTAATACACAAACCCTGCATATATAGTTCTTCTCTCAAACAGAAAACACTCTGATCCACCTTGTGATGTCATATGGTAATACAGGAAGTGCTCCACTGTGTTTTTAATCTCCATACTCACTTTATTTCGCTATTGTGTCCATAAATCAAGATATGAATATTAATATCAGACAAACTAGAATCATTTGAATAATTTCAGCCCTGGAATTGCCAGTCTCTACTGAACTAAAGGTTAAAGGAACCGTTAACGTGAAAACTACAACTTCATGACATCACAAGGTGGAACAGACCATTTTGAGCTTTGGAGATGTAGACAGACTAGTAACAAAGGGTTACTCAAACATGTGTGAATGAAACAAAACAGAACTCCAGGTAGGTTTTTGAGGAGGTAACATCTTATAACATGACTTAAAGCTCACGAAAGTCACTTTTGCGTAATATAGGACCTTTAAAGGCTAAGTGCAGTACAGCTCCTGTAGTGTCACATTCGAGACTTGCATTTAATCATACAGAGAAATAATTTATTCCATTGCGTGGGATCTGTCAGGTTGCAGATTTGTGTAACAAAGAGAAGCCATATTGTTGCTCCATTCCTCCTCTTTCTTTGTCTTATGTTGTCTCCTGTTTCCTATTTTACATGCCCGCTTCACCATCCCTCTACATCTCATGCATTTTTGATGTTGCTATTAGGAGGAAGAGAGGGCTTTGCTTTGCTTCCCCTGCAGTGGAGAGCCCATGCAGAGATCTTATATGCACGAGCTCCAGATAAACTTGGGCTCTGGGGTTATATGGGAGTGTGTTTTGGCTGCGGGCCACAACACGCTTCAATCAGATGAAATGGGGTTAATGGCGATTTGACTGATGTAGGAACATTATGAGAATACTGAGGTACAGAGAGTGCAGAGTGACTGTTTCACCCTCAGATACAGTGTTCTTTATCAGTTATATGCCAGCACTAGTGATTTATGATTCAATATTTATCAGGCTTGTATGAAAACTTAAAACCAGCGAGCTGCTTTCAAATCAGTGGGGAAAACGGCTGATAAAAATAGTGTTGTGTAGCGCAGTATCTTCGCACTGGAGTAAGGACAGTACTGGATAATGATGGATGCTTTTAAAGAGTAATCGTGTATATTCTGTTAACGTTTCTCACCACAAACAAACCTGGAGTTGTGTTTTATTTCATTCACACATGTTTAATGCACAAATCTTGCATTTTTAGGCTGAATTCGTCTCTCAAACAGAAAAAAAAGCTTTGGAGATGTACCTGACTTGCTGACATGTTTTTCAAAGAACCTTGGAACTATCAAAACACATGTGACTAAAATGAATGCTAGATATTTGTTAAATGCTGTGGAACATTACAGACAATGCAATTACATCTCCATGGAGACAAGCAGGTGGTAGACCGTCCACCAGAATGACATAATAGTAGCCTACAGCTTCAGCTAAAATAAAACCAGAACTAAACATGTGTCAGACGAATTGTACCTTTTGGGAGTGAGTTGTGATGATTACATAACCAAAAAAAAGTCTCGGTTTTGGTGGAGCATCTTTTGTTTGGGGGAAAGTGCAGGGGACAGATAGTCGATAGCTTCAGAGCTCATTTCTCATGTAGCGCTGCTGACCACAAAAAAACAGCCCTGAAAAGAAGAAATCACGTTCCCATCAAACGCCACCGTGACTTCACTTCACTTTATCTTGAGTCTGTTTCTCATGCAGGGTCAGGGAGTTTGTTATCTGCAAAGAATTGACACAAAACTTAAGAACAAAACCATTGTGAATGCTGTCCTGACTCAGCCCCAATGATAAAATGCACATCTCCTGGAGGTGTGCAAACAGTGCAAACTATGCATTTCCATAATACCACTTTCTACTGGAGCCAAACACATCATTTTCTCTGTGTGCGTTCAATTGATTAACTTAAGTCGAGGTGACATTTTAACACCAGGGATACTTGATGAGAATAATGCAGTTTAAAGGCTTGAGTGGAGTCATTTAAGGCAGTAAACCAGGGTTTGTGTGTGAGCTGCTTTGTGAAATCGCTGCTTTCAGACAAAGAAAAAAAACCCTTATCCAAAGTGTTCATCTCAAGTGTCTTCAAGTGGTCCTCATGTTGATTTTATGAAACAGAGCAGTAACTCTGTTTTTAGTATTCAAAATAGACTCCCAACCAACTTTAAATGTGACAGTCTAGCAGTTTCAGAAAGTCCAGTGGCAAAGCTAGAAGGTTCCTGGTTCGATTCCCTGGCTCTACCTGTGTCTGGGTGAGTTTCCTCCAGGCACTCCTGTTTCCTCCCATCAACCAAAAGCAGAGGGTACCCTGCTTGTTCTTCATCATGATGTTGTAGCTTTGCTTGGACCTATCTTCATGGAGACAAGTTGGTAGCACCGCTAAGTTACAAACAGGTTAGATCTGTAGACAGGTGACCCCACACACAGTATCTTTAGTATCTAGTTTATTTGTATAGCGCAATTCCTACACAAAGTAATTCAAAGTGCTTTACAGAATAAGAAAGACATTCAATTCAATCATAGTTCCTGGTTCAAGTCAGTAGCGTTCTGGATGTACTGCAGCTGTCTTAAGGGTCGTTTGGAGAGGCCAGTGAGCAGGCAGTAGAAAAGTGACCTAGTGCGTTGCTACTAAACAACCATAACTAATACCCAGATCCTATCACATGTGTTCAGGACTACCAGGGCTCTTCAGTGCTGGGACAGTTCGTGACTCGGTTCCTCCTCAAAGAGACGTCCACTCAGCTGCAGTCGCTGCAGTCGTCTCTGGACTGTGCCGTGGACGCGGTGCTGGACCAGAGCGGCTCGGGCAAGAGGGTCGTGAGGAAGCCCGAAGATCTGCCCATCCTGAAGAACAACAAACGGCCCGGGAGACGCATCCAGAAGAACATGTGCCTGTCCCCCACTGACCCCTACTCTGGCATGCTCACCACAGGTACTTACTGTTACTGTTTTGGTGAAAGGTGTTCCCACATGTCCTGGTTTGAGCCTGGTTTGAGTCTCATTTAGTCTGAATGTAGACCTAGACTAGTCCTGGTTTCGTCTTGATGTAGTTCAGGTTTAGTTCTTAGTTCATTTTCCTTGTTTAATCCCAATTTTGACGTGTGAACATACCCATACTTGCAATTATTAGAATCTTAGCTTTGTCACAAACACCATTCATTCTGTCTTATACATAACCGCTGTACATTTATGTGGATTCAAACTGCCCGTGTTTGACTGACAGGGCATCCACAACTTTCACAAAGGTCGTATTTTGTAAGGATTCTTCTCTACTTTCAAAACATGGACTTAAAACAATTTTGTAAATCTTCAAACAGCCTGAAAGTTAACTTTGTAAGATTTAGCCTAGCCCCGCTCTCAACCCGCGCTATCTCCACTATAGCAGCGATATTTCTAACAGCTATCGCTCTGATTGATCGGAACTGGTCACACGTTACACGTTTCTGACGCCAGATGGTGCAACATTGCGCTCAGGCCATTGAAAGCAACAAGACACCATCTTTATCATACTTCCACTTTGACTGCAGTGTATTCATGAATCTGCTTCTCTCCCTGTCTCTCTCTATCTCTCCACTTCTCTCTCTCTCTCTCTCTGCTTCTCTTTGCTTCCCTCTCTCCCCACTTCTCTCTGCTTCTCTCTCCACTTCTTTGTGCTTCTCTCTCTGCTTCTCTCTCTTTGCTTCTCTCCGCTTCTCTCTTTCTCCACTTCTCTCTGCTTCTTTCTCTCCACTTCTTTCTGCTTCTCTCTCTCTTTCTCTCTCTCTCTACTACTCTTTCTCCATTCCTCTCTGCTTCTCTTTCTCTCCACTTCTCTCTCTCTCTCTGCTTCTGTCTCTTGCCACTTCTTTCTGCTTCTCCCTTTCTTTCTCTCTCTCTCTGCTTCTCTCTTTCCACTTCTGTCTGCTTCTCTCTCTCTCTCCACTTCTCTCTGCTTCTCACTCTCTCTGCTTCTCTCGGCTTCTCTCTCTCTACTTCTCTCTGCTTCTTTCCTTCTCTCTGCTTCTCTTTTTCCTCTCTCTCTGCTTCTCTCTTCTTCTCTCTTTCTTTTTCTGTCTCTCTACTTCTCTCTCCACTTCTCTCCGCTTCTCTCTCTCTCTCTCTCTCTCTCTCTCTCTCTCTCTCTCTCTCTCTTCTTTTCTTTCTCTCTCTCTCTCTCTCTTTCTCTCTCTCTCTCTCTCTCTCTCTCTTCTTCACTCTCTCTCCACTTCTCTCTGCTTCTCTCCCTCCCTCTCTCTGTTTCTCTGGACAGGGGTGAGTGTGGAGCCAGAGAACCCGTGGGGGTCTCAGATGGATCGTCTGGAGCAGCTCGTGGACAAACTGGACTGTGAGGTCTGAACTCACACAGGAGCAATGAGAGAAAGAGAGTGTTCTTCTTCTGTGTTTGGGTTGTTTTTTTTTTCTGTCAAAAGTACAAAATGTCAATAGAGCTGCATTACCCACAACTATAAAAGACCAGTGGAAGTGCGGGGTCACTAGAGGTGAATACATTTATCACACTATAGTCCAGTATTTCGCTCTTGAAAAAATGAAAAAATAAACAAAACTACAAAACCAAAATCTACAAAACATTTCAAAATATGCCATTACATCATATTTTTAGAGCACAGACTGAATCTTTCACTATTGCTACAACATGTTGACAGTCCTGCACATTAGTGTCAGTCGGCCTGTCACAGTAATCACTAGATCGACAGCTGGAACCAGTATTCCTTTTTTCACGTGTGTACAATTTCTTTCAGGAGATTTGGGTATTTTTGCTATATCACAGTTTAATAAGATTTGAGCTGTAGAGGGGTGAAACAGTCACGTCTTTGGCTAGCTTCATTCTGGTGTTCGTTATTGCAGCTCAGACCTTTAAATGATCCTGTCTCTTTAAAAAATCATTACTGGGATTATCTTGCATTGTTGTTATTGTATCAGTGGCATTAAGTAGTTTCAATATTACCGTTTATCACAGTGCATCTCTTTATGCTTTATGTTTTTCCTTGCATCCTTATAAAAAGTCTGAATAAGGGGCTTAGACGCAGCTGTAGTCTTGTTTAATATAACTGTTTCCTTTGACAGACTCCGCAACTTGAACCTCTGCAAGAAGACACATTAGCAGGGACATACAAATCAGTAAGTTCAAGTTTAAAAAAAAAAAAAAAATTCACTGTATTTATATCTGCCTCACATTAATAATTTGGTTTGGTTTATGTCAGAACATCCTGTTGGTTCAGAGACAAATGTCAGTGAAGGAGAAGGAGGTGGACCAGTTTCAAGAAGCTCTCAAAGTCTACACAGAAGCCTCCAGCAGCCAACCACAGAACCTGCAGTACGTACGGGGCATCGGGAAAGCATGTTTTGTTATATTAAATAAAACATAAACACTACAGATATTTACATGAACTGCTCCAGTGGCTTAAGCATATTTTAGTATATTTTATTTTACATGCAGTAGGTAGGTGTCCATACTAAGCAGAACAGTTTAAAGAGGGGGTACTTTTTTTTTTTAAAGCTTTCTAGCGTGTTATAATGTTGTTTCCTAATCAAAAAACATGCCTGAAAAAGTTTTAGATGTCATCCGTGCATGTTTGAGTAATTTAGCGATCTCTCCCAGGTCCTATTTGAACCATCCTTACGGTTAACTGTAAGATTCTGTGCAAGGCTCCGCCCACAATCCTTCCCCTCAAAACAAGAACTTATTATTATCATTATTAGATCAGTGTTTCTCAAATTATGGTACATTTACCGCTGATGGTTTTCAGATTCCATTCTTGTTTAGCACTAGCATAGCAATTGTGTAGCCCCACTGCACAATTTGTATATAGCTGGTTTCTGCCCTAGTTTAGACCAAGAATATTCCTGTTACAGACCTGGTGGCACTCAGAAGTTAATTCTTGGTGCGAAACGACTGCTATAGATGTAATATTCGCTCATTACTGTCTGCTCCTCGAATCCCCAGTTTCCACAAAACAAAAGATATAAAGTCTGTGTTCTCCTCCCAGCGTCTCCCTCCAGAACCTGCCCGACAGATCTTGCTTCATAATGTACGAGTTCTGGCAAGACCGTCTCTCCTGGATGAGGTAGGATCAACAAGGTTTACCCAAAAATAGACTCTGGTGTGTGATGATGTGGAAGTGGTGTTGTGGGGCAGAGAGCCAGCAGCAGCTGTAATGATTGTGTGCCCTCAGCTTCCTGCAGTCGCCCATTAGCAAGACATTCCAGCGCTGTGTTATCAACTCTCTGGAGGAGCCTGAGATGGTGTCTACAATGCTGCTCCCAGGTAACAGCCTTACAGCCGGACCCACAGACGGACACAGAAAGCCCTATGTCTCCTACCTATGCCATTAGACTGCATTACTCTGTGGAGAGGAGAGGTAAAGGGTGGACAAGAGATCAGAACTAACACAAGAGCACTTATGGACATGGTACAGTGTTTTTAATGTTTATTTTAAGAAACAAACAACAAAAAAAAAGTTTTATTGGTTTATTTATTCAGTGAGTTAGCTAGCTTGAAATGAAAGTTAGGGTTAGTTAAGTTTATATCCCTACTATATAGAGATAATTTTGGCTTTTATTACAGAAAGCCTAGTTAATTAATAACCACCAAACAGTGAAATGTCCATTGATCCAAAGTGGCTCCAAACATACAGGTTTTTGATACTTTACAATAATGGAGAACGATGGCTTACTTCCACACATTTTAAATATTTGTACATCTGTTATGTGTATGAAAATATGCGTGTATGTGGGATGTTTTCTCCAGCTCCGCGAATACATCGTCTTGGCCTGGTCACATGTGGGCGAGTATCTTTGCAAACTCACAAGGGGTCATAAACAAAACTACACTTAAATGAAAAACTTTTGGGTTGAGGTGTGAGCACTTGTATAATTTTCTTCAGATGGTGGTGGCTAGGTAGTTTTGTACTACTGCCAATCTGCACCATCAGCTCCAAAGAGAACCACCAATCACTCCTACACTACATGTATAGTAGGCAAGACAGGTGAAGTACCATAAATTACTATAAGCCTTTACTTTTTGCCCACGCTTTGAACCCTCCGGCCTATACAGCGGTGCAGCTAATTTATAGATTTTTACTGCAGCTAATTTATAGATTTTTACTGACTAATGGCCACCGGGGGGCACTCTCCAGCAGTAAATGCAAAAGTGAGACAGATGATTTTTGTCAACATGTTCATCATGCACACACCCTCATCATGGAAAACACACGAAAAAATGCAGATGATGCAGCTTTACGTTAAAGGCAATGGATCTAGTATCAATGAAGGAAATAGAGTGACTGCCCGTAAGCTTGGCATTAATGAACCGATGCTGTGACATTGGAGGAAGAACTTAGTCAATGTAAAAAGGCGACAAAAGCTTTCATAGGAAATAAAGCACTTGGCCCACGTGTTGGTGCTGTTTTTTTTGTTTTTTTTTCTAAACATGGAGATATGTTCATCCCAGGCGTGTTGGTGCCATACTGCAGATTTTAGAAAAAAATATATATATTTTTATATATCATATTTATAAAAATATAAATTATAAAAATATTTCCTGCTATAACATATATGTGCAGCTTATATTCCTGCTATAACATGTAAAACTTTTTTTTTTATATTTAAAATTTTGCTTATGATGCCTATATTCAGGTGCGCTCAATAGTCCGAAATTTACAGTAAGTGAAGTGTGTTGCCCAAGGATACAACAATTCAATTTATTTTTGTAAAGTCCAAAATCACAATGGCAGTCGCCTCTTAGGGTTAGAAAATCAACAACAAAACAGACATAGACAAACGCAGACAGATTAACCAACATTTAGAGAAAACAGGCAAATGGATAACTGTCACACAGCGCCCCCTGTCCTTAGACCCTCCTTCTCTGCAAGGAAAAAGTCAGAAAAAAAAATGGCAAAAAGAGAAACCTTGAGGAGAGTCACAATGAAGAAAAGATCCACTCCCATGGACCAAACCAGGACCAAACCAGAACCAAATCAGAACCAAATCAGAACCAAACCAGGACCAAACCAGGACGGACCAACAATCAGAACCAGTAACGCCATAAACCAAATCATAACACAAATCAGAACTGTTATATAATGTATGGCAGTAAACCAGAAAATGTCAGGACCAAACCAGGTTGGACCAATCTATGACCCATAGTATCTAAGAACCACCCTGTAATAACACCCTATTTTTCAGTTTCCATTTGTTTATGTTTGTTAGCCAGGTCTAATGTAAAAATATGTACTATTATGAAAGTAATTAGACCTATTATTTACAGTTTCAATTTGTTTTTACTACATAAGAAAATGTTCCCATGTTTAGTTCAATACGGCTTGACAGATTTGAAACACAAACTATCTAAGAAAATGAGGCTGGCAGTCATCAAGACGGGGCTTCTGTGCTTCAAGCATTCATATCTGTTTATTATAATTTCATTTCAGCTTCTTGGTGGATCATGAACAACAACAACTGACGAAGCCCAGACTGGAGGCTGGATCTGGGCACATCTTGAACCAACAGGAGACTTCTGCTCCTACTTTCTGTTGTGTTTTCCTTCTTTGAGATCCCTTTTTCCTCGCGGCATGACTGGAATTGGGTCATAAAACAAGATGTGGCTCAGATGAATCAGCAGATGGACAGTGAAAAGAGCCGAGGTAATGCAATATTAGCCATCAGGATGTTCTATAGTCGTGTTTCCATGGATACCGAGAACTTCAAGGAAATGTCCCCAACAGCTGTGACATGTTGAATGACAAAGTTTGGTTAGCTTAATATAAGACAATCTAGGACAAATTAAAATGTATAGAAATAAAACTCCAACATTTTAGAGTGTCTTATAGTCTGTCCAGGCCATAGACTGTATATATAAATGGACGTAGCTAACCTGCTAGCTGCTGCGTTCCAATTAGGAAGTGATCATGGGCGCGCTTCTGACTTCATTGAGTCTGGCTCCAATTCACTTTTTATTGAGAAACTGTGTCCCCTCTCTCTGTATCTGCGGTTGTCAGACTATTAACCCGCTCTACTTGATCCTCATATTTTTATTTCTCTATTTTGTCCGTGAATCAAGGTGTGAACATTAATAACAGACAAATCAGACGCCTTCTTTCCCCGAGGTCACTCCCGCTAGCGTTAGCAACAGGTTTGATTGACATCGTTGCTAAGTGCCCGCTCTCTGCTAAACCAGCAGTGCGGGCGGGAAATCGTATTACCTTCAACAGCCTGGCTCTGGATTTGCTCTTTGGTTGCTATGATACTGGCGGTTGGACCTCGCCTCCTAATTGGCCCCATAACTACTAGCCTCGAGCTTCGTTTAGTCCACTTCTTTATACAGTCTATGGTCAATACGAAATGCTTGGGTTTGAAAAACAATATGAAAACACGACTACTGTTTGTTTGTAGCTTGAGAGCACAGAGATTTTTTAAATGCATGGTTTTATCGATGCTCGTTTCTTTCTCATCTTAGTGTAGATATTGCAAGAACCTGTCTCTCCATCACTGGCTGTTCAGTAGATTATAAAAGTAGTGCATTTTTCTTCTTCTATGTGAAATTGTTGGATGTTTTCAAACTTTTTTTCACATAGTGTTTTGGATAAAGGGTCACATGACTGTCATGTTAAACAAATGAAAAAAAAAAAAGTATCTGTGTTTCACTCCAGCACTTTAGACAAACAGATAAATGGACCTAATTAGAAAGTAGATTTAAGGCAGAGGTTGTAGACGTGTATTAAAATAGTAGAAATATATTGTATAAATGAAATATTCAAATGTAGCGAGATATTATAATTATAAGAAATAGACAGAATTATAAAAAACAAGTCAATATTTATCTGTGTTTTCAGGAAGGTTCAAAGGCACAGTTCACACACTTAGAAACATGTAATGGGCAAGAGGGCAGGGGGCGAGGGGCAGGAGGCGAGAGGGAGGGAGTGAGGGGCAGAAGGTGAGGAGGAGGGAACAAGGGGCAGGAGGCGAGGAGGAAGGAGCGAGGGGCAGGAGGCGAGGAGGAGGGAACGAGGGGCAGGAGGCGAGGAGGAAGGAGCGAGGGGCAGGAGGCGAGGAGGAGCGAGTGAGGGGCAGGAGGGGCAGGAGGAGGGAGTGAGCGGCAGGAGGAGGCGAGGAGGAGGGCGTGAGGGGCAGGAGGCAAGGAGGAGGGAGTGAGGGCAGGGAGCGAGAAACAGGGGACGAGGGACAGGAGGCAAAGAGGAGGGAGTGAGGGGCAGGAGGCGAGGAGGAGGGAGTGAAGGCGAGCAGGAGGCGAGGGGCAGGAGCGAGGGGAGGGAGGAGAGGAGGAGGCAGGAGGGGCAGGAAGAGGAGGAGGAGGAGTGAGGGGAGGGGCAGGGAAGCGAGGAGGAAGGAGCGAGGGCAGGAGGCGAGGAGGAGGGAGCGAGGGGCAGGAGGCGAGGAGGAGGGAACGAGGGGCAGGAGGCGAGGAGGAGGGAGTGAGCGGCAGGAGGCGAGGAGGAGGGAGTGAGGGGCAGGGAGCGAGAAACAGGGAACGAGGGGCAGGAGGCGAGGAGGAAGGAGTGAGGGGCAGGAGGCGAGGAGGAAGGAGTGAGCGGCAGGAGGCAAGGAGGAGGGAGTGAGGGGCAGGGAGCGAGAAACAGGGAACGAGGGGCAGGAGGCGAGTGGCAGGAGGCGAGTGGCAGGAGGCGAGTGGCAGGAGGCGAGGGGCAGGAGGGGCATGTATAAATGAGGTCATTATTATCAGATTATTAATAGTGTACAGTGAGAGACAGAGGTGTTGGTCTGTGTTGTTTGGTGAATGTAGCTCGATCATTAAATTATGTGATGAACAAACATGTTGTTCGTTTATGTTATTCATTTGCAAGAAAATAAAGTTGTGATGTGAATGCTCTTTTTGTTTGGCATGGAATAAACTTCATTATATAAAGAGGGTTGTTTATTGGGTTGAGAGCATGATCAGATCAGTCTTTTTGAAATACAGTGAGATTGTGGGGCTCACACATACAAGTGATGATATTCACTTCGGTTTAGTATTTTGCCAATGAAAATGCCAGAAGGAAGACATGTTTCTGCCAGTTCAAACATGTATAACAAAAATAGAGACAAGAGCCACATGATGAAGACTACAGACATCAGCCCAAACATGTGAAATAAAAAAAAACAAAAAAAAACAAAACATATACGAGCATTACTTATCGACTTTGTTCAATATATGACAGGTAGAATAATATTTTTTCAGGCTCAGTAATTAAAGCGTGTATCTTTTTTGCACTAGGGTAGCTGTAGCTGTAGCTGGTTGAATAATTAACATCCATGACACATTAAAGATACTAAAACTTACTACTAAACTGTGAAATACGGCTGTTTATTTATTGCTGGACACATTTTTATTTCAGTATTATTGTATATGTTTTCTGTAGAAATATATTGTACTTCAAAACTTCTTCTTTCTCGTGACAGGTCTAGGGTGTTAGGTGAAAACAAAAAAGTAACAAGTGCTGTTATATTTATTTGTTAAGTAAAAAGTCAAAACGTTTCACAAAATCTTCATGACTCTACATTAGTTTTAGTGAGATCAGTGTCTAACTCGTCTTATGCATTTTAAACCATGACTTTGCACATTTAAACCTCCTCAGCCATTGTGACTGCATTAAACTAAATGTCTTAAAACATGGAAAATATAACAATGGAGGCTTAGGCTAAATCCTGCTAATGCCACTCCACGGCAGATTTCATTTATATTTCATCATAACGTGGCATTTGCAGAGTTCATTTATTATAGGCCTAAAGTCAAAACATTTTTTTGTAATTTTTAAGGACTACAGATGGGAAATTAGCATTTTGCTAAATCTGGTGCAGCCATCTTTTTAATGTATCTGCACATGTCCTTCAAATAAATAAATAAAATAAATAAATAAATAATAATAAATTAATTAATAAATTAATTTTCACAGTACTTAAGAAGCATTTAACAAAGTGCTTATGTAATGACAAAGAGTATAAAGTGTAATATGGTCCAGCTGCAGGGCACATATCCACAGAAACACCGGTCTGTGATTGGAGCGGCAGGAGGTGAGGGGCAAGAGACGAGGGCCAGGGAGCGAGGGGCAGGAAGTGACTCGCAGGATGCCAGGGGCACGAGGCCAGGGGCAGGGAGCAAGGAGCAGGAGACAAGGGCCAGGAGGAGCAGGAGGCGAGGGCCAGAGGGGAGGGAGGCGAGGGGCAGAGGTGCAGGATGCCAGGGGCAGGAGGGGCAAGAGGCCACGGGCAGAGAGCGAGGAGCAGAAGACAAGGGGCAGGAGGCGAGGGGCAGGAGACAAAGGGCAGGAGGAGCAGGAGGTGAGAGGCAGGAGCCAAACGGCAGAGGGGCAGGAGGCGAGGGGTACAGGGCTAGGAGATGTGGGACAAAGGGGCAGAAGGGAATGGGCACGAGGCCCCAGAAGGGTAGGAGACGAGGGGCAGGAGGCGAGGACCAGAGAGGCAAAAGGCCAGCGGCAGAGGGGCAGGAGGCGAGGGTCAGAGGGGCAGGAGGTGAGGGGCAAATGTTTTTCCTATTCAGATGTTTAAGCAAAAGATGCATTGAAAATAACTAAAACATTTCAACTTATCTTTCTTTTGTCTGCACATCAAACAGGCCAACAGACAACAGTCCTCTGCACCTGACCCATCCTTCAGTGTCTCTAGAGTAACATGTCTGCAGGAGCGGGTGACACTGGTGACTCCTTAATGATTCTGTTTTCTGAGTTTTCTTCATCACTCTGCTAATAGTCCATTTACTTGAGTGTGTGCGTACACTAACAAGCTCAGAAAAGGTCACTGCAGTGAGTGAATTCAGACTGGAGCAGTGGTGCCACTTAAGAGCCCATTAACACAATCAGGCAAGAGTGAAAACTACAATAAAAGGGGAGCATATTTCAAACAAAATGAGAGTCAAAATGAGATAAAATGTCTTCTGAATATCACGTTTGGCTTCTTAAAGGTAAAGTATGGGTTGCCAGTTACTAAACCTGCAGATAGAGGACACATGCACGTTTTTCTCATTCTCAGTATATGGACAGGCCATGACTCGTGTGAAAGCTCAGAATCTCAAGGGGCGAGGAGCAGAGGGGCAGGAGGTAAGCGGCAATGGGGCAGGAGGCATGTGGCAGAGGGGTAGAAGACGAGGGGCAGAAGATGAGGAGCAAGAGGCGAGGGGCTGGGTGTGAGGGCGCAGGAGGTGAGTGACAGAGGGGTAGGAGATGAGGGACAGAGGGGCAGAAGGTGAGGGGCATGAGGCAAGAGGCAGAGGGGTAGGAGACAAGGGGCAGGAGGTGAGGGGCAGAGGGGTAAGAGGTGGGTCAGAGGGGCAGGAGGCAAGGGGCTGAAGGTGAGGGACAGGGGACGAGGAGCAGGAGGCGAGGGGCAGAAGGCAAACAGCAGAGGGGCAAGAGGCGAGGTCTAGAATCCACTCACTGACCTGCAGGTGCTGGGGTTTGCGTAGAGTGGATGCAGATCAGAGAGCACATATAGCACATTTATTCGTCACTCCAGTTTCCAGCCCCCCATAATCACACCTCATTTTCAGCCATAACATTTTGCATCATGTGAACGATAAATGAACATGTAGTTCTAAAACGGTCTTATGTCTTTAAGCAGAGAGGAGGCGGACGACAGCAGCAAATCCAGGTCAACTGTCAGGAAGCATTCAGAGCGAAACAAAATCATGCACACAGCTCCACAGCTCCAGGACTGATGCAAGACCAGAAAAGGGAGACACCGGAGTTCATGTTATAGACAGATCTAATGTATATGGAAGAGATTTTGAATCATAATGACTAATCCAAAAGTTTTGTAAAGTTAAGAATTTGCAGCATGTATGCAAATAAAATTCCCTTTGTTTAACATAACTATGCAAAACCCATCACTGTAAACTCTATGAAAGTGTAGGTCGGCCATCGCTGACTGTCAGGGAGGGACTACGACGACAGACTGACTCAGTATCTCACTTGTTTGTTGAACTTTAATACAAGATCTCATGATACGTCTAAAAACTAGCTGCACTAGAACTGAAATGGGGAAAAATGCTTTTGTTATTTTCATTTCAAGGACATGTAAAACTACTTTAATAATCTGGTGATAAACATTTATACGACATATACCTACTCCTGTTTGAATTTTTTAACCAACAGCATCGAGTAGCGGTTGTTATGACATGTTTCTGAATGTCAAAGTACAAAACCAGCATTCTTAAAATCACCAGCAAATACAACTCTCCTGGCAAAAGGCCCCCAGATCCCTATGGAGCCCCAATAGTGTCTAGAGCAGCGGTTTGCACACCAAGTATTATTGAAGAAAATATTTTACCTTCTGAGTACCACCGGGTCAATACCAGGTCTAAAACAGGACTATTCTAGGTCTAAACTAGGGTTGAGCCAAGTTTAAATCAAGTCTGAAGTAGGAAAACATCAATGCCAGGTCTGAACTATTACTATCTAAAGGAAGACAAAAATGTGAACTAAACTGCAGAGGAATTTGCAAACTACCAGCAGTACCAGTATCATAGTTTGAGAAGCACTGGTCTAGAGACAGCTCTGTATATACACTGTCTAAGCGTTCTGTCAGGGGAACTTCCATTTGGATGTATCTGAAGGGCATTTATATTTTTGGGTCTCAAATCCCTCGGTTGCCATAGTGATGCAAAATGAATATTACCCTGCAGCAGTTTCACGTTTTAATCCGAGGTTTGAACAGGAACTGCAGCTGAATCCTGAATTAAATGAAATGACTAAATGTCAGACAGATCCTACACTAAAGCAAAACAGAGAGTCACACTCAGAGCTCTGAAAACACACAGCCACAGCCGCACTCAGAGCTCTGAAAATGCAACAATAATGAAAAACATACCAATATATAACATTCATATTCTGTAGCCACAGCTGCCCTGAGGCTTACTCAGAGGTGTGGATGCAAACGTGAAAATTGCTTTTCAACACCTCGATTTAGCACAGAGACATTTCACATAAAAGACAAGGGAAGTGTCTTGCCCATGGACACAATGAGAACAATGCCTGTGACTGTTGGAGAGCACCTCTTCTGTGAACTGAGAACTGCAGAATAAATGAAGTAGTAGCACATGTTATATAAATGTATACATCATGCTGTATTGTTTGTGTGGATTCATACGTGTAAAAGTGGACGGAGAGTAGTCTGAATTGGGTTCTGGAGCAGTGCCCACCTCATCCATCGCACTCATGCGCCAGCCGCGGGAGATTACAAGCCTGAGAGCGTCACATCAGCTGGAGGCGCTCAAGTGCGCCACCCAGCGTCTCCTGTGAGGTACAGCTCTCCTGCCCATGTTTCTGGTTCTCCCGCTCACCTGCATCAGGTGACACCCTGCGAGGGTGACGATTGGCTCCTGTCTCAGACCTTCCCCGAGGTGATTGGTGGAGTGACGAGCACTCAGCACGTGACCTCTGCAATGAGCTTCCGTCCACAAGCAACGAGCGCGAGAGAGAGAATAAATACCACCGCATCGAGCAGTGAAGAGTCAGTCATGGTGTCAGTATTTTCAACGCTAAATGATAAACTAAAATCACACTCCCGATACTGTCTCACGTTCATGAGCCGTCCACAACAACCCAGCGCGAGAGAGAGAATAAATACCACCGCATTGATTCGGTGATTTTTCACCACGTGAAACGTTGAATGAAGTCCAATAAAAGTCTTCACTCACACTGACAAAAGATGTATTATAATGTTTGTGTTGCTTTGCACTGCACCTGTAACGAAGATTAAATGATATTTGATTCCATTTGTTATTACTTTGGGATCAAGTATTTTAATTGAACAGCGCCCTCTTGTGGTGACAGTCGTGATAACTGTCCCAGATGAGAGTCGAGCACGAGGAGGTCACTGACTTTAGCCCTGCCGTGGAAAAAAAAAAAAAAGGACTCCTGTTTAATTATTCATTATATGATTATAATTATTATATGATGTTCATGTTATTTATGTCATTTGTGACATTTATGAGCTAATATTTTGAGCAGAGTCTGAGTTATTACACAGGACTGGACTGTTACACGTGACAGAAGCTCACTTTTAGATGCTCATGTTCCTTGCTGTCCTTGTGCTGCTGCTCTGTGCTGAGCTGTGGTTTTCTGACCAGGTCATATTTTGTTTTGTCACACAGATTAAAACTACAAAATACACCACCCATTTATCAACGAGACAACCCAGATAAACTATACGACAGGCGAAAACGAACTTGTTCTTTGAAAATAATTCAGCTGATTAATGGCTTTAATATTGTAACTTCAAGTCACATTTTATGTAGTTACATTTGCCCTACTCAAGTGTCTCACGTGTCTCAACTCAATGGTCACACACTTCAAACAGTGACGTGCGGTCAGGGGAGGCAGGTGAGGCAGTCCCTCACCTGTCATCACAGAGAAAAAAATAAATGAAATTGTTATATTTATCCAATAGTTTGTACTATAAAGTTATTTTCTATTTAACTTTGCAATTTTTATTTTTATTTTATTCTTTTCTCTGCATTTTTACATTTACCGTTGAAATCCTGAGAAAAGACGCGGACTGACTGTGCTGTTGCTAAGCTGCTGTTTCAAAGACGCCGGGTGAGGCACGCAGTTACCCTGCCTCATGTTAGGGGGCGCTCGTGAGCCCAGGGATTCTTGCAACTCCCGCAGAATAGGGGCCGCAAACTACAATTTAGAGTTAGCAAGTCAACTTTAGCAATTCACTTTTTTCTCTATGTCTAGCCCTACTTTTTAAATGGAAGAAGATTACATATTAAAGCTCAAACAGTTTTCTTAACTGGACTTTCGGTCGAAGCAGGAGATTATAATTAAAGGACCTACACCAACTCTAAAGGAGCTAAATGGTTTGCTCCAGATGACAGGACAAAAGACTCGCTCTTTTCAAACAGAGTGGTACGAAATGGTAAGAAATTTAATGACTTCAATCCATTGATTATTGGGGAACCAGAATAAGGATAAAAACAATACAAAACCAGTTGCTTTTTATTTTATACTATTAGGGCTATTTCTTACGGACTTCGGAACTTTTATTTTGAAATTCTTTTTTATTCTGGCTCCAAGTCACTGGGAGAGAAACTGACCCGGGGCCAAATGTACTGACACCTGGTTTATAAGTTTGTGAATCTGATTGTGACGACATCAGTGCCTCACCAGCCACGAACCTCACCGCACATCACTGACTTTGAAGTAGGAGGCTGTGCCCAAATGGGACAGGCCTAAGCCACGGAGCGTACATCAACCACTGTCTACCCGATTAAGTTACGCCGCTTACAGCCGACAAAGTGTGCAACCGTGGACTGCAAGTATGTAACTTTCAGGAGGTCGCACGTGACCGGAAATCCGTGGAAATAGAATTTAAAATAAAACTATTCTTGGGAACATTCTGGGGATACTTTTATGGTATTGTGCAGCCAAATGAACATTTTCCTGAAAACAAGCAAGAGGAGACCCTCCCCGGGCCAAACAAGGGTCAGGTTTGTGAAGATGCAAGCCCAGTGCAATAAACACAACCAAAATGGGGAAAGTGTATGTGTGAAAAGTTACATTCTGTAGCTTTAATGCATGTTTAAATGTTTTACTTTTAACTGAGTAGCCTAATATCTTGGACTATTTGAAGTGATGGCATCTGCACTGTGCTCACAAACAGAAGCCTCTGTGATTATGAAATGCTGTTTTGTTTTGATGGAAGAAGAAGTCAGAACTGAAAAGGATAAAAAGAGTTTGAACCGAGCAGCTGAGGGCATGGCTCTAACAGGAGGAGGCTACTCTTTGAAATCAGAGGTAAAGTCACACTACAAGCAGGGACAACTTCAGAGGAGCAGGAGTCTGAGGATGAACAGATGAACTGCACCGGCAACACAAGAGCAGAACATGACATTAATCCTGAATGTGCCTCACTGTGTAATGACACTGTTTGCTCACAGGCTGTTTGGTGCTGATGAGGCGATGAGAGGCAGTCTCGACACAGTCTGTAACAAACTTAACCTACTTGAGTCAATGGTTGCGAATTTTTGCACTACAGCCAAGAGCTTTTTGCTACAGAAAAGCGTGACCCTCACAGAACAGCCCTCCAGCTCATAAGTGTTATAGCTCAGAGTGTGACGCCACGTCTGGCTTGGATTTATGTTGCTATTTTACAGACAACCTCTAAACACAGTGACAATAACTTTAATAATAAGACTTTTTTAAAAGGTGTGCTTGCTTGTCTCTATGAAGACGATACTGCTTTACCTGGAATGTTCCACAGATGCCCTGGGGCAGACTGACAGAACATAGGCTGCCAATCTCACCATGACACACAGCACATACATATTTACACATAATCATGTTTCATGTTAAGTACTATTGTGTCCAAGACGGCTCCCCGAGATCACACTCACCACATTTATACTAGACAAGGTTAGACTAGAGGCAACTGGACTTGGGCACCTTTTTAATACATGTTTTGGTTTAGAATTATGACAAAAATCTAAAAGTGATAAGCTCTATGTGCTTTTACCTTGTTTTCACTGTATTTACCCCCCACATGAAGTAAAAGTGGACGGAGAGTAGTCTGAATTGGGTTCTGGAGCAGTGCCCACCTCATCCATCGCACTCATGCGCCAGCCGCGGGAGATTACAAGCCTGAGAGCGTCACATCAGCTGGAGGCGCTCAAGTGCGCCACCCAGCGTCTCCTGTGAGGTACAGCTCTCCTGCCCATGTTTCTGGTTCTCCCGCTCACCTGCATCAGGTGACACCCTGCGAGGGTGACGATTGGCTCCTGTCTCAGACCTTCCCCGAGGTGATTGGTGGAGTGACGAGCACTCAGCACGTGACCTCTGCAATGAGCTTCCGTCCACAACCAACAAGCGCGAGAGAGAGAATAAATACGACCGCATCGAGCAGTGAAGACTCAGTCATGGTGTCAGTATTTTCAACGCTAAATGATAAACTAAAATCACACTCCCGATACTGTCTTACGTTCATCAAACAGTGGATTAAACGCCCGATACTTTAACAAGTGATAGACATTGGGAAAAGCTACTGGCATAACTATAGCTCCATGAGCAGAGCACGAGAGGGCAAAGCATGTCGGGAGACAAGCGTGACTCCTCCTCTCATGTATTTGCATAGACTCTTGCGCTTTTGGCACAATGTTGGCATCATGGGACTGGCACAGGTTTGGCACATCACAGATTCACACCAATTCATTTGTCGCGTTATAATATGGATAGGAACACAACGAAAGAAGAAAGAGCTGGAATTGAAAATTATTTATGTTATACCTCCTTCAGTTACGCGCTGTCCCCCCAAGTGTGAAGGTAACAAGATGCAGCGTTAACTTTTTTACATAAATAATATTTTTTGTGTGATTTTCAACGGCACCATGACCGAGGACGACTTACGGTTTACACCGTATATGTACCGCCCACCTCCCCCCTTCATCCGGGCACTCAGAAGACTTGCAGTCTGGGTTACACGCGGAGGACCTGGTTCCTCGTCTCACCCAGGGGAAAGTCCCCGGACCGAACGGCCGAAAGGGCGCTGGGTAAAGCCAGCGTCGACTGGAGTTCCGCCGCCCTCAGCGGAGACGCCCCTGGGAGCCGAGCTGGGCGGTCTCCAGTCGACCTTGTCACAGTGGTAGTCATGCAAGTGCGCGTCCTCGGCGCCAAACAGAACGGGGCTCATTCTCTGGGTGTCTGCCTTTTGAAACGCATGTCCTTGTTTGGCGCTTGAATACAACAACAGTTGATTCCAATCTAGTTTTGTCAAACTGAGTTTGCATTACCCTCAGACAGCAGCAGATGTCACTTACTACATTATCCTTTAAGCCTAAGCATTTATAAGACCCTCCAAAATCACAACAGTCAGCGATAACCTGACGACGCTCATTGGTTCTTCAACTTTTTTAGGACTTCCATCTGCATAGACCCACATCAGAATCATACATATAATGAATCTCCATGAAGACTGAGCTTCTCAAAGTTATATATATATGAAAAAACAAGTAGTTAGGTAATAAAGCCTACCTATAAACTGTGAGCTCATCTGTTATACAGGCCTATGGTTTCTGTAGCCAGACCTAACCCATTTTAACATTTAACAATCTTTTTTTTTTTTTTCATTTAGGAGGGGCTATCACATTCAATAAAGAAACAAAAAATAAAATATAATATAATTTACTATCATAGAGTGAAATACATTTCTGTATATTTTCCCAACATTCTAACCTGCAGAATCAGGTCAGGCGCTGGTGTCACTTTACCTCAAACAAAAGCACAAACAAGACTGACTGTCTAAAATGTCACCACTAGAGGGAGCTATTGTCCTGGCGCATCTTTCTAATGCTTTGTGACATGGGTCGAGTTTACTTCACGGGATTAGGGTGTAACAAAGAGATTACCCCGTCACACGGTCGTCTCTCGGAGTAGTTCCCAGTGTGAGATACTGGGGAGAGGGTGTGCGCGCGGGTGTGTGCAGCATCACAAAGGCTGGACTCTTCCTGCGCACGAGGAGGGGAGGGCAGGTTACATTCAGATCAGGGCTAGACACAGATGAGACGAACACGTACCACAGGCGCATGTCCACTGAAGGGATTATATAGACTATTTATTTGGGGTCTGAATTTGTATTAGGGAAGGCAGTTAACATTTGGGACAGTGGGGTTATAGCACAAAGGGGCAGAGTAACAAAGAGAAAGAGCGGAAGGGGACACAAAGGCAGGAAGGATAAAAGGGGGGAGAGGAGGCAAAAATAGAGACAAGGGGCACTACGATTAAGAGTGAAGATGGCCGAACCGGAGCTAAAATTGCGAAGCAACCGGGAGAGCCTCGCCAAGAGCCAGGAGAAGACCGGAGGTAGGCGCCATGAACACTGCACGCACCCCTCTAAAGCACATGGCGCATGGCTGCGTCTTTACCGCCTTGAGCTCAGTGATGCAACGTTGCTAGATGTGCGGCAGGTTGCTATAGTGATGCCTCCCTATGGAAACAGATGGATCCAAGAGAGAATCATTATGGTTAATTTATGAATGATTGTATTAGTGTAGCTAGTAGGGTAACATAGGAACATTGTGATCCCAAATAAATCACTATTACATGTGAATTGCAATAAATGTGTTTTAGGCTATTGAAATATAGGCTACATAGATGTACATTTGTTTGATTGTTTGTGAATTTGTGAACAAACTAGTATCCTAATTTCTAGTTCTAACATGATTCTGGAACATCTTTATCATTTATCATTTGACATAATTATCTTTACATAAATCATTTCGCTTATTTGCAGTTAGAGGTGGGTAGATGATTGAAAATGTGATGCAAATGCTGAATTTATAAATGTGAATATCGAGTGCGTTAGTTACTATATAAAAACCTACAAAAGCGGCTGACTAAATGAAAAACGGGAGAAAAAATTAATGTAAACTTCCAATTGTGGGTTTAAAGGGATCATTTTGCATTTCATTTCAAATCATTTCACATTTATTTCATACTTAAACTTGAACTTATACATTTAAACAGTGGTGGAACTTAACAAAGTAAAAGCAGCAAAGTACTGTACTTAAGTATATATTTTATGTATCTGCGCTTTACTTAATTATTCTTTACACTGGCTACTTTTTAATTTTACTTCGCTACAACTGAGAGCAGTATCTGTTCTCTCTACTCCGCTACATTTTTTAATGGGGCTGAGAAGTTAAAGTAATTTTTATTATTGCCTGAGACCTGCTGTAAAGGCTGAGTTTATTTTTAACACATTCATTATTTGAGCAAAGAAAAATTACAAATAAAAATTATAATACTTCAAAATCTGCACGAAATACTTTTACTTTTTACTGATTGATTACATTTTTTAAACAGGTGCCTTAGTACTTTAGTGATACTTAAGTATAAGTATCACATTTTTTCATGTGATACTTATACTTAAGTAACAAAACTGACTACTTCTTCCAAGTCTGCTGATCTGAATAGCGAGGTCTTCATTTTTTGTCAACATTCTCTCCTCCAGCAGCAGAAGCAGAAGAGACTGAACAGGATGGTCTCATCGTGGAGCGCTCTCCCCCTCCCCAGACACCTCCTGCTCTCAGCGCCGACAACCCGACCTCAGACTGTCCGGCCAAAGGGGAGAAGATTGTACTCAAACGCAGCATCACCCTGTTCAACGGCGTGGGCATGATCATCGGGACCATTATAGGCTCTGGGATTTTCGTAACTCCAACCGGTGTGGTCAAAGAGACTGGGTCGGCGGGCCTGTCCCTGGTGGTGTGGGCCGTGTGTGGGGTCATTTCCACTATGGGGGCTCTATGCTACGCGGAGCTGGGCACGACCATAGCTAAATCAGGAGGAGACTACACTTACATCCTGGAGGTGTATGGAGAGCTAGCTGCCTTTCTAAAGCTCTGGGTGGAGATGCTCATTATCCGCCCGTCTTCTCAGTATGTGGTGTCTCTGGTGTTCGCCACGTACCTGCTCAAACCGCTCTACCCCACCTGCGCCGTTCCAGACAGTGCGGCTAAACTCATCGCCTGCCTCTGTCTCAGTAAGTACTCGCTAATATCTTGCTCAGCCAAAGCATTCACAGTTTTTCTTAGCAAAGTCTAGCACAGTTTGCCTGGGATCTGGAATACACACTTCTTTAATGCTTTACGAAGATGTGAGCGGTCGTCGATGAATCTCCCTGTTTTCAAATAGGCGTGATTGACAGGTGGATTAGCCAATCAGGGACACGCGGGGGACCAGACTGATATCAATCGGTATAAAGCATCATTCTGTTTTACCAACCAATAGAATACTAACATTTGACTTCATGCGTTGCTTTTATGGTTTATCGATCAATAATAAGGCTCAAGTGTTATGCTTTTCTTGGCACGTGTTTCCCCAAAAACAAAATGATCTTTTCAGTGGTGAAAAGTCCTCAAGATGTCACCTTTAATTTAAACTTTGAAGTCATTAATATATAGTATTCTTACCCTGAAAACCCAGACACTAAGCCAGCGCTGATGAACTTTGCAGGATCTAACATATATACATGCAGTGAATCAATACTTTTACTATACTGCAACAAAAATGGAAAAGCAACAGTGCTGATTTTTCTTTTTCTTTAAATATCTGTTTGGAATTTCATTGTTTTTCCAGCCTGTCTGACATTTGTGAACTGCATCAGTGTGAAAGCCGCCACCAAAGTCCAGGACCTGTTCACTGCCTCCAAACTACTCGCGCTCATCATCATCATCCTCTTTGGGTTCATACAGATCTCCACAGGTGAGACCAAAGTCCTTCAGCGAAACTTCTAATCATCCATGTTCCACTTGGGTCTTTTGTTTCTGTTACATGAAAATGATTATCGAACACAGAAAGCCATTTGTTTTCAATTAAAATAAAACTAAATTGAAAATCATGATCAGTCAATATCAGGAAAAAACGAATTCTTTTTTTTTTTTTTTTCCTGGTAGCCCGGTTCAGTACAGTTTTAATATTTGGTAACTGTTTCCCCCATAACCACATAGAAAAGACCCACATGGCATAGTCAAACATTAGCTTGCTCCTCTTGAACAAACCACTCTCCCAAAATGCAGGCCCACTGGGAAAATTTGGCAAATAGGTCCATGCAGTAGTGGCATGGAATGAAATAAAAGTAATTAAGTATAAGCTTCTAAGTATCTGTACTTTAGTAGTAAAATCGGTCAAATGGACAAAAAGTTGACAAGTTTTACTTTTGGCTTTTACTATGGATCAGACCTGGACGACTGAGGGATTACAAAGATATCTGTACTTTATACTTTTACTTCACTTCATTTAAGTGCTTGTATCTGTACTTTCTACTCCACTACATTTTATTACTAGACTGAAAAGTAAAAGTTTTTTTTTTTTTTAATCAAGTTCAAAGTCTGAGCAAATTATCACCATTCTGGTCTTAAAATATCTGTATTAATCCGCTCTACATGATCCTGTTTTTTTTTTTTTTTTTGCTATTATATCTGTAACTAAAAATATGAACATTAATAACAGACAAATCTTCTTTCCTCGAGGTTGCTTAGCGCCCGCTCCCTCCTAAACCAGCAGTGTGGACGGGAAGGGGAGTTGCCTTCAACACGTTCGCTCCGCATTGGCTCCTTGGTTGCTATGATACTATAACTGCTAGCCTCAAAGAGCTTCATTTGACTGACTTATTCCACTTCTTTATACAGTCACGGATGCACCTGATGTGCGCTTTATAGGATGTGGTTTGAAATTGAAAGTGTGAGGTCTAGATTTGTAATGCTAGCTAGCCTTTTTAAAAATCTCAACAAATATACAAGCACACCTTTCAGTAGAGCCGTCCTAAAATAACTTTCTTAGCAGGGGATGATAAAAGATGAGGCTGGAAGAGACATGTATTGATTCACACTTAACATCTTGGTGGGAGTAGTTGGAGGCTGATTTATCTGACAGATCAAACGAGTCCAAAAAGCTTGCGGATACTCGATGTGTTTTACGGCTCATTCGTCTCAATGCTGTTGGTGCTGACGTGTGTTCCTTTTGTCTCTAATGATGAGCAATTTGTTGACCAGTGCAGATGGACTCACCCAAGCAGACTGCCCCCCTTCCACCCACCGAGTCTGAACACAGGCGGCTCTGTGTGCACCAGTGTGAGGGTGGAGGATCAGACAGCAGCCCGAGCATGTTAACTATTGAATTATACTCGGGGTACAGACCTGTCCATCTATTCACTCATCTTTATTTCTACAGGGCAAGTCCAAAGAGAGCGCCATCTCTCTTTTTCATGAGCGCCCTGTTAAAATCAAAGACTATATAAAGAAGTGGACTAAGCGAGCGTGACGCCACCCATAGCTCGGCTCCAGTCAAATGAAGCTCATCGAGGCGAGCACTTATTGGGCCAATTTTGGAGCCGAGATCCGACCGCGAGTATCACAGTAACCAAAGAGCCAATCCGGAGCAGGGGCTGTTGAAGGTGGCGCACTTTCCCGCCCGCACCACTGGTTTAGCTTAGCGACACTGTCACTCAAGCTTGTTGCTAACGCTACCTGGAGCGACCTCGGGGAAAGAAGGCTGATTTGTGTGTTATTATTGTTCTTATCTTAATTTATGGATGCAATGGCAAAATAAAAATACCAGAGTCAGGTAGAATGGGTTAATACGGACATTTTAAGACCAAAATAACGAGGCTCACTGCAGCAGTTGAACAGTTACTCAGTGTAAAGTGAATTGGAGCCAGAGTCGATGGAGCCAGAAGTGCGTCCATGATCACTTCCTATTTAGAAAACGGCAGCTAGCACATTAGCCTCGGCCATTTATATATACAGTCTATGGTTAAAATACAGAACAATACAAACCAAAAACCTGCATAGATCCATTTAAACCTTTAAAAACAGGAGCAGGTGTGAGAATAAATGTTTATCTCCAGATTATTAAAGTGCATTAGTGGCACCAATCTGTCCAGTTTTACGTGTCTTTGAAATGCATTCCATTTTTGGTAAAGTAAAATAACTAAAAGCTTTTTTTCCCATTTCAGTTCCAGTGCAGCCAGTTTTTAGACATATACAATCATGAGATCTTGTATTAAAAGTTCTACAAACAAGTGAGATATTCAGGCAGTCCCTTATAAATAAATTTTATACAGCCTTGTTCAAATAGTCAGAAATGGGTGATATGCCAGGAAATAGTGCATTTTTTTTTTCCCTCCTAATGAACAATCTTGATTTTTAATTTGATTTAATTTTTCTGACTAAAAACAAAATCCAGTATTAATTTCCTGAGCATCAACGTTACAATGAAACTTTTAATCCAACACAAATAGTCAAAAGCTAAACTCTGCTCCAAACTACATGTTTTTAGTGACAAACACACTTAGAGGTGGCTGATAAAAAAGACAAAAATGAACATGCCCGCTTTTAGTTTTGCAGTATCTCAATAACAATCATTAGACAGTGTTTAAATAATCAGAAATGTGCTAAAATGTTCCTGTAAATGTCTTGAGTTGAGTTTCAAATATCTCACAGAATGTTACAAGGTGAATCTCCACCTGAGCCACATGATTTTTGATGTAGTGATTCAGTTTTTCTTGTTGCCCACTGCATATTTAAGATTTTAAAGGTCATATATTACACAAAACTGATTCTTATGAGCTTTCACCCATGTTATAATGTTGTTACCTCCTCAAAAACAATGAGCAAACAACATTATAGATCAGAAAATAGCGTAATATGGGCCCTTAAATGATGTAAATTAATGCAAACAGTGCAACCTTCTGTAACAGTAAGACTTGGTTGGATTTTGCCAGCTCATGTACAGCTTCTCCTCTTGGCCCCTTTCATAACGAGGCCACACCCACTGTTGCACGCCACACCGTCGTCATGGTTACGAGGTGACCAGGCTCCCCGTCTGCCATCGGCTTGTCACGCAGAGAGAAAGTGAGAGAGGCAGAGCACAAAATAAATCCTTCCCTTTACAGCAGTCATTTACATGTGAAAGTAGCAGGTAGAAGAAAAAAAAAAAAACTATTGTAGAATTACAAAGAGAACTGGCTTTTCAGAAACAGTGGTACTTATGTAGATTTGTCTGAGAATGACAAAGACGCTTTTATAAAGGTTCAAACTCACCTGCATCACTTTTCAGCTACAAAACAAGACACTTATATTACACCAAACTTACACCGAACATACTAGCTTTGTTTCATTCACACATGTTTGAGTAACACTTTATTATTAGTCTGTCTACATCTCCAAAGCTCAAAATGCTCTGTTCCACCTTGTGATGTCATGTAGTGGCAGTGTTCAAGTTAACAGCTACCTTTTATCTTTAGTTCAGTAGAGATTGGCCATTCCAGGTGCTGAAATCATCCAAATGATTCTAGTGAAGGTGCATGGAGTTTAAGAACACAGTGGAGCACTTCCTGTATTACCGCATGACATCACAAGGTGGAACAGAGCAAAACAACTGTCCAAACTTTTGTTCAAACTAGTGTATTACCAGCCAGTATAATTGAGTTTTTCTTAATCTGGCTGTTAAACATTTTGGTATTCGGTATGTTTTCTTAGTGCTGAGAAGGTTAACACCAAATTGGACTTTTGCTTGTCTGTAAAGGCCACGTGCAGATCCTCTTCATGTCCCCAGTTCTTCAGAAGAGCTGTTTCACATGTTTGCTTCCTGGAAAATGCCACGACCGTCAGCAGTGGCCCCGCAGACCTCGGCTTAAATGTCCCTGAATGTGAATGTGTTTCTATGTGCTGTGTGTATCCAGGTGATGTGCCGTACCTCACTCCAGAGCTGGCGTTTGAAGGAAGCAACTGGGGGGTGGACCACATTGTGTTGGCTCTGTACAGTGGGCTGTTTGCTTTTGGAGGCTGGTAAGGCTGGAGTGACATTAGCATCAGTCACAAGTGAGCTAGCTACGTACATTTATGCACTGTTTTATCTTAAACTTATTAATGCAGCACATATATTTGTAAAAGTCATACAATATTATATATACACTACCAGTCAAAGGTTTGGACACACCCTCTCATTCTCATTCAGTGTTTTTATTTATTTATTTTTTCTTTTTACTAATTTCTATATTTTATATACACACAGAAGACACGACATACAGCTGAAACCAGAAGTTATATAAAAACACTATATAAAAAGATATGTTTTTTTTTTTTTTAAATCAGACCAAACCTTTCCTGTTTTAGGTCAGTTAGGATTACCAAAATTATTTCTATTTGCTAAATGCCAGAATAACGAGAGAAGGATTTTTCTGGACATTTTTTCATTATTTTCAAGTCAAGTTAACAGAAGTTTCATTGGTATAGCATTAGTACCATTGCCTTTAAAGTGTAAAACGTTTCTGATGTCCTTCCATAAGCTTCTCACAATAGTTGGCATATATCTTGCTTCATACATTTGATGTCGTCTGCATATATATAAAATGTAGAAAGTAGTGAATTGAATGAGAGGCTGTGTTTAAACTTTTGCCTGGTTGTATATATATATAAAAATGTAATAGATCTAAATCATTAGGATAGTTAGTGTTGAATCAGAATATGAAAAATCTGAAATTGTGTTATTGTGGAAAAAAAAAATCACAAGCTAATTCTGTTATTCGGTAGTTTGATGCAACATAGGGAACGTTAAAATATGTGTATAGGACTGTAAAAATCTGAGGCAAAATAGAGTAAAAATCAAAATAGCATTTTATATGACTTCAGCTGACCAAAGTGCTTTACATAAAAGTCAACACCAAGATACCCTGTCTGTGTAATCCCTCAGTCGTCCAAGTCTGATCCATAGTAAAAGAAAAATCTAATCTGTCAACTGGACAATAAGTTGTATTAGCGAAGATGTTTGGCTGCTCATCCAAGCCGCTTCTTGTTTGTACAGATTACTGATGTACACTGCCTTATATCTGTCTGAAGGAAGGAGATAACTACACTGAAGCTAACACACCTATGATAGATATATACGGCAGATTAGATTTTCTATTTTACCCAGATATCCCGTGTAGTTAATATTAAATGCCAGGGAGAAGAGGTGGGTTTTCAGTCTAGTCTTAAACCGTGTTACAGATTGAAATTATATGCCAGTTACTTAAGTGAATAAATGCTTCTCTTTTTTTCTTTTTTGTCCAGGAACTACCTGAACTATGTGACTGAGGAGATGATCAATCCAGAGAGGTGACTTAAATGTGCTGAAGGTTGTGTTGAGACTAGACTTACTCTGGCTTTAGCATGAAAACACCATGGTCATGACTCTGGCTTACGCGATCAATGCATGGGAATATAAGTACATATACTGTATATGCACGTCAGGTTTAAGAGTCACGCGTGATGACTCACTCTTTAAAACTAAAGCTAACTGGAGCTAAATAAAAGATGCTCTAGCAGTAAGTAAGCATTTAAGAGTAAGATTATGTATTTAAAGGTCCTGTATTACACAAACATGAGTCTTCTGAGCTTTAAACCATGTTAGAATGTTGTTATCTCATCAAAAACATACCTGGAGTTGTGTTTAGTTTCATTCACACATGTTTGAGTAACACTTTATTATTAGTCTGTCTATATCCCCAAAGCTCAAAATGCTCTGTTCCACCTTGTGATGTCATGAAGTGGTAAGTTTCCTACCTACCTTTTGCCTTTAGTTTAGTAGAGATTGAGAGGCTGAAATAATCCAAATGATTCTAGTGAAGATGTATAGAGTTTAAAAACACAGTGGAGATCTTCCTGGATTACCACATTATGACATCACAAGGTGGAACAGAGTGTTTTCAGTTTGAGAGAAGAACTCAGCCTAAATATACAAACATGTGTGAATGAAACAAAACACAACTCCAGGTCTGTTTGTGATGAGGAAACAACATTAGAACATAGATCAGAAAATAGTGTAATATGGGTCATTTAAAGATGCTCTATGTCACTTTTCGACGAGGTGTACACCACCTGATTGTCTCTACCAAGATATTATTGCTATCACCTGGAATGTGAAGTGTGGCATTAAACATATTTCTGTTTCATTAAACCCTAAACAGTACTAGTAGTAGAGACAACCTGGAAAGTTACATAATGCACCTTAATCGAAATACTGTTAGAAATCCTAACGAATACAGCTGCATGCAGATCGAATTTGAACGTGTAAGTAAAGACTAAAGGCCTGATCTTATGAGTAATATTTTGCATTTACATTACAGGAATCTGCCCCTGTCCATCATCATATCCATGCCTATAGTGACCATAGTGTACGTGCTGACCAACCTGGCCTACTTCACCACTATCTCCCCAGAAACCATGGTGGAGTCTGAGGCGGTGGCTGTGGTAGGTGTGGAATATTAGCTATTAGATACGATTGTAAAACATAAAAGAAGTAGAGAAACACAAGGAAGTCATAGTTTTCTGGGTTGCAAAGACCTGGAGCTTAAAGGTCTTATATTATGCTAAATTGACTCTTGTCTTGTGAGCTTTAAGTCATGTTATAAAGCTGTTACCTTCTCAAAAACATACCTGGAGAGTTGTTTTTTATTTAATTCACACATGTTTGAGTAACCCTTTGTTATTAGCCTGTCTACATCTCCAAAGCTCAAAAGACTCTGTTCCACCTTGTGATGTCATGAAGCGTAGTTTTCAAGTTAACAGCTACTTTTGCCTTTAGTTCAGTGGAGATCGGCAATTCTAGAGCTGAAATTATCCCAATGATTCTGGTGAAGGTGTGTCAAATTAAAAAACAACTGTGGAGCACTTCCTGTATTACTACATGACATCACAAGGTGGAACAGAGTGTTTTCTAGTTGAGAGAAGAACAGCCTAAATATGCAGGGTTTGTGTGTTAAACATGTGTGAATGAAACAAAACGCAACTCCAGGTCTGTTTGTGATGAGGAAACAACATTTTAAGTTAATTATCTAGTTGAGAAGAAAATTAATCCTGTATCTCAAATATTAACAACCCAAATGTGCTTTTTGGCAGAGTTTTGGAGAGTACCATCTGGGGGTTATGGCCTGGCTCATCCCTGTTTTTGTGGGACTTTCCTGTTTTGGAGCTGTCAACGGGTCCCTCTTCACTTCAGCTCGGTTTGTCGATAAATATATTACGAATTTGGGATGTAACAACGTGACAATATATTGAAACTACAATTGTATCATATGGGACCTTCAGAAAAATCCAATGGAGCCGACTTAAAGAAAAAATGATCATATTGTAAGATCAGTGCTGTTTTAGAGTCAAAAGTTTGGACACACCCTCTCATTCAGTATACATTTATTTTTACTACTTTCTACATTTTATATACATACAGAATACATCAAATATATGAAGCAAGATATATGGAATTATATAGCAAAGACGAACAATGAAATAATTCTACTAAATATTTTTTGACAAAGCAAAGGACAGTTACTTTGAGAATTTCAATATAAAATATAAAAAATAAATAAAAAATAAATAAATAAATAAATAATATAAAAAGTAGTTATTTCATTGTTTTCTTTGCTACATAATTTTATATATACTACTCCATGTATATAATGTCTTCTGTATGTAGTAGTAGTAGTAAAAGTAAAGAGAAAAAAAAAAAACATTGAATGAGAGGGTGTGTCCTGCCATTTGTCTTGCTGTGTATATCCGTACTACAAATACACAGATATTAGCCAAACTTTGAAGCATGTCCTGAAAACTGTATTCTTGTTTCAGCTTGTTTTATGCTGGAGCCAGAGAGGGGCAGCTCCCTGCAGCGCTGGGTTTGGTCCACACCGATCTGTTCACACCAGTGCCCTCCCTCATCTTCACGGTAAGAGGTGCTAAAAACAACCAGACCACCAAGACTTTATATTGCTGTTTTAGGAAGGATTTGCGTGGACTTATGGATATCTGGATACACCGGGATCAGTGGCACATCTTTCAATGGCTTTTATTAATTAGCGTCACTTGTAATGAACAGAGACTGATTTTAGTCTAATAAGTAAAAGCTCAAAATAACTGATATTTTACATTTTTTGCAGAAGGTCATGTGTCTTCAAAAAACAACAGATGTATTTATTATTATGTATCTTTATTTTTAACTAATTAGGTCCCATAGCCTACAACAAATCCGCATTAAGCATTATACTCACAGACTGTATATATAAATGGGCGTTCCAAATAGGAAGTGATCATGTGATTAGAAAACTGTGGCCCCTCTCTCTGTAACTGCTGCTGTCAGACTCGTCATTTTGGTCTTAAAATGTTCATATTAACTCGCTCTACATGATCCAGGTGATTTTATTTTGCTATTGTGTCTGTAACTCACGATATGAGCATTAATAACACACAAACCAGATGCCCTCTTTCCCCAACGTTGCTCCCGGTAGTGTTTGCAACCGGTTTGATTGACCTGTTGCTAAGCGCTCACTCCCTGCTAAATCAGCGGTGCGGGTAGGAAGGGCCGTTACCTTTGACAGCTTCACTACAGATTGGCTCTTCGGTTGCAATAATTCTCACACACTCGGAGTTCCCAATATGAAACTTGACTTCAAATTGGCCCCTATAACTGCTAGCCTCAATGAGCTTCATTTGACTGGAGCCGAACGCCATGAGTGACGTCACACTTAGTCCACTTTTTTATACAGTTTATACTGCAACAAATACTACAGAAGACACTGGCCCAGTTTCACAAAGGAACGTCAGTTAACACTGGGTTTAAGAGTTAGCTCAGGGTTAATCTCCCTTGAGACAGACGACTCAGAGTTTTCTGTTTCATTTAACAGATTTGGAGCAGAGTTAGAAAACCCCGAGGTTAGCAGAGGGCACAAGACTTCATCAATGGTTTCCTTAAATCCTTAAACTCTTGTCATTAAGTGCACCTGGTCATCAGTGACTTACCAATCAGAGCTCTCCTTCAGGAGCAGAGAATGACCAATCAGAGCTCTCCTTCAGGAGCAGACTGTGGTTAAACTCAGGTTTTCCAGTAATAAAACCTGCTCTGGATCAGGTTAGGTTCAGTTACCATGGTGACTGACTGAGGGCTTATGTTCAACTCTTGATCTCTTTTCAGGATTAACAAAGTCTGAGTTTGGCCTAAACCTGCTTTTTGAAACAGGGCAATTAAAGACATTCCTTGCTTTATGTAGCCACTGCCATTAGTAAAAGCTCAACTATAATGTTATCATTAATATTCATAAAATAATAAAATATTAAATGATTAAACGTTTGCAACCTTCCAACCTTCTGTTCCAAATCCAAAATGTCTACATATTGAGTGTTGACTCTTTCCAGTGCATCCTGTCCATGATGTACGCCATTTCTCGAGACATCTTCTCTGTGATAAACCTCTTCAGCTTCTTCACGTGGCTGTGTGTGGGAGCGGCCATCGCTGGGATGCTGTGGCTGCGTTTCACCAAACCTGACATCAGGAGGCCCATTAAGGTAACGCCCACATCTCTGTGCTGAGACGTCTCTAGTACAGATCCACTGATACGGGTTTTCTCAAGCCCGACGCCGATGCTGATTTTTCAGAAACCCTAAGCTCTGCCAATATATTTGGGCCAATAGGGTCAATTTTGATCTTTTTTTTTTTTTTTTTTGAAATTCTGCAATTTTAATTATTGTGTTGTCAGATTTTGTGCAGTTATTTCTTTGCACGTAAGAGTTCAAATAAAGCTTTCTGTGTTTTCTTTAGGTTCTAAGATTAAAATATAACTAAATATTGTATTTAAGCGTGATAGCCAATAAGCTTAAAAGTCCAAATATTGGCCCCAGACATTGGCAAATCGATACTGACAGATTCACTCGCACAGATTCCTATTTTTTTAAACATAAATCTCAAATCTAATCACAATAGTAAAACTTGACAACTTGTAATGAATGTAATGTTTTTTTCCCCCAAAATCATCCCTAATGGTTAGATAGATGCAGACAGGTTACATCGCATATTTTAGGAATAAAGTCAGATTTTCTGGACTGAGATAAAGTGATAGTAAATATATCATTAAAACTGCAGAGAAACAGTTCAACAAAACAAGAAAAGCAGGTGAACACGAAGATGATTCAGGAGATAGAATTCAGTATTATGTTATTGCACCATTCCAGCCTCATGTTGGTTTAAAGACGCCCCATTGTGCCTTTGAATCTTTATATTATCCATACTACCGCCTCACTGTGTTTGTGATAAGACAAAACGGTGAGTACAAGAACACAGAGGGTTTTGTCTCTGTTTCATCAGGCGTTTCATCTCCTCTCAGGGTGTACGCTGTGTCCATTTGTTTTAAAGGAGCCTCTTACACGTTAAATAGAGCTCACATTGGACTTCACAAAGGCTGATTTGTAGACAGCATCATGTAGCTTAATAGATAATAATAACACTTGTAGCGTAATGGAATACACTCACACATACAGGGTTTTTTGGGTTAGTGTTTTGTATTCATATGCCATAGCAGTGAGCTGGCTTGTATTAGAGCAGCGTATCCCAGAACGAGTTTAATATAGCTGTGTCCTGTAAGATATATTTCTTAAACAGTTAAGCCATAAGCCATCATCTACACGATACACAAGGAAACAGGGTCAAACGATGAGGATCTTGTGCCCAAAATCTAAATGTCACAAGATTAAGAGAGCTGAAACCAAAAAGCATTGTCACATTAGACACAGCTGATAAGTGTAATTATCATAATGTTAATCCACCAGGGGACCTTTCATTGAACACAGTGCATAACAAGATAAATATATATGAAAAAAATATATACATCGTCAATATTTGTCCATGTATCGTCTCATGGATAATATCACATTTATTGCTTTAGACATATTTAAATCAGAATATCGAAAAGAATCTTGTCATCTTGAAGGTATGAAGAGATCTTTCTGCACTTTTATGATGGCAGACCCTCCACCAGAAATGTTACATAGTGCATCTTTAACTGTTCCATTTCAGTTTTGTGCAATTCCAGGCACATTTTAGAACATTTATAATACACATAAAGCTTTATATTAACAATATAAAGAAATAGCTGCACTAAACGGGACTACAGCCCTCTTATAGGTTTATGGGTGTGTTTTGCTCATCGGGATAATCTAAAAGAATATCAAGATTTTTCCGTGTTGCCTGTCCCAGTAGTTATATTCCAAACAGCCATGTGTAGCCCCCGTCTCAGCAGCACAGTGTTGAAACCTGTCTCTCTCTGCTGTTGTTGTTCTCAGGTTTATCTGTTCATCCCGGTGACTTTTGTTCTGAGCTGTGTGTTCATGATCGTGGTTTCGTTTTGGGCTGCTCCTTTCGAGTGTCTGTTGGGGAGCGGCATCATCCTGACAGGGGTGCCGGCCTACCTGCTGGGCTACAAGTGGAAGAAGCCTCACGTGGTGCGGAAGATGCTGGGTGAGTACGGGCCGGGCTGTTAGCTTTGGAGGGGCTGAGGGGGCGATGCTTGTTTTATTATGGAAACCGATACAGATGGATCAGGTGTCAGTGTGATTATGTGAGGCGTGTGATCTGAGGTGATAGATTTGGACTTGAGGAATATTTGACTTCCTTTGTGCAAGTTTAGTAATGGATAATCCAAAACTGAAAACTGGAAAAACTACATATTTGTGTCTAAGCCGTCAGTCTGGTCTGACCCGGCTCATGCTAGATTCATATGTGAGTCACTCTGAACTGATTTGTACACATTATCAATCCGGGATGGCTCTCGCTGAAATCGATCGGAAAACATGGAACGTCATGAATCTGACTGGTCGAAGCGTCGCAACAGCAGAACTTTTGTTACATCCAGTTGAGAGAAAAGCATAGACATCTTCCTTCTTTGCTTTCCTCATGTTCACTCGAGCGCTTCACCTTCGGCTTCCACATAAACCTCAAAGCTATCGTACCAACGCACAAAGTTTATGATCCATAATAAAAGAAAAAAAAAACTCTATTCTTTCAACTGGACAAAACGTTTTTTTGAGGGAAGACGTTTCGCTGCTCATCCAAAGCTCTCGGCCCCTTTAATGGACAGATCACACTGGCGAGCACCAGATTTTTTTTGTCAATCGTACCAAAATTACTACACGACATTGCTAAATCTTACATGTATCACCGATTAAGAAAATAAAATTGAAGAACAAAGTAAGTACAGAGCAGCGGGCGTGAAAACAGGACTGATCGGCAATATGGCGTCTTGAAAATAAGTGTTTAAAAATGACTAAAACATGCACAAATCAGTCCAAAAACAACTTCAAGATGGTAAATGAGAAGGAAGCAGCTAAAGCTCTGATAATTTGATTTTGCAGAATAGTTCAGAACACAATATCTTATCGCAGTTAGATATTTTTCACTGTTTTTTTTTTCACTGAGCACTACACTGTGTACACTGTGTGAAACAGTTAATGACCCGTGTGCATTAATGATGTTTTTCCCCTCAGAAATCTTCACCATGTTCTGTCAGAAGATCTTCATGTCTGTGCCTGAGGAGCAGTGATGCAGCCTGGACCCAAACCGCCATGTTTTCTTTGTTTACACATTAATACTTTTTAGTACAGTACAAGGACACGAGTTAACAACAAGTCATTAGAATGGTCAGTTAGTATTGTGGAAACCAAATGCACTGGTTGAAATATAATTAAACAGTAAAATTAACCTATTTAAAACAAACCTCTTTCAATTTTTAACTTGAATTCATTGGGGTTTGAGACCAGCTGTAAGCTTCCACACCCTTTTTCATTCAGGTCTGAAGAAACAAGTGATTTCATGAATGTATGCAGTACTATTGTATAAACTACTTTACAAATCAGTGCTACACTACACAGTCAAAAGTTTGGACACTTCCTCTCATCAATTTTTGTATTTTTACTCGTTTCTACATATCATATACAAACAGAATACATCAAATATATGAAGCAAGATATAGAATTATGTATTAAAGTAAGAAACTACGTCTACTAAATATTTTTTCTACTACTACTTTTCTATCTTCTACATGTATATAAAATGTAGAAAATAGTAAAGGAAAAAAAAAAAACACATTGAATGAGAGGGTGTGTCCAAACTTTTGACTCTAAAGTTGTATATTTGAAATGAACCAGCCATGTACTATTGAGTTTAATGCTATTTAACATGCTCACACACTGCATGTCTAAACACAATATTAATTAACTATATCAGTGCCTAGTTATCCTCATAGACTGTATATATAAATGGACACAGCCAACCTGCTAGCCGCCGCGTTCCAAATAGGAAGTGATCGTGGCTCATCATTTGGCTCCAATTCACTTTTTATTGAAAAATTGTGGCCCTTCTCTGGAAGAGCTGCTGTCAGATTTGCCATTTTGGTCTTAAAATGTTTGTATTGACCCACTCTACATGATTTTTACTTTGCTATTGTGTCGGTAAACCAAGATATGAACATCAATAACAGACGAATCAGGCGCCTTCTTCAGCGTTAGCAACATGTTTAATTGACAGTGTTGCTAAGCGCCCACTCCCTGCTAAACCAGCGGTGCGGGCGGGAAGGCACGTTACCTTTATCAGCCTCATTCTGGATTGGCTCTTTGGTCACTATGATACTTGTGGTCAGAATTACAAGCATGGATCTCGGCTCCAAATTGTCCCCTGTGTCCGCTCCAGCCTCGATGAGCTTCATTTCACTGGAGCTGAACGCTGTGGGTGACGTCACACTCACTTAGTCCACTTCTTTATACAGTCTATGGTTTTCCAGTAGGGTTAGTTACAGAAGGCTTCTCCATGTGACTATTATTTACTATAGGTAAATATCTACTAACAGACAGATATTAACAATTTACAGCACATACTAATCTCTATATGAAGTTTAAACTGCCAAGACTCTTACTAAACACAGTTTTAGTTCATTTGAAGTAACTCATAACTGTAATAATCAGGGTTGAGATTACAAAAAACTAGCTCAGTACTTACATTCTACTAATATGGTAATTTATAGAAGTTTAATTTATTAATGTATAGTTTTGTTTGATTCATAGTTCTCCCTTTGTATTATGATTTGTGTATTTGGGAAACAGCACTGCCTTAACGCACACGATAAAGTGACACTATATAAACCCTGTATACTGCTGTGAAGTTTAGCTGTGACTTTCCATTGTGTCAGTCCATTCCCGACATGTGATGATGATGATGATGATGATGATGTTACTCCTACAGACTTGGGTTGTTGTATAGACGTCATGTGTTTGTATGTGGAGTTGTTCATATTGTGTCAGCCGCGTTGCATCACGCTTTCCTCTCCGTCGTTGTGAGCTGACTGCAGTGAATGTCGCTGAGTTTAAGTGACATTTTTACACAGTCGAATTGAAACTAAAATGAGTGAAATTTGAAAGAAAATAGAATGTGAACAATTTGGTGTTTTGAAGTTTACAAGAAATAACATGAATGTTTTTTAGGGATGCGCCGATACGATACTAGTATTGGATATCGGTGGCAATATCGAAAATGTTATCGGTTCTGTCGGTAACGGTTTAGTCGATATCCCATTTTCGCCTATAAATTGGTTTAATAAGAGGATTTTCTGGCCAAAACACCTCGTAATATTGATCTTGTAAAGTATCTACAGAACAGCTTTGAAAAAATACACAATTAAACTCACCTCCTTACCACGTAGTGATACTTTCAGTCTCTGCCATTGTATCAGTTGATATTTGAAACGTAAGACTATGGTCGTTTCAATTTCAACCCCCATCTCAACAAATTGGTCTCCATAAGCTTATCAAAACAGAGAATTACTCCTCACCACCTCTGGTCTAGCTGTAATCGACATTAACAGCTTCATCTGTCTAATGAAATCTAGTTATAACAGTTACCATAGCGACATTTATTACACACGTTATTTCTAAACCAGTTTCCATCGTCCAAACCGATTCAGATGTGGAGAGAGTGAGCGAAGCACAGCTAATCCTGACAATAGTGTTTTTGTGAGGCTTTATAGATACAGTAGAAGCACATTACACTGTTTAATGCACAATTTTAAGTACACGTCTAGCTTTCAAAATGTCCTTGGACCTTTGAATTTCCTGATTTCCTCAGATAAATAAATGAACTTGAATGGTCAGTCTTGAACATATGTGCAGCCTAAAATATGTGAATATAGTTTGCGATTTCAGATTTAGAATTCGGGGTTTTTGATGCTTTTCCTCTGGCTCATCTCACTGTTTGCTTTAATGTTTGTTGTGCTTTATATCTGAAGAGTTCATTTGCAAATGGTTTTCTCCACGATCTTTGGTGACCTTTACGACCAACTTAAGGTAGCACCGTTTCATATTTCTAGGTTTCAGTTGTGGATATTTGCATTTGAACTCTTCTCTTGATGTCAGAGTGTCAGTGTATGTCCCTTGAAATGCAATGGTCAAAAGTACAAGTTTATTTTTGGTTTCGTTTGTTGGAGGCACCTTGGTTGGAAGTGGATGTTTGTGATATCTGGTACAGAATAAATATTTTTGTTGAAAACTCAACTTGGCTGATGTAGTATGCAGTATTTTTTTATTTTTTTATTTTTTTGTATTTTAATTGTATTTAGTAAGTTTATTTTTTCTATGACATTTCCAAATAACTATGTGCCATCCTCACGAGTGTGTGCTCTGGATGGTTCATGCCGTATTTTTTAAAGGTCCACTGAACAATTTCAAAGTCCAATTTAACAAACGTGACAAAGTTTCCAAGTTTTCAAAGTTTCAAAGTATTTCAAAGTTGCATGCAATCAAGACACAGAATCAGGCAGCCACCAGTGGCAGGGGGCGGGTCCTTTTAAAGGGGTGCTGCCACAGGTGAATCATCTTGATTGGCCAGGCTCTTTATTGTTGCTCCAATCAGGCCCAGGGTCCTGCCCCAGCACAGGAAAGTCATTCATCAGTCTTGTCCTTTTTTCGAACACATTTGCATTTTGGACATGAGGAGATCACAACACCACACCCTTTTAAATAAAGAGGCCTGAATCCCGAGACACATGGTTGGTTTCTGAGCTGGGTCCTCACCAAAGTGGCTGTGACCTGTTCTATCTTTCGCGGTTCACAATGCTCATGTTGTTTGTTGAAGCCAGGAGCTGAGCCGTGATGTTTCCACTTCATATCCGTCTGAGGAGGATATGAGCCCCGCTGATGTCCACAGATAAAAGCAGTATTAAAGCCCAGAGCACAGCATTAGTGATGGGAGATTGGACAGGTTCAATATTGGTCCAGTGACGTCAAGGTTTGAGAGCGAAAAGCACAAAGAGACATAAAAAAGGCCTATGAGTTCTTCTCTTATTATTGTTATTATTATTATTGTTATTATTATTATCATAATTATTATTATCATTATTATCATAATTATCATAATAATAATAATATAATAATAATAATAATAATATATAATATATATATAATAATTATTAAAGGTGCACTGTGTAGCTTTTCTGGTGGAAGGTTCACAATTGGCCTGTTCCTATGGAGATGTTCTTGCTGTTCTTTGGCATTATACCTTTCTATCTCCATGGAGACGAGCTGATGGTGCCACTAGGCCATATTACAACTCTGTGGAGAAGCAAGTTTTTTTGTTTTTCTTTTTTCATTTATCTTAAAAACCATGCCAACTGTGGAACATTACGAGCTCAGCAATAAGTACAGTGCATCTTTAACTTCTTTTGAAATAACTTTGGGTCTAACACACTATTATGTAATGTCGCTAATATTTATTTATTTAGAGGTCTAGATCATTCTTTTTTGTGAAAGATAATTCTTGGTAAACATGAATGAGAGGCGTGTACACACTGTGTCCAGCAGAGGGCGCCCTAGGTCCGTACACTCAGGCCAGCAGACACTAAAGCGGATTATTATTTTTTTCCCCCTGCGACTTAACAGGTGAATTTTAGTTTTTTAAATCAATGTTATTATTTCAGTGGTCAAATTTGAAGGCGACAAATCCGAGTGATGGAACATCTTTTTTCTCATTTTTGTTCTTATTTCTTCATCTCAATCAAAATATCTTGGCTTATTAGTCTTACTATTAATTATCATAGTTGAGGGAGGAAAAGAGTGTCTTGTAGTGTCTTGAGCAAGAACACAACAGCCACATTTATGCCTCCAGATCTTTATGTTGCACAAGTCCTTGTCTGTATTTGACCTGCAGCTGTTCATCACTGAAGTAAATACTATTATTATTATTTATTTTTATTTGGTTGGACAGACATGAATGTAAACACGCCGGATTATAGCCAGAGGCTAATTTCCATCCGTTGTCCCAAGGGCTGGGTTAGGTGGGTTAAGTGTCTTGCCCAAGGACACAACGACAGCATTCATCTGTGAGGGCTGGAATTGCACCGCCAACCTTCGAGTCAGTGGATCTAACCACTCAACCAATGATGTTTTATGTAGAGAGCGGGATTTGAACCGCCAACCTTCGGATCAGTGGACAAACACTCAACCTACTGAGCTACTGTCACCCCCATACACCCCCATACAGTGATGGAAGAAGAAGTACTGAATATTCTTACTTAGTGAAAGTACAGACACTAGAGCAAAGAAAAAAAACAAAAAAAAAAAACAACAACAAACAAAACAAAACTCAAGTGAAAGTAAAAGCATCTTGTGAAAAAAAAATCTATATGTTACAACCCAGCTCGTTTTTACAAAGGGAAGTAACAAAAAACAACAACCAAGATGGAAAAAATGGTAAATTAAGAAGTAATTTAATTAACAGGAATGTAGGGGTAAACTAAACAAAACTAAACAAAGGGCACCTTGCAAGGGTTAAACAAAAGAAAATAAAAAGTAACATTAACTAAAGTACAAATTTAGTGACAAACAAACATCTTACGAACAAACAAAGTCAGTACTGACCATCAAAGTCTCTAAACTAAATGGTCACTACCCCCGGTAGTGACCAGCAAGAAGGAGACACACATTACCAACGAATTGGCATACTGGCCACCTCAGGCCAGCAGCCCCGAGCAGGTGTCCCCAATCTTCTTAAGTAGAGGGAGGTGGCTGAAGGTGGGCCCCTTGATTGGCCAAGCCTGGAAACTGGTCCTCCAATGGCGTCGCTGGGGTCCAAAAGCCAAAGATGTTTGGGGAAGGAATGAAGATTTTGGGGACACAGACAAACAGTGGTCAACTAAGAAACTAACTTCAGGCTTAGGGCCGTAACACTATACTTAGTGAAAAAAAATCTATACTTAGATAAAAGTATTGAAGTACAAAGAAAAAAGTATTTTGCGCATTTTCTGACTCTTATAAAGGTTCAAATGTAATGATTTTGATAAAGATTTGAGCTGAATTTTGTTCAACAGAAAGAACTGAATCTATTTTTTCTGTATGATTTTTTATTATTTTTTTTTTGCTCAAATCATGAAAGTGTTAAAAAATAAACCCTCATCCTTTTCAGCAAGTCTCAGACAATCATTAAAAAATACTTTTACTTTTCAGTCCAGTTCAAAAATGTTGAAAATACAGATACTGCTATCAAATGTAGTGAAGTAAAAGTAAAAAGTGCCCATTGTAAAATGTACTTAAGTAAAGAACAGATACCAAAACAGTATACTTAAGTGCAGTACTTCACTTATTTCACTTTGTTATGTTCCACCAGAGTAAATGTATTCTTTTGTAAGTTAAGTCCATGTTGTAAAGTATAAAACAAAGTTGTGTTTGCACTTGGCCTATGTGTTTTTCTATTTGAAAATGAGGTTTAAATGTTTTGTTTAACTTAAAAGTAATGGAAAGACTTTCAAATTAAGAGCAAATTAACTTTGAAAGATTTAAAATACGGCACCGCCCTCAACACTTTTGTTTTATGTTGTTTCACTGTCACATCTTACACCCAGGAAAAAAAAAAGTTAAATAAATAAATGAATGAATGATTGAATGAATGAATGAATAAATAATAATTAAAAAAAAAAAAAATTAAACCAATCAATCTATATGGCTATAGATTTTCCAAAACCACCACAGTTCCCTCCTCCCTCCTGTAGATGGCACTGTATTTCCACACTCAGAATGACAATGAGAGCTGTATGAGTGAGAGGGGTTTGGGTGTAAATCCATTTCTATTCCATTTTTAATCCAGCTGTAAAATTCATAAGTAAGACATGTTTTTTTTTTTATGTTTTTCCTTCGGTATTTCTACAGTTTCATCATCTCAGTGGGCAGTGGGCGTGTCCATAGGCTCCCATCATCCTTGTGCATTGATCAAAACTATCAATACATAAAATAAAATAAAATAAAAAGAAGACACAGTGGATTTGAACTTAAAGAGCTGCTATTTCTTATTTCAATTCTAATTATTTATCTGTTTACCTTGTTTTGTCAAAAATAGGAGGCAAAAATGGGGTTTGCTGTTTGTTTTAAGAAGCATCCAACCTATTATGTGCCTACAAAAATAAGTAAATCTATAAGCTAATTACTAAAAAGTCAAGTTATTAAAGGTGCAATATGTAACTTTTCTGGTGGAGTTCTGATTATGTCGTTAAAATTTCCATCTTGCATTTATTCAATATTTATTTGTCGTTTTTTGGCTCAAAATGAACTTGAAAAGTGTAGAAATCACAAATTGTCACTCAAAGCAGGCTCGCCTCTCCACAGACCTGTAATGTCCCACAGATTAATGCCATGCTGTAGAACATTGAAGGCGTTACCTGCTTTCAGTTTATCCTTAAAGATTATCCTGTCCCACAGAATAAAACTATAATGAAAAGAACAATATCTGAAAAATGCATTGTAACATTCAAAGAAACAATAGAGCCAGTATTTAGGACCATGTCATTTGACTCTGAAAAACAGCTTTAGCCCATCTATGTATGACCAGTTTGCTGACAGATCTATGTACGCCCTGAAAACTGCTCTTGATACTGTAGCTCCCCTAAAACAGAAGGATGTTAGGCCCAGACCCTCCTGCCCCCTGGTACAATGAAGAACTGCGCTCACTCAAACAAAAGGTCAGAAAATTAGAGAGGTCATGGCGCTACTCCCGCTCTGAGCAATCACTAAAGGCATGGAAAATCTGCCTTTTGGCTTATAAGAAGGCTCTGCGGAAGTCCCAAACCAGATATTTTTCAAATTTAATTGAAGTAAAACAAAAACAGCAGCAGGTTTCTGTTCAGCACTGTAGCCAGGCTGACAAACTGCCACAGCGCAGTTGAACCCTCAATCCCTGCTACTCTTACCTGCAATGACTTTCTTAATTTCTTTAACAACAAAATCACAGAAATTAGAGATAAATTGAACAAAATGACTCCTACAGTCAGTATTGAGCAAGCCCAGGCTGTAAAACTAATGTCCCACATAAATCCACCAGTGACATTAGACAGGTTTACTGCTGTTGACCAAGCAGAGATAACTTCAGCCTTTATGTCCTCAAAAACATCAACTTGTATCTTAGACCCTATACCAACCAGACTCCTCAAAGAAATCCTCCCTCTAATTATAGATCCTGTCCTTAATATAATAAATACCTCATTAGAAAATGGCTATGTCCCCCAGTCCTTCAAATATGCAGTGATTAAACCGCTTCTGAAAAAACCTAATCTTGAACCTGATATTTTAGCCAACTATAGGCCCATCTCTAATCTCCCCTTTGTCTCAAAAATCCTTGAAAAAATTGTAGTTAAGCAGCTTTATCGCCACCTACAGGCTAATAATCTATTTGAAACTTTTCAATCAGGTTTCAGACCTCACCACAGCACAGAAACTGCACTACTTAAAGTCACAAATGACTTGTTATTAGCTGCTGACAATGGACTAGTCTCAGTCCTGGTTCTGTTGGACCTCAGTGCAGCGTTTGACACCATCGACCACAATATTCTACTACAGAGATTAGAATGTGACATAGGTGTCCGAGGGGCAGCCCTCAGCTGGTTTAAATCCTACCTGTCTGATAGGTACCAGTTTTGTTAATGTAAATCAGAGCTCCTCTCCATGTTCTAAAGTAGCCTATGGTGTGCCACAGGGTTCTGTACTGGGTCCAATCCTGTTCACACTCTATATGTTGCCGTTAGGTAATATCATCAGAAAACATGGCATTAACTTCCACTGCTATGCTGATGACACACAGCTGTACTTGTCAATGAAACCAGATCAGTCTGATCGAGTGGAAAGACTTAGTGCCTGTGTGAAGGACATAAAAACCTGGATGACACTTAATTATCTGCTTCTTAACCCAGAAAAAACAGAGGTCATTACTCTAGGCCCCAAAAAAGCTTGCGAGACTCTCTGTTTGACCAGAAAGTCACTTTGGACAGTGTCAGTATTGCCTCCAGTTCTACTGTAAGGAACCTTGGAGTCTTGTTTGACCAAGAGCTCTCGTTCAAACCACATATAAACCAATCCTGTAGAACAGCTTTCTTTCACCTGCGTAATATTGCCAAAATCAGAAAAATCTTGTCTAAAAGCGACGCTGAAAAACTTATCCATGCATTTTGTTACATCAAGGCTAGATTACTGTAACTCCTTACTAGTCGCTTGCCCTAAAAGCTCTATAAAAAGCTTCAGCTAGTTCAAAATGCAGCAGCCAGGCTCTTAACAGGAACTAAGAGAAGAGAGCACATCACCCCAGTGCTGGAGTCCCTTCACTGGCTTCCTGTCGAGTTCAGAATTAAATTCAAAGTTCTCCTCCTGACATATAAAGCCATAAAGGGCATGGCCCCGTTGTATCTGCAAGATGCTATAGTACCATACCACCCAAACAGAGCACTCCGCTCCCAAAATGCTGGACTATTGGTGGTTCCTAGAGTGACTAAAACCACAGTAGGAGGGAGAGCTTTCACTTACCAAGCTCCTGTGCTATGGAATCAGCTTCCTTTCTATGTTAAAGAGGCCCCCACAGTCTCTACATTTAAGACCAGGCTTAAAACGTATCTCTTTGAAATAGCTTATGGTCAGGCTAGCTAGGACCAGAAATAAACCCTGTAGTTTTAGTTAGGCTGCCTAGGGATAGCCATGCTGGGGGAAGTATGGTAACCTGAGCACTATCCTCTTTTTCCTCCTGTTATCCCTATCAACTTCATTTACTATTCAGTCTGTTCATTGCTATTCACATGTTGTCCGCTGTCCCACTCCCCTCTGGGGAGTGTAAATGTTTCAGATGCCTGGCCGCTGACCGCCTCCTGATCGTTGGTGATGGCTGGACCCTAGATGCCCTCCTGACCGTCTGGTGATGGCTGGACCCTAGATGCCCTCCTGACCGTCCGGTGATGGCTGGACCCTAGATCGCCTCCTGATCGTCCAGTGATGGCCGAACTCTAGATCGCCTTGCCCGAATGGACTCTGGCCCTACAGACTTGAACTGGATGCGCCTTAGTCCTGGACACATCTATAGCCTGTCCGTCCATGGGAGTGGATCTCTCCTTCACTGTGGTTCTCCTCGAGGTTTCTCCTTTTCCCAATGGGTTTTTGGAGTTTTTCCTTGCCGAGAAGGAGGGTCTAAGGACAGGGGATGTTCTGGAACAATTTGCTTGTCTGTTTCTAATTTGCTTGTCTGTTTCTGTTTCACTGTTGATTTTCTAATTCTGTTGGTTAATCAACTCTCATGTTCAGCCCTAAGAGGCGACTGCTGTCGTGATTTTGGGCTCTACAAAAATAAATTGAATTGAATTGAATTTTATCCGTGACGTAGGCCTGTCAGGATGATCACTACATCGTCTTATCGTTCAATATATGAAATCTGGAAGAATATATTTTGCAAAAGTGGAAAGATTTTTATTATTTTAGTTGTAACATGGTAAGACTTCAGCCTTAGAATGTTGAATAAGTCACTCTAACGGCTAATTATTGCTTCATTCTGCTATTTATGTGTTGCAGCTCAGGTCTTTTCATGATACGGTCTGTGTAAAAAGGGTTTGCTGGGATTATTTCAGTTTATTTTAGTTAATTTTAGTTTCAGTATTATTGTTTATCGCAGTATTTCGCTGTAGTGACATACTATGCTTCAAAATGTGTTATAGTGGCAGGACGACCATGGAGAAATATAAGTTTAACAGTATAAGTTTACACTGTGGAACATTCCAGGAAAAACAAAAATATCTCCATGGAGACGAGCAGGTGGCAGGCTGTTCACGAGATACGTTTCAGAGCGCGCTTTAAGATACACATAGCATTTTTATTTTTTCATAGTGGTACCTTGAATGTTTCGGCCATGTTTTTCTAGCAGAGGTTTTAAGATAATCCCGAACACTGCCGACCAATCAGCCCATGTACAATTACACAGTACACAGACTTGTACTTGTAAGTCTGTATCATTTAAAAATACTTTAAAATCAATTTAAATCCTGTTCTGTACAAACCTTCAACATTTAAGGCCGATAATACCTCTTTTATCTGAGTCAGTACAGCACAATAATCCGTGTTCTCTAGTTTGATCACACAAACCACCATAAATCTACATAGAAATAAAGAGACAGAGACATCCACTTTAAACATTTTATTACAGACAAAAGAAAACTAAAGAATTTGTGACATAAAATGAATTTAATGCTGGTGCACTGGTTTTGCACCAACGGCAATTTCTGGAAAAATATTGATTAATCTAGTAGCAATGTTGCATAATAATAATAATAATAATAATAATAATAATAATGATAATAATAATAATAATTGCCCTGATTAACTTAAGCCAAAATGTTACTTCATTTCATTCATAAATACTGTGTGTGAAACCAATTTAAATAGATTGACCATATTTTAAAACAATATATTTAACAAAACGAAAACTGATTTTTTATACTTTACAAATTAAAAAGAACATTTGGCAGGTTTATACACAAACTTGAAATCTCTGCTCTCCAATCACTCTCTTTTCAAAATCAAATCCTGCTACAGTGAAAAAAACAAAACAAAAACGGAAATATTTTAAAAATTCTGTCACAAAAATGAGAAATATGAGTTCAACACAACTCTAAAACACCTAATCAAACTAGTCAAAAACTTTAAAACCCACGGTATTTTTTTACTTTAGTAACAATTCACATTTAGCAACTTATTTTATTCACCTGTACAAGTGTGGGGAACTAACAGGAAGTGGGCGGGGTCGTTGAGGTTGAGGGGGCGGGGCCTAAAGGAGAGGTTTGAACTTTGACCTCCGCAGTTCAGTTCGGTTGAAGTCCTGAGGTCACGTGACGAGAGAGACGGGACTTTTATTTTGCAGCCGCCTCTCTCAGACTTTTTGCGGTTTCTCTTCTTTTATTTTGAAGAGAAACCGACGTGAGTGAACACAGTTTTGGATTTAGTGTGTGTCTATATGCCCTCACTGAATTCGCCAGCACAAAACCACATCAACAAAAAGAGAATCTAAAATGAATTAAAGCAAGGGATTTCGCTAAGTACACACATAAGCAGGATCTGGTGATATTTACACTCTGGGAAAACATGGGCCCTCGAGAAGATGACAGTTTGAATCTTACTCACCCCAGCAGAGGTAACAAAACTCAACTTTCTGACATTGCATTTGCTCTGAGCATCTCCCCAAAGAGAGCAGTCCATGGCAAAAAAACGAGCGCTGAGTGAACCGCAGAAAAAAACGTCTTTTAAAAAATTCAAAACCGAATGAGAAGACATTTTGGGTCTCCAGTTCCAGTACGTTGGCATGAGCTTTGAGCCCTCTGCCCTGGCAAAAACAGCAGAGTTCATCGATAAGTAAAATCTAAAATAAAAAACTGAAGAGGAAGAGGAGTGCCCCAGGCGTCTGGCCGATCTAAGTGCTTGGCAATAGGTGAAGGTTCTGTAAGCAGTCTTTGGGACCTGTTGAATCCACAAGGAAGAAAAAAAACACAGAGAACAAAATGGTGTCGAGGCCGATGATGTTGGAAAGCTCCCTGGAGTCAGACTTTTGGAGGTTTTTCTAATTCAAGTGAGGTAGAGAGGCTTGTCCCGGGCGCCCATGCCACTGCTGCAACACACAGAGAGAGAAAGAGAGAGAGAGAAAGTGTAAAAAGTCATGCAAACTGTACCATCTAAAGGTTTTGGTGAAAAAATATGCAAAAAAGGCAAACAATGAAAATATCAAAGATGCAGTCATTTTAAAATTCACTGTATTTTGTTTTCCAAATACTATAACTCATTCATTTTCTTCTGCTTATCCTGGGCGTGGGGGCAACAGTCTAAGCAGGGACTCCCAGACTTCCTTCATCCTTCCTCCGGAGGGATTCCCAGGCCAGCCGAGAGACAGTCCCTCCAGCGTGTCCCGGATCTTCCCTGGACCCTCTTCCCAGAACAGATGGCCGAGCTACCTGAGCTTTCCTCCTCCCAACGTGGAGGAGCAGCGGCTCTACTCCGAGAGTGTGGCTGAGCGCCTCACTCTATCTCTAAGCGAGCGCCCAGCCACCCAACTCATGTCGACCGCTTGTATCTAAGATCTTGTCCTTTGAAACCATCCAAATGATTCTAGTGAAGGTGTATGGAGTTTAAAAACAGTGCAGCACTTCCTGTATCTGTATATCTGTATAGTCCATTCAAAGGCCTATAGTCATTAATAGAAATGACTGGATTATCAATGGGTAAAAGTAACTATTTACCAAAAAAATAGGAACAAAAAATGAAATAAAAACTAGCAGAATTTCAGAAAAGTGCTAAAATCTTAGAAATATATCCACAAAAGGAGGGCAAAAATATTAACTTCTTGAAATGTCTTTGGTGTAACTCAACTGAGGAAAAACATCTCACAAACGTTCAAGTAAATAGAACATATCAGTGACATTAGAAAATCAACTGAAGTTTGGCTCCAGAAGCGGCAAAACAAACTTGAAAGCCCTGAACGAAACAACAGGCATCAATCGCCCCCCGGATCCACAAAATACAAAAGTCCAAATTTGCAGATGACTTGATATTTGAAATGCCAAACGTGAAGCCTGTTCTGTGCTATCTGTACTGACATGTGAGCAGCGTCACCAAATACACAGGGATAGCACTTGGAAGAAGAGATTTAAGCAAAACCTCAGTCTTGTTCTGAAGCCTCAAAATGCGCCGTGACCCGGGTACGATCCCATTTGACATGAATCAGCTCTAAATGCAGCCGACAGTGTTTGTGAGAGTTCTCAGAATAGCTCCGACTGCCTGTGTACGGCTGTGTTTTGATTCAATAAGGCCAGATGTACTGAGAGAAACACAGGGATTTAATTGGATGTCACACTTTTACCAAGCGGCGTAATAGTATTGTTCTCCTCGTGCATTACTCATTTCAATTTCAAGGAGATGCTTTGCGAGCGCTTCAGTCGGCAAATCGCAGTTTATGATTAATACAGTCTCCGCGACAACAAGGGAAGAGGTCTGTACTGCAAGGACTTATGGGGAAATTAGGCAGCGGCTCCGTGTTAGATAAGATGAGATATGATGAGGTAATGCTGTAGTGTTCGCATCAGTTTGTCCTGAGTTGGATTTAAGAGGGCAATATGGACAGGTGATTTGTACATGATATAAAAGCAATACTACTAAATACTACTCAGTTATGGTCTAGGATGAGATAAGAAGAGATGTAACCATAAAGTGTATATATAAATGGACATAGCTAACCTGCTAGCCACCGCGTTCCGATGATGAAGTGATCATGGCTGCGCTTCTGGCTCAAGTTCACGTTAGAAAACTGTGGCCCCTCTCTCTGTAACTGTTGCCGTCAGACTCGTCATTTTGGTTTAAAAATATTAGTATTAACCCGCTCTACATAATCCTGATGTTTTTATTTTGCGATTTTGTTCGTGATTCGAGATATGAACATTAATAAGAGACAAACCATTCGCCTTATTTCCCCTGAAGTTGATCCCGCTAGCGTTAGCAACAGGTTTGATTGACAGTGTTGCTAAGCGCCCACTCCCTGCTAAATCAGCGGTGCAGGTGGGAGGGGATGTTACCTTCAGCAGCCTCGCTCCGGATTGGCTCTTTGAATGCTATGAATCTCGTGGTCGGAAAAGCTCAAAATGCTCTGTTTCAACTTGTGATGTCATATAATGGTAGTTTTCACGTTAGCGCGGGTTTTCAATTTTTGTTCAGTAAAGATTGGCAATCTGAAATCATCCAAATGATTCTAGTGAAGGTGTAAGGGGTTTAGAAATACAGTAGAGCGCTTCCTGTATTACCACATGACATCACAAGGTGATACAGAGTGTTTTCTGTTTGAGAGGGTTTGTGTGTTAAACATGTGAAAGAAACAAAACACAACTCCAGGTCTGTTTGTGATGAGGAAACAACATTTTAACATAGATCAGAAAACAGTGTAATATAGGACCTTTAACTACCTAAACTTCCGGCTTATCTACTTTATTTTTATTGTATATTCTCTAGAGTGGAAAAAAAATAAAAAAAAATAAAACTCATTAGTCGTAAATCTCACCCGCAGTGGTTGGGCCCACAGTCCCTGTTGCAGTACTCTCCGTCCCAGTCTGGGTTTGGTCCATGTCCTGGGGCGGGGGCTCCTGGAGACTGGGACCCGCCCACACTGTTCTGGTAATCCGGAGGCAGGTGGGAGAATCCCTTTGGAAAGACGAGAGCGGGGACTCAATACAACACGATACAAAAGTCCAGCACAGGTGCCATTTTCACTTTTATTTTGAGTGAACACTGTTGTGTAACACAGTTAAAAGTATTAAAGTAAATGTTTTTGTATTATATGTTTGAGTTGTCAGAGTTCACTGAGTGCAAATTTCACAGTGTAGCTTTAATTCTGCACATAAACATAAACAGAGATGAGTCACCGTGTACTGGAGCTGCGCACTGACCTGCTGACCGAGGGGGGGCGAGTGCAGGGGCGGCTGCAGACCCATTTGGTGCGAGATGATTGGCTGTGACTGCTGCATCCGGATTGGCTGGTTGAGCAGGGAGCTCTGGTGCAGGGAGAGCTGGGCGTGGGGGTGCAGTGGGGGACTGATCTGGAAGGAGGTGGGGGGAGAGGCACTCATGCTGGGGGGCAGCATCTGGGACTGGCTCAGGGTGGGGGTCAGGCTGTGGCGCGGACCATAGCTCTGCAGCTCGGACAGGGGGAAGGAGCCGGGGGGTCCCAGGTACGGAGAGGAGGGCTGAGGGGGCACGCTGTACAGGGGCTGCTTCGGGGGCAACAGGTGGGACGACTGGCTCGTCTGCTGGGCACTTTTTGGTTCTGGGTCGTTGTAAGTCTGTGGAGGAAAACAGATATGGCTTTAATGTCAGACTCCAGGTCAAAACATTTCATTTCTGGGCTTCAGCTTTGTCTTATGTGTGAACTTTTTACGTTCAAAAGATATAACATTTTGTATTCTATTGTTGATCACTATGGCAACGCTCCTAAATGCTCATAGTTCTGAAACCCATAGATAGTAGGTTAGACGGTGCTTATTATGTATGTGATTATTATGAACTTTTTTTGTGACAGTTGTGTCTCCCTCTTTACTTTGACATCTATGAACCTCTGTCTTGACAAAACTTTGTAGAAGTGAAGACAACAACATTTTGTCCAGCTTGGATCAGACCTGGACGACTGAGGGATTACACATTACACATAAATCATCACATACATGTACAATACGAGACTTTCTGGTCAAACGTGATTAAAAATCCACCGACACAAACTAGGTCAGGCAGTTTTCTCTTCACTTGAAAACTCAAAAAAACCCATTTTGGAACATGAAAAGAAAAGTTCAGCTCGCTTCTGTCAGCTCCTTCAAAACGAGACCATCATTAAGTGCATGTACTTCATAATTACACAATCAAAGAATCGTGATTTTTAAAAGCTTTTAACTTTTGAACCCACTTGATCCAACTTTATAATCACCGTCTATCTTAATAACTACACTCTGGGTTCATTTTACAGCCTGAATCGTAAACGACAGAGATGTGGAACACGCTGGTTTTGTGGATTCTCTATGTGGCCTTGACTTCTCCATTCATGTGGGTTCAGTTCGCTTCATGTCATATCTGTGGCATTATCAGCATCTGTATCTACAGTTTTACCAGCGCCGTGGTACCCAAAGAAGTCAACAGCAGATCATCCTTTTGTAACGAGAGTCTATCTGTTTCCTATTTCATTTTCACCCATTCCTCATCTAACAGCTTTGATCCGACTCATTTTCTGAGCTGCCGTGTGGACGAGATTAACTGTGAACCGTAAAAACCATAAACTGTATAAAGAAGTGGGCTACATGAATGTGACGTCACCCATTGTGTTTGGCTCCGGTCAAATGAAGCTCATCGAGGCTAAAGCAGCTATAGGGGCCGAGTCCCATATTTGGATTTGCAACCGCGAGTATCAGAGGAATCAAAGAGCCAATCCGGAGCGATGCTGTTGAAGGTAACGACCCTTCAAACCCATACTACTGGTTTGGCAGAGAGCGGGCACTTAGCATTGCTGTCAATCAAACCTATTGCTACCGCTAGCGGGAGTGATCTCAGGGACAGAAGGCGCCTGATTCGTCTGTTATTAATGTTCATATCTTGATTTACAGACATAATAGTGGAATAAAAATACCAAGATCATGTAGAGCGGGTTAATACGAACATTTTAAGACCAAACTGACGAGTCTGACAGCAGCAGTTACAGAGAGAGGAGCGAGAAGTTTTCAATGTAAAGTGAATTGGAGCCAGAGTCCATAGAGCCGGGAGCGCACCAATGATCCCTTCCTATTTGGAACGCGACGGCTAGCAGATTAGCTATGTCCATTTACATACCGCCTATGAGTGAGACCAACCAACTTAACGATGCACTACGTAACTTTTCTGGTGGAGGGTCAGCCACTTGCTTGTTTCCATGGAGATGTTATTGCTATGCAGGGAATGTCCCACAGTTTTATATTAAATCTTGCATACTCTTGCCTACACTACCAGAAGTTTGGACACACCCTGCCATTCAAGACTTTTTTTTTACTACTTTTATACTACTACATTTTATATACATACAAAACACATCAAATATATGAAGTAATATATATGGACGTATGTAATCAGCATTTATCTGTATGAAATATTACAGCTATGACTTAAGAATGTTGTGAATCACTGTGACGATCTGAAACCCAGCTCTTCCTCTATGTGCCCCTACCTCATCTCCAACCATCAGAGTTGATTAGGCAGTAATGGAGCACATTTGTATGAATAGGGGCTGGGGCCGTGATCAATCCCACCTTGACGGACAGATAGGAGAGGAGCATAAACGCTCTCCCGTCTGAGCAGCACTGCAGCAGAAATGAGGCTGTTTGCACCAGAACAAATGAAATGACAAAAGAGATCTTCCCCACACCTCGCAGTCTGCTCGTAATACAACACGGCACTAAACAATGCAATGTGGGGCCCTCCTCCGCTCAACATGGGGCTGTGCTGGTCCTGACAAAACCCAAGTCTACAGAAATCAGGAAGAGACGCGAGACTGAGACCGGAAAGGAACCGAGATGGAGTAAGTTTAAGATAAGATGTAGAAAATGTGTTTGCCTTGATGTTTGTGAGGGTTAAATGCAACAGAATAATACCCGAAAATTAAACAGAGAGACTATGTTTTAAAGTCACGGTCAGTGTTAAAGTATTGTCTGGAAAACGGGGCACATTACATAAAATTACTCTTTTTTCTGCTCCTTCTCATTCATTTCTTGTGTGTTTGACTTTATGACGCTGTTGATGTTTTTTTTTATATATATATTTAATGAATGAAATAAAATAAAATATAAGTTTTATGCTGCTTGTTGTCATGGAGGGCTTATAGATTTGATTGGAACAATCCAAAGTAAAAAAAAAAAAAAAAAAAAAAGTTACTGTGAGTGGGGTACCTCTCCACAGATCTGACCTGTAACTTCACCTGGTTGCCTCCATGGCGATAGATATGGAGCTCAACAGACTTAGCTAACTAAATTAGCAGTTTATAAAGTTTCAGAAACAGATATTAAATAAAATATTAAATAAATAGGGTCTTGTGGTCATTAGTTACCACGTAGATGATGAATTCTGAGCAAGCTTTCAAACTTTAGTCTATGACAAAATGAATAGAATCTTCTGGGAGCAGAGGTGGGCTCCACAGTATCTGCCTGACAACAAGCAGGTGGCAGAGAATCTCCCAAGAGGCACCTCCCATTTTAACCTGTGTACTTGCATATTAATGTTGCGCAATTTCCAATAATGCATATCTCCCTATATTATGAGTCTAATGTTCCCAGAATACTTTTCATATATTTTAAATTTGCCTTCATGCCTTCTTATAGCAATGATTGAAGTTTGAACACATCAATTATTTTCCCTACTTTCAACATTATATATACATGCTAATATTGCAATAGCCTTTATGACCAATGCAAAACTATAGACTGTATGTGCTTTTGATATACAGTTAAATATGTACTTTCTACATTTTATACACATACAGAGGGCATAAAATATATGAAGCAAGACATATGTAGTATAACGTTAAAAATGTCTAAATATTTTTTGACAAAGCAGGGAGGCTACTTTGAGGATTTACCTTTTTTCTTTACTACATAACTCCATATATCTTACATGTCATATATTTGATGCCTCCTGTATGTGGAAAGTACATATGTAACAGTATATCAAAAGCATAGTCCATAGTTTTGGTTTGGACATAAATCCCACTGCAATATTCTTGTGTATTTGACCCCTCCCCCAGCCTATATCACCACCTATACATCCCCAGCCCCCAGCACACATCTGCAGCCTATGGAAATCAGGTATTGTTCCAAATATGGACAAGCCCCTTAGCATGACACCCCCACCTCTTTCAAAACCAAGCCCCGCCCATCCTATTAGATGGGATTTTCCATCCAATCAATCATCAGTTTCGGCCCAGTGTCACAGACGTTACCTTGGAAACCAGACTGGCTCGGTACGCGGCCAGTGCTTTCAGGTACTCCTTCTTGGCAGCCTCTGTTTTCCTCTTGTAGCCCTGAGAAAAGAGGAGAGAAGAAATCAAACTATGAGACAGGAGCAGGCAGAGGTCGGCGTGTAGGGCGATGTTTTGATCCAGAATGAATTGTTCCAGTAATAAGTCGAGATGGACCAATATGGATTCATTTGAGCAGATACAGATATCCCATATTTGTCTCGCTGCTGTGGTCTGTAACTGATACAGAGATTTTCATATCCATAACAAGGCCCACACATTTATGTTGTTGTAGCAAATCCACAAACTAACATTTCATTAAAAAATATTATTGTATTGTTTATGTAATTATCTCTCTAATTTGTTGCAAGGACGGGTAAAGATACAGCCATATTTTTATCTTACTCTAGTGAAATAATTTTATCAACGAACGAATAAAATGCTGCACTACAATAATAATAATAATAATAATAATAATAATAATAATAATAATAATAATAATAATAATAATAATAATGATAATGATAATAATAACAATAATGATAATAATGTGAATAATAATAATAATAATAATAATAATAATAATAATAATAATAATAATAATAATAATAATAATAATAATAATAATAATAATAATAATAATAATAATAATAACTACCTGGTATTAAAATCCCAAATCTGTTTTTTTGCTCAGCTTCTATGCTGATTCTTGTGTTGATTCACCATTAATCATTATAAAAATGCAAACAAATTAGAAAGAAAAAGATTTGGTTCTTTTAAAAAATGAGATCCGGTTCCAAACAGTCACGTTAAGGAACCGTTCAAAAGAGCCGACTCTTCACATCACTAGCTGACTCATTTTACTATTGGTAAATGGTCACATTTTTATACAGCGCTTTTCCACCTTCAAGACACTCAAAGAGCTTTACATGAAGGAACTGCTCACTCTTTCACACACACATTCATACACAGACACTGGGGGCGAGGTGCGTTAAGCTTCTTGCCCAAGGACACAACAACAGCATTCATCTGTGGGAGCTGGAATCGCACCGCCAACCTTCAGATCAGTGGACACTCTACCAAATAAGCTACTGTCTCCTATATGACTATATTATTGATCACCAATGCAGGGGCAGAGCCAGACCAGCAGTCAGCAGTCTAAGCAGGGACTTCCAGGCTTCCCTCACCCCAGACACTTCCTCCAAGGCATTCCCCATAGACCATTCTAGGGGAGGCTGAGGCCCCTTCAAGCCCTCCCCCCTGGCACCGCCCCTGCACCAATGTATCGCTCAAACCTAGTATCAAGTCTTATAACAATACAAAGGGAACAAAAATAAGGAAGTATGAAACCAGACGTAAAAATAACTCGTAATTGTCACTTAGGTGGTTTGGGTGGTTTTATGCGTCAGTACTAAGAACGCAAGAAGTCATTTACCATTTTCCTGCTCGCATGTCACATAGGCCTACACCAAAGCATGCACTAGACTAGAGAGTGAAGTGTCATGCTCAACGACATAACACCAGTGTGCTGCCGATAACAGAAATCAAACAGAATCAGCAAAAAATACACCAAATGAACCACATAAAGCTTCAGTTGCATAATGATTTACAAAAAAACCCTAAAAGAAGCCCAACCCATTTTTTAAATTTTTTATTAGATGATGACTGACAGCTCTTAGATTTGCGCTGATGAAACGAGGGACAGTTCTCCTTGTTTCTCTGTCTGTGAGCCGGATGGCAGTGACACTTGAATAACCACGATATAGTAATTGTCATATCCATATTAGGGAATGGCCTCCACCATCTGTCTGTCTCTGATGCTGGTTGAAAATGACCTTGTTGTTAGGGAGATGAATACATCACTGGAAAAGGCTTATAATGCACAGAATACAAATGGAATATTAGTGAATGCATTTGCTTGGAGAAAATTTATACTCCCACTATGATAATAACAGTAAGAAGAAATATTGTGTATGTTGTTTTTTTTTTTGCATAATTCTTCATATTTATAGTGTAATACATGCAAATTGTTAACTGCTTTCCCAGATCTGACACAACTTATTAGTCCACATGGGTATTGGAAACTTTTAATTGTAATTCTCCAAACTGTTAGCACTACAGAAACTCTTCTCAAATATTATGGACCAATAGTACAACGTTGAACAAGGGGTGCTTTAAAAATGAAAGTAGTAAAGTGCTGTACTTAAGTAGAATTTTGAGGTATTTGTACTTAAGGACATTTTATAGTAGATACTTTTCTACTTTTACTTCACTACATTTGAGAGGAGTATCTGTACGGTTCTACTCCACTACATTTGAAAAGTAAAAAGTACTTTTCATGATTTGAGGGGTTATTTTGGCCATGTTCGTGGTAACATCCTGACTAAAGTTTTAACAATTCAAGCTTCAACAAATAAATAATACACAAAATTCATGAGAAAATTAAGAAATTGATTCATCGTTACAGTGACCAAAATATGTCTCATTTTGAATCATTATCACTACATTTACACTTCAACAAATTAAGGTGTGTGAAATACTTTTTACTCTTAAAGTACATTTTAAAACATGAACATAAGTAGATTTTTTCATGTGATACTTTTACTTTTTACCTCTGTATCTGTACTTTTACTTAAATGACAAAACTGAGTACTTCACCCTCCACTGTGCTTTTCAAAGAAGGACCCCAGAATTATTTCAAGGGAAAAAATCTGGTTAATAGCATTAATTTTAGTATTTTGTTTGTGTTATGAGCAGGCCCGTCAACAGAAATTCCAGGGGCCCGGGACAAGAAGCCTCACATGGCCCCTTCTCTAATATAAATGAACAGGAAGTGAGTCCAGTGCTGGATGCCTAAAACCTTAGGACCCAGGACAACAGACCCCTTTGTTCCCTCCCCTGATTTGAGCTGATTACCATGCATTGTATATTAAAGATCAATATGTGTCTTTTCATGGCTGAATATATATAAAATATATATATATATATATATATATATATATATATATATATATATATATATATATATATATATATATATATATATATATATATATATATATATATATATATATATATATATATATGATTTGTAATTATAACTACAGCTCTACATAATTAAACCATAATACAGAATGATAATCTCCATCCATTTTCTTCGGCTTATCCAGGGCAGGGTCATGGGAGCAGTGGTCTAAGCAGGGACTTACAGACTTCTCCCACCCCAGACACTTCCTCCACCTCCTCTAGTGGGACCCCAAGAGCCCAAAGGTAATCTCAACAGAAATTATTTGAGACATCCACAACCCTGTTTTCCCTTCTAACCCACAATGGAGCTGTGGAATCTCATTTTGTGAAGGCATCATCGCACTAAAGGGTTAAGATAAAGCTTTATGCAGCTGTTGGTGAGCAAATAGTGACCAAGGCCGATACCTGATACGCAAAAAATAAATATCGGCATGATATATCGGCAAACTGTCTATCTCTAATGTATATAGCGCATTTAGGAGACAATTTGAAACTGGCATCAGCTGGAAAAAATAGACATATACAAAACCTTGCGTTCCCCACCCTCACTCACATTATCTCACTAAATAAACTTGTTATTTCTATACAATAAACTAAGGGTTTTGTCCAACTGCCAATTAGCTTCAGGCAAATGGTCCAACCTCCATCATCTCATTATTTAAGACTTCCCAGTATGGCTGCCAGCCGTGGACACAGCATGTATAGGGAGCCCTATCGAATAGGAGCTAAAACAATAGAGTGACGATCTTGGAGAGCTGAGATGCCCTTGAGCTTAATCCAAGGACGAGACGCGGACTGAGGGCAGAGCTCACTCAGTATTCTGCACAGGATCAAAACAGAAGAGATATTATTTTATTATACATAGGGGCTGTTGTGTGGGGTCAAGAGAAATGGTTTAGATACAGTGAGTACGAACAGCAGGTATGGATAAGTTTGAGCCTGGCAAACATTAACATTAGTTTAAATTGAAGTCAAATCTTATAGCGGCCAAGTTTACAGATAAAAAAATGTTGCTATTTCTATTCTATATGAGATGGAGTTTGACAGTTTGACAGTAAAGTTTGAGATGGAGTTTGAAAATAATAATAAGAGAATCGCACATCGAAACACCTGCTCTCCATGAAGATGTTGTTGCTGAAATGTTCCACAGTGGCATCAAATGTATCTTGAATCTATTCCATTACGGATATTTTGCTAAGAATACCTTATGAAAGCATTATTTCTGTTATAATCTGATCTGGAATCGCTTCCTTCACAATTCCACCTTAAAAAACATGCTCACCTCTTCACAGATCTGACTTGGTGGTGTCGGCCAGGTGTCTCACTGGAGATGTATTTGTTTTATGGCATATTGCGGGACATTAAATGAAATATATGTATTCTTAAGAATGATTTTGAGTTGATTTCAGAGTCAAAATGAGCTTCAGGAAAGTAAGTCTGCATATTTTGTGTGCTACAATATTTACCAACTGCCTGCACCATCAGTTTTAGCTCTATTCTTGTTTTACTGAGTGTGATAATCCCAGATAGAGCCTTCTGCACAACTCTCTCTCCCACCTTTCTCCACCTTACCATCCGCTCCAAATTAAATTTAGACAGAAAATGATTTTAATGAGAGCCGAGGGATTGGGGATAAACGGACAGATTATCCAGAAGAGAAGGAGCTCATTAAAGTGAGCAGTATCTCACAGACATTTCACAGCACATAAAGCACAGAACAAGCTACTGCAATACGAGCGCCTCCTACAGGTGACAGTGTGTAGTTCCTGTATGGATATCATTTTTATAGTTTGGTGTAGTGATCGTTATTAAAATATAACATCCCAGAGTATAATGCTTATCAGTATGAACTCTTGTTACATAGGAATGGTCAGACTATATTTGAACTATGGGCTTTAGGTGGGACCGGCCCATAGTACTGTATATATATATATATATGTTGCGCTTTTCCACCAGTCTTCATCTATGCGAGCTGGAATCGCACCGCCAACCTGTGGGTCAGTGGACTGGTCCAATGTAATAATGTGGTGGACTAAATTTGCACAGCATTAAGTTGAGCAAAACTACACACTGGTTCCACAAACAGCACAAAAAAGATCAGAAGAAAACAAATGCAGAGGAGGAGGTACTCTGAGGTAATGCGTCTCGAATCCCTTATATCCACTCGGGACTACACCCTCTTATGGCCCTCGCTATCTGTCAGAACAACACTGTATGAAATGTATTTATAAGAGACTACTTGATAAACTGCCTGAATATCTCCTTTGTTTGTTGAACTTTGATACAGGAAGTTTTAATGCAAGTTCTCATGATGGTCTGCGTCTAAAAACTGACAAAAAATTGAATAAATTTCAAGGACAAGCAAAACAGGACAGATTGGTGCCACTAATGCACTTTAATAATCTGGTGATAAACATTTATAATCACACCTGCTCCTGTTTTGAATGTTTTAAATGGATTTATGTCTGGTGTTCTCATTGGATTCTCCCTGTAGAAAAGAGACATCAACTCTATGGGAGCTGGAATTGCACCACCAACCGCAGGGTGAGTGGACTGGTTGAATGTAATAATGTAATACTTTGCACACTGCTTCCACAATGAAACAGCACGAAAAAGATCACAAGAGTTCATTTGCAAAACCAGGTAAGTGCCATTTGAAAAACTCATCGGAGGTTTTCAGATTATTCTTAGTATTGCAATATATTCAAAGGCCAAATGTATTTTTCTACTGACAAAATATTATTCCATCTCTTTACTAATTGGTAATATTAAGATGGTAACATATTTCTAGAAGATTGGCATTTTTTTTTTCAAAACGCAGATCTGTTTTTGCTGTTGAACTCTTCAGAGCCGCAGCAGGAGGAAGAGGAGGAGATACTTAAATCCCTTATATCCACTCTGGACTCTTATTGTCTTTATCCCCCGATCCATCATACCTGCTTCTGCTCCTCCCCGAGGCTGTCCCACATAGACGCCACAATCTTGGACACATCTCCGAAGGTGGCGTTGGGGTTCTGTCCTTTGATGGCGGCCTGAGTGTCCCTGAAGAAGAGTGCGTACGCAGACACGGGTTTCTGCGGCTCGTTGGGGTCCTTCTTCTTCTTCTTCTTCTGAGGTTTGGGCTTGGGCTTCATCATGTCTGCGGCGCCCCTCTTGTCGCTGTTTATCTAAAACACACATACAATAATATTTAGAACTTTTCAACAGATTTGTCACTCAAAAGTATTAAAAATCAGGGTTTCACATTTTACTTGAAGGCATTTTCCAGGACTTTTCCAGGACTGTTTTAGTTATAGAGTTTTAATAATGAAAGATGTGGTCTAAGTCTAAGGCTGTACACACAAGTCCACCATTATTACAAATATTAATTTATAATACACCACTTATAATACACTACATTTTGTTATGTAGATGACTCAAAATATTTTCTGGTGAAAGTCAAATTAGATGGACACACACGTAAACCCAAACATATCGAATTAGAATAACAAGGAAGTGTTCACAACTCACTCTCTGCATGTGAATGGTGCTTATGAGTGTTGGAGTAGAAAATAAGAGATGTCTATATGTGGCACCAAGGTCCCCCTGAGTGGGCAATATGAAAGAGATGTGGAGTGGGTGTTTTGGAGGTTCTTCCCGAACTAATTTTGGTCCTTCCTGAACAAATTTTGTGCAAAAAAGGTGGCAGTAAAAGCCAATAATACAGCAAAGCAAAGTGTGGAGAAATTTTCAAGGACAAATTATATATTTTCCGTCTGCTTTCCATGTCTGGAAAACAGGCCAATTACTTTCCAAGTTTTCTAGGATTTTCAGAACACATAGGAACCCCTGAACCCTCTTGTCCAAACAGCACAAACACAACTTTTTGCAACATAAACGTTTGACATAGTTTTGTTGTAGGTGTGTGTTTGATGGGGGTAACTTCAGGTTCTAGATAAAGCTCCTGGTTGGTTCACTTCCCTAATCGAAGCAGTAAATGACGAGTCAACTGCAGAAATGTAACAGCTTTTGCAAACATTTTCATGCAAAGCTCGGTGCATGACCTGGCAGTACGGGGAAGTAACTAAATTAGATTTTGAGAAACTCCTGTATTGTGATTTGAAGTATAGAGTACACAACATAAAGTTTATTTTCCAAAATTAAAGGAATATACTATAGTCCTTGGTCATGAAAGTTTGGCTTGCATGGTATTAGTAAGAAAAATAGACAGATTTTTTTTTGTGATAAATAAATGCAAAACAAGTGGTTACGTTTTTTACAATATAGCATAATGCAACGTTTTGTTTTCTGTAAAGGAACTTTCAAAGTATCCTTCCCAGCACAGACAATATGACCACGTTAACAGTGATGAATGAACTGTCCATAGCCCATAGTGAGATTACCATAGAAATCTAAAGAACCATAATCCACAATCCACATCCTCCAACCAAATCACTTCCACTTCTCAGAGACACTGTCAAATCCGATCCAATCTATGTTCTTTTTTCATAAGATGCAGCAACTTGGTTTGTCAACAATAATGCACAGCAATCTCAGGACATTTTCGGAGAAGCCAAACCGCGTTACCCTCGACATCCAACACACACAAACAGCCTTTCATTTTTCCGCGATACAGAGTCAATTCCCGGTCACCTGATCCCGGTTGTGATTCTATATGGAAATTGCCTTCTTTGCCGAGGAGAGAGGGCATCAAGGGAGAAATAGAGTGAGGAGGAAAACGCGAGGGGAGGGGCAGATAAGCGCCACAGCAGAAGACGGGATGTTGATGTAGCTATTAGCATCCGCACAACATCATTTAACCTGATTTCATGGCTGCTAGAACTGCACCAAAAACAATCCAATTTCCCCCCTTACAGACGGGCATAATACAAAATATAATAGCATAGTAAATATACAGCGATGTACAGGGGTCGGAGGGATGTTGACGGAAACGTTTTATGGGTAAAAGGTTACGCAAATGTCGAGAGGGGTATGGCAAAATGAGCTCAAATGTGTGTATGTATTTTTTTTGTAGAAAAACTTAAATGGCAAGTTGTGTATTTTAAAGGGTTGTAGTATTAAAACAGTATGTAGCTCCCATCGATCCAGCGCACTGCCTTCTGGATGGAGGTACAGGTCACTTCCGGCTAGAAGTAGTAGCACAGGCAGTAAATCCTCCTCCTCGACGAGCGCTGTCCCCCTCTCCTTCCTCCTTTCACCCTTCAACTCCTCACACCGGGCGTAACACCTGTCATATCACCTGTAATAACACCTGCCATAACTGTGAACTGGACTTTGAATTGATGCGACAAACTCATCTTCACCTTATACTTCTGTACCCTGCCTTTATGTCCCGTTGTTGCGTTACTGCTCTAAGTACCTCAACAGTGAACGTGTTTTACCTTCTAGTATTATGAATCGCACTAGCCACACTGCTGTTTAATGCTCTAAAGGTCATTTCTTTGTTACTTCTGACAATGAAAATAAATCCTTGAATCCGTAAAGACAGCTGGCCACGGTAACACACATATTTCCCATATTTTCAAATGGTTAACAAGGAATACACACAGACATACAATACCAGACAATGGAGAGTGGTTACAAATCAGTAATGAATACATGACAAAAGCTGCCACATAAATGATCAGTGTGTTACATCGCTCACGAGTCAGAAGGATTTAGGGAGAATGGTAAAATAAACTAAGGAAATAAAGTAAAACATAACTATCTGCCAAGCTATTGAATAGTTTGTCTTGCACAGTGGTGATGGAGAAGCTTGAGCGTGTGAATGTGCATGTGTATGTGTTACATGTGTGTGTATGTGCCTTATATAACTTTTACCATTGTGAAAAATAAATTGAATTGGGTTGTACTTTGTGGTGGCTGGAATTCCTAAAATTCCTATCAGTACTAAAATCTGAATCCTATCCGCAGGTTTCAGAATTATGAAAAAATAGGGCTATATATCTTGTACAAATTCCTCCAGAAGGTTTTTTCACTTTCAAAAGATATATTTAGTTTCAAATTGGTAATTGCTATGACAACGGTCCTAATTTGTCTTCATTCTGAAACTGATTGGATAACAGGAAACTGAAAAATATCAATATTCATCATGATAAAAAAAAAGAAAAAAAAAAGAAAGTATAACTTGACACAGGGGGCGAGGTGGGTTAAGTGTCTTGCCCAAGGACACAACGGCAGGTGGGAGCTACAATCGCACCGCCAACCTGTGGGTCAGTGGATCTAACCGCTCTACTAATGACGTTTTTTTATGTTGAGAGTGAGATTCGATCAGTGAGCAAACAGCTGCTTTTCAAAACCCACTTCTGCTGAGCTGCAGCGTTAAAACTCAGAGGGATAAAGACGACAGCATGAAAAGATGTCGCTGAGTAAAAATCAAACCGTTTCCCAACTTCACAACCTTTAAAGCCACACCCATCTAACGTGTACTCATGACACATTATGCCCCGGCCAATCCCAGCCCTTTATTGTCAACATGAAAAAACAGAACGAAAAAAAAAAAAACTCAGTTGGAAAATGACATTGTTTCTGTAAATGACAAACTGTATTCCCACGTAGCCTGAAATGAACTCATCAAAATTCAAGGTCCACAAGCTCGTTTGGCAGCTAACGGGGAACTTCCGAACGGCTATTGTGCTGTTGGAAAATGGAGCCAGTGTTTTTCGATTGACTGTGAAGGGAGAGCGTGGCTTGTCACTGTGCGGCTTACAGGTAGTGTTCAGTTTGTGTGTGCTCTTTCATTAAAAAATAATCACTCTTCATGTTTGGAGCCGTGAGGGAGAGGACGGGCGTTGAGGCATCTGCTCCTCCCGAAGCTTTGAAGAGGGAATGGAATCAAGTCCAGTAAAAACCACGCTGAAATGATAACTCGCGGAAATACTGAGCTACATAATCTCATCTGAAGGGAAAACTCAACAGTATTTGAATGGGCAGTTGACAGAGCAGCAAAAATACAGTAACTTTTATTGGTTCATGGTGTGCCACTTGCTTGTCTCCATGGAGATATTACTGAGATGCCTGCAGCGCTCCGCAGTATGGCATTAAACAGGAGTCAAGCAGATGATGCAACCAGGACAAGTTAAGGGTTAAAGGCATAGACTGTATATATAAATGGATATGGCTATACCGCTAGCCACTGTGGCGTGAGCATGGGTGCGCTTCCTGCTCCTTCAACTCTGGTTTCAATTCACTTTCTATTGAAAAACTGTCACCCCTCTTGCTGCAACTGCTGCTGTCCGTCTGTCCATTTTGGTCTTAATTGTTCATATTAACCCACTGTAAATGATCCTGAAGTTTTTATTTAGTTTATATCAGAATATCAACATTACTAACAGATAAATCTTTCCCCCGAGGTCACTCCCGCTAGCGTTAGCAACAGGTTTGACTGACAGCATTGCAAAGTGCCCACTCCATGCTAAACCAGAGGTGCGGGCGGGAAGGGGCGTTACCTTCAACAGCCTCGCTCCGGATTGGCTCTTCGGTTGCTATGAGTGGGTAGGGTGACATTACACTTCTTTATGTATTTATTTTTTTTTTTTATTTTTTTGCAATAAAAAACACTGTAATTTACTCAATATACGATGATACCGTTTAAAATTCAAGGCAAAGCAATAACATCTCCATGGAGACAAGCAGGTAGCAAACGCTCCACCAGAAAAAGTTGTATGGTGTGACTTTAAGTAGGGAAATACATTTTTTATTTTATTTTTTGGGAGCTCTGGAAGTAAAATGGAAGTATAAAAAAAGAAATAGAGAGAGAGAAAGTTCCACTACATGCAGTACAACAGCCTCAAACTTTTTTGGAAGCTTCTACAATTTTATTTTTTATTCCTCCTACGACTCTTTAGGACCACAACTTAGAAAAAATGATACAGAAAAACTAAATGCAATGCAATTTTGGAAAAAATATGAAGCAATTCTTGATTACCATCACACAAAGCTGTATGATCAAACAAGAAATCATATGAAGGCTTAAGTTATCACATTTTTATACAGTACTTTTCCACCTTCAAAAGCACTTTACATCAAGAAACCACTCACCCATTCACACACACACACATTCACACACCAGTGCACACAGACACTGGGGACGAGGTGGGTTAAGTGTCTTGCCCGAGGACACAACAACAACATTCACCCTTGGGAGCTGGAACCACGGCATTGGTATCTAGAAGTGTCAAGTGTTTTGTATAAGTGAAAAAAAACACCAGAATAAGGTTAATACGAACATTTTAAGACCAAAATGACGAGTCTGACAGCGGCAGTTACAGAGAGAGGAGTGACAGCTTTTCAATGTAAACCGAGTCGAAGCCAAAGTTGACACACCATGATCACTTCCTATTTAGAACACGGCGGCTAGCAGGTTGTCCATTTATATATACAGTCTATGGTCCCGGGACAACAGACCCCTTTGTCCACCCCCTGTCGACTCCCCTGCTCAGACAACCCCCCCCCCCCTTCTTTCCCTTATTCTTATTGCTGTTTGTTCCGCCTCTTCTTTATAGCATACGGCTCGTTCTTGGACCCATCAGCTCAGAGAAAACCTGTTTGTTTTTATGGCCCATTCAAACACAGCCCTCGTGTCTCTGATGCAGATGATGATGATGATGATGATGATGATGGTGCATACGTTCTCCCTGATTGGACGTACATGTTTATTATCTTCCTGTAATATTTCCAAACATTTTATTGTGTTATTCCCATGTCTGGAAGCTCCACACTCTTCACCTCTTTATCTGCTTGACTTCTTCTTCTCCTCCTCCATGTTTTTTTTTTTTTTTAATGGTGACACAGTTATCAGACTGTCAATCCTAATCTTGTCTTCCCACTGCAGTGATGTACATTGAGAATAACAGCATCTCTCTATCTCCAGCTCTCTCTTCCCCCCCTCCCTCCTTCTGCTCTCTCGCTTTTACTCCTCACTCTCTTTCGATCTGTCACTCATTCCCCCTCCCCAAGACACTCTCTCTCTTATTCTCCTCCCCTTTTCTGTCTCTATCTCCCCTCTCTCTCCTCTTTTGCTGCGGCTTTCTCCTCTCAATATGTACCTCCCCCTCTGTTTCTCCACTCTCCTTTACCCCTCTCTCCCTCATTTCTCTTTTTCTCACTCTCTTCCTCCCATTGTCCTCTGTCCCTGTTACTCTCTCTCCCTCTTTCACCGCTTTCCTTCCCTCTCTTTCCCGTTCTTCCCCCTTTTTCACATCTTTTCTCCCCTCTCTCTCTCTTACTATTTTACTTCCCCCCCCCCCCTTTCTCTCCAGTTCCTCTGCCTCTCTCTCCTCTTCTTCCCCCTCTTTCACCTCTTTCCCTCCCTCTCTCTCCCATTCCTCCCCCTCTAACTCTTGCACACAACAGAACTGCTGATTGGATGCTGAGCTCAGGCTAAAGCACTGCTTTATTCATTTTGCTGGTAACTCCATTGGAAAATCCTACTGATACACAGCACAGGCCTGAATAGTGCACTACTACTACTACTACTACTACTTCTACTACTACTACTACTACTGTTACTACTACCACTAATACTACTACTGTTACTACTACTATAGAGCACCAGCTGTACTCAGCACAGGCCTGAATAGTGCAGACAAGCCCTATCTGACAACAGTGCAGTAATACTACTACTACTATTACTACTACTTATACCTCTGCATCTCTACATCTACCTGCTTGTCTGCACACCCACACACCACACACCCACACACACACACACCCACACACACACACACACACACACACACACACACACACACACACACACACACACACACACACACACACACACACACACACACACACACGCACACACACACACACACACACACACACACGAGCTGTGTTTTTTCTCACTAAACCAGCACAAACATTGTGATCAAGCATCGCCATGTATTCCTTTGATTTTAGAAATGTAACTGTATTCTGAGTACTGCCAAATCAAAAAGTAACAGTACCAGAATACAGTTACTCAAAATTAGTATTCAGAATGCATATTTTTGGTACATGTACAAGAACATCCCAGCTGTACTTCACTGACACAAACAGCCTCTGCTGTGACACAGAGCACAAATCCATCAGGCGGCCGAGCTGATAGGCATCGCCATAGTGACAGCATCACCATCGCCGTAGCGACAGGATCACAAAAAGGACCTCCGAACTCTGTGTAGATCAGAGTGAGGTCAGTGACCTTCCGTTTTTCTGCTCAGTACAGTCTTCACAGTTGCCACATACTTCATAAGATTAAATATACCAAAACTATTTGTGTTTTTAGAGTGATCAAAGCCAGTGTTGGAAAGTGACTCAATACAGGGAGACAAGTGGCTCAGTTTGTAGAGCGTCTGTCCACCGACCCACAGACTGGTGGTGTGATTCCAGCTCCCACAGATGAATGCTGTCATTGTGTCCTTGGGCAAGACACTTATCCCACTTCGCCCCCAGTGGCTGTGCACACTGGTGTATGAGTGTGTGAATGGGTGAGTGGTTCCTTGATGTAAAGAGGTTTTGCATTGAAGGTTGAAAATCACTATGTAAAAATGTTACTGTTTACTATTTAAAAGTATTCAAGTATTCAGAATACAGTACTCTGATTAGGCCATGTATCAGAATATGTTACATCAATAGACTGTATAAAGAAGTGGACTAAGTGAATGTGACGTAACTCACAGCGTTCAGCTCCAGTTAAATGAAGGTCATCGAGGCGAGTGGTTATAGGGATGAATTTGGGGATGAGTTCCATATTTGGAATTCTGATCGCGAGTATCATAGCAACCAAAGAGCCAATCTGGAGTGAAACTGTTAAAGGTAACGGCCCTGCCAAACCAGCAGTGTGGACACTTAACAACACTGTCAATCAAACCTGTTGCCAACCAAGTGTTAGCAACAGGTTTGACAGGAGCAACTTTGGGGAAAGAAGGCAGCTGATTTGTCTCTTATTCATATCTTGAGTTACAGACACAACAGTGAAATAAAAATCCCAGACTCATGTAGAGCGGGTTAATACGAACATTTTAAGACCAAATGACGAGCCTGACAGCAGTACTTACAGAGAGAGGGACTACAGTTTTCTAATGTAACGTAAATTGGAGCCGATGGCGTCGATGGAGCCAGTTACTACAGTACTCTGTAACGAAACACATTTTCAAAGTATCCTTCCATCAGTGCTCAAAGCTGGCTTCATTTGCATGTCATGTTGTCTGCGTTTGAAAGTGTGAATAACAAATGCATGGTGAAGTTTAGCAGAGCAATAATCTTAAAAAACAGGAACAAGCTCAACTCTGAAGCTCTTTGTCACAAACGAGACTTGAATTAAGCAAAAAGGAAAGCTTTGATCAGAAGGAACCGAGGGAACGTAGTAAAAATAGATTTAACAAGACACTGTAATAGGACCACAGTTATGATTTATTCTTTCAAATGTTTAAGGATAATCTTCTGAGGGGACGTTAAAAAGACTTACAAAGATTAGGTTGACAGCGGAGAAATTAAAAAGTCAGAGATTTGGAGAAGTAAAGGAAGTATAGTAGAGCAGTGGTGGACGTCGACAGTGGAGTCATTTTCATAGAATTATATATATAATATATACAAAATACAAACATGAACATTATGAATATTTTAAAGAAATACAACGTGACTATTAAAATATAGAGTTCATAATAATATATAATCATAATATGATTATAATATATATTCATAATATGTCTTAAATTCTTACTGTATAAAAAGCCCTTCCTTCTGATTGCACCTACTGCCAATTTAGGACCAGTTTTAATCGAGATGAAGACAATGTCAGGATCCTCCCTTCTGCCGTTTTCCCTGTTGTCTCTGGGTCCCTTCTGTGTCATCTGTAACTCCTCCCACCTGGGCGTCGACTTACCTGATCTGACAGCTAACGCACCTGGATCCAATTCACCCTATTACCTGCAGTATGAGACTTTTTTTCATCCACTCTCTGTCAATTCATCATTGATGCTTCTCCAGGTTGTAGATGGGTTTGGTTCCACAAGACAAGTTCACTTTTTCTGAGTTTTTGCACTGCAACAGTTTTGTCCTGTGTCCAGCTGCCCCTGTCGTTATTTTTGGAAGCTGCCTGCCTGTTCCCTACCTGCCTACCTCCAACCTGTCTACCCGTCTACCTGCTACCCAACCCAATACCTACCTGCAGCTCTGCCCTCCCCCCCAGCCTGATACGTACCATATTTACCTGATTACCTGCCTGGGCAGTAAACAATTTAACTACTTCCCAGTTGCTGCTTTTGGGTGAGACCTAAGTGAAACCTTGACATATAATTTCAATAATTAAAAAATCAGTTTAGGTCTTTTTAATCATGAGGTCTACAGCCAATCCTCTGTCAGTCAAAGCATGTGTTTGGACTTTGAAGGAAGAAATGGGGCTCGATAGTTCAGTCTGAAATCTTGGTTTTTATCTTAACTCCTCCCTAAATAGATTTTAAAATGTTGTTTTTTTTTTTTTTTTTTAAATAAAATGTAATAAAAAATGTGATTAATATGAGGGGAAAAAAGTCACATCAGTCATCCCTATTCCAGTGTTGTTTCAGACGATGTTTCGATGGACAAAAACCATAAAAGCCCTTAATGATAATCTTTGTATTCTTGAGCCCTTCAGTCGTAAGCGGCTCTTGAGCAGAAGCAGCTGCACTCGCTCCAGTCTTTGTGGGAGTATAAATAGATCAATCCGGTGGTTAGAGCCGCGCCACACAGAATAATGTCGTTTCAAGAGGACATATATAATTTTTCTGCCATTTTCACCACCAGCTTTAACTCGAGCCTTAAGTGAAATCCCCAAGACTGAGCAGAGCAACAAAAATATCTGTTCTCTTACTGTGCCACATCAACCAGTCTGAACACAGCAGTTACACCAGAGACAACAAAGGTACTATACAATAAGAACGTTTATTATATTTTTATATGCTATATGTTTATTATAGTGTATATGAAGCCTACTAATCTAAAGGAAGCTATATGCCAGAAACTGCTGTACACTAACACTGAGTCCTTGAGCAAGGCGCTTCACCATCTTGTATGAATGTGGTTTGTGAATGTGAATGAGCGATGGATAGTGGTCCGAAAGTTTGGCAGCCATTTTTCTGTCAGTGTCAATCTTGTACAGTGCAATATAAATCCACAGATCACATTATAACATGAGACCAGACACAGCAGTTGGTATTTGCCTCACTGTACATACTGGTACACACTGGTACATACTGATACACACTGGTACATACAGGTACATACTGGTACATACTGGTACACACTGGTACATACTGGTACATACTGATGCACACTGGTACATACTGGTACATACTGGTACATACAGGTACATACTGGTACACACTGGTACATACTGGTACATACTGATGCACACTGGTACATACTGGTACACACTGGTACACATTGGTACATACTGGTACACACTGGTACATACTGGTACACACTGGTACACATTGGTACTTATTGGTACACACTGGTACATACTGGTACACACTGGTACACATTGGTACTTATTGGTACATACTAGTACACACTGGTACATACTGGTACCTACTGATACATACTGGCACATACTGATACTTACAAGTATAGCAAGGCTGCGTTATGTAACTTTTCTGGTGGAGAGTCCTTTACATGATTGTCTCCATGGAGATGTTATTACTTTGCCAGAAATTTTCCAAAGTCTGGCATTAAAGTAACCTTAATTTAATTCAATTACAGGTGTTTCTGTTGCGCAAAACCCAAATCTCGTCAAAGCCTGAACTTGTCAGAGCTAAGTGAGGCCAGGCCTGGTGAGTATTTGGATGAGAGACTGCTGGGAATTCCAGGTGCCACAGTGGCAAAAACTGCAGTGGTGTCCTTAGGCAGGACACTTCACCCACATCGCCTAGTATGAATGTGGTGTGTGAGTGAATGTTGGCGATGGGCAGAGGGGCCAATGACGCAGATTGACAGACACTGCTTCCACCAGTCTGCCCCAGGGCAGATGGGATCCTCCACCAAAAATCTCAGCATAGTGCACCTTTAACCACGTCATATTTCCCAGTGTGACTCCAGCAATGACAAATGAGGAGAAGCATACTGACTGGAGAGCATGTTAATGTTTCCGCACACATTCTCTGGTGAAACATGCTGCATAGATGTATGGGATTACTGCAGCTCTCCCTGTGCTTCCCTCACATGCATGGAGTTATTTACACACACTGGTTTGCATTGGAGCACCTGTATAATACTGTGGACACAGTGTTGGCAGCCGTGTGGAAGAGTAAACAAAGCTGTTGGAGATGGAGGGAGACAGCTGGAGATGCAGGAGATAAGATCTCAAATGTAGATGTAATGTATGTTTTATCTATATGTTCATATGTTTATGTCTACAGGGCTTATCCACTTTGAAACGGCTCTTTTCAGATACTTTCTTTGCCATAAACTAACAACAACCAGTCCAATTTTACGTGGTCTTTAAAGGTGGACTATGTAACTTTTCTGACTTGTTCTTTGGCTGGAATGTTCCATAGTATGGCACTAAAATCTGTTTTGCTTTTTTTTTTTAGACATGTTTTTATAGCTCAGAATTATAATGAAAAACATGAATTCTTACTATGAGCTCTTTCCAGATCTGACGCCTTGTGCATCACCTGCATGTTTCCAAAGAGACTGATAAGTGCTCATGTTACACATTATTGGCATTATCCGTCAAAGCGATAATATCACCATGGAGACCAACTGGAAAGAGGATGTTTGGAAAAATATGGAGCCATTATAACTGACAATCTTAAACATTACAGGGGCTTTGCAGATGTGTCTGTTTCCAGTGCAAGAGACGGTTTCATGTGTTTGTTAATGTGTGTATCATACTGTTACATAAAGGCCATTTCGAACAATGTAAAGCTGATGTACCTATAAACACAAAATCAATGTAAGCCCTTTCATTCAATACAGGCTGCATTGGTATTTTCATAGTAAATTGGTCCAGTTTTACTGAAATACATTACAAGACAGTGTAGAAGTAATACCAGTGTTAGAAGGTAGGAAGTACATTTTACAGTGGATACTTTTTACTTTTACTTCACTACATTTGAGAGCAGTATCTGTACTTTCTACTCCACTACATTTTTGAACTGGACTCAAAAGTAAAAAGTACTTTTCATATCATTTGAAGGATTATTTTTATCATGTTCGATGTAACATCCTGATTCAAGTTTCTGAGTTCAAGCTTTGGCTTTGAGAAAAACAAAAAATATATACACAAAATTCTTAAGAAAAATATGAAATTGATTCGTATTGTTACTCTGACCAAAATATGTGTCATTTTTCATCACTACATTTACACTTGTCTGAAATACTTTTTACTCTTAAAGGTGCACTGTGTAACCTTTCTGGTGGAGGATCGGCCATCTACTTGCCTGTAATCTAATCTAATCTAATCATGGTGATGTCATTACTTTATCTGGGATGTTCCACAGTACGGCATTAAACAAACATACATTTATATATATATATATATATATATATATATATATAGATATATATATATATATCTATATATATATATATATATATAATATATATATATATGTATGTATGTATGTATATATATATATATATATATATATATATATATATATATATATATATATATATATATATATATATATATATATATATATATATATATATTCATGTACAGGTGTCTTTATTTCTCAAAACTGCCCTACTACTAGACAAGTATTCTTACTGTGAGGAGGGCCACTTCTCCACAGATCTGACCTGTAACTTGACCTGGTGATGTGGCCTGCTTGTCTCCATGGAGATAATACAAAATAATGCCATACTAAAAAAAAAAAAAGCAGGTGTAACAAAACTACTTCAGTACTTCATTTACCACTGAGTAACACTTATAATGAAGAACTTCCAAATAATGTCATGTTTTCAGAATCAAACATTCTATTAACTCTGAGGTCAAATCTTCCAAACCCATTTCACTCTATTACATCTCCTGAGTCCCTCCTTCTCCCTGTCTCGGAGCGTTTCCGTCCCGTGGCTCAGGTTGACGTCCGGCTGTTTGAAATATACGTCTCAGAATATATACTGCTCTCTCGTTCATCTGGAAGCCATTACTGTCCATGTCGGAGCTGCCATCTGTAAGCAATGAACGCCTCAACATGTCAAAGTCACCGCAAAGATCTCTGTGAATCCAGCCCAAAGCAGCTCTCATGAAGTCACAGCCCTGCCACAACAATAATGAACCGGAAGAGAAGAGGAGATGAAAGCAGCTTGTGGTGCCTCTACAAGTTCATGCTGCAAAAAATATCATTCAAGTTCAAATGACTTCAAATCGGAACATTTAGCTGCAGTTCAGAAGTTTTGCCAGTTTATTTTCTGGGTGTACCTCAAGGCATTTGTGCCATGTTTCAGAGTTCATGTTCAAAAAAAAAAGTAAGAGTTTAAAATCATCGACGACTCGCAGTTTACTCTTTGTACAACAGTATTTTTGAAAGCCAAATGTATTTTACTGCAATCAAAATACAGTTCTGTCCTTTTTGATAAAATCCACTCATGATTTTCATTAGCAGCATCATTACAAAAACTTTTTATTTTTTTGACAAATTTACAAAATGAACATATGTGTTTTTGCAATCGTACTCCTTCTTTCAAGTCAAATAATTTGCAAATGAGGTAAGAAAACTGCATTCGGACTAAATGCACGGTATATTTTCTTTGTTTTGAGCTAAATGGATTTCGTAAGCTGGTCTGATATGTCTTGAAACTAGTAAAATAATAGCGTCAGTGGCTCAGTCGGTAGAGCGTTTGAATCCCGCCCTCGACATAAATATCATTGGTTGAGCGGTCAAATTCACTGACCTACAATTTGGCGGTGCGACTCAAGCTCTCACAGATGAATGCTGTCATTGTGTCCTTGGGCAAGACACTTAACCCACCTCGCCCCCGGTGTCTGTGCACACTGGTGTGTGAATGTGTGTGTGAATGGGTGAGTGGTTCCTTGATGTAAAGCGCTTTGAGCCTTGAAGGTCGGGAAAGCAATGTATAAAAATGTGACCATTTACCGTGTTGTAAGTCACAAATGCATCTGTGCAAAACTACAAGAATCCAGATTAATATTCTGAATTCAAAGTCATTTTAAGGGAGGATATATGATATAGATATTATTTTTTACTGTAGAAAAACCTACTAGGCCCTATATCAAGCCCAAATCTGTAACTATCACAAATATATAGTCTCTTTATGATGTAGGCAATCTGTGTTCTTTAAAGACATTCGTTGCACTCAAAAAGTCCATATTTGCAATACATTCCGCTACTACTACTACTACTACTACTACTACTACTACTACTACTACTACTACTACTACTACTACTACTAACTACTACTACTACTATATGTGATATGTGAAGAACATGTTGATGGAAGAGACTGTCACCTGCTTTTCTCTATGGAGATGATACTGTTTTCCTGGAATGTTCCCCTAGTATGTCATTAAACATAGTTATCTCCAATATTTAGACTGTTTTTAGGGCTCAAATATACACTGAAAAACATGCACGCTCCACAAATCGCTCCTGTAACTTGAACTTGTGACGTCACCTGCTTGTTTGTGGAGATTAAACAGTTGAATGTCATACTGTGGAACAATTCGGGCAAAGAAATAACATCTCCATGGAGACAAGAAGGTTACATAGTGCATCCAAATCTATATATGTGCTCCTTCTTTCCCTTTAGTGAACTCATATTTTGGTAAAATGGTAAACTGTCACATTTTTATATACTGCTTTTCACACCAGAGTACATAGACACTGGAAGTGAGGTGAATTGTGTGTCTTGCCCAAGGACACAATGACAGCGTTCATCTGTAGGAGCTGGAATCACACCTGTAATTCACAGATCGGATGATATTTACGTCGAAAGCGGGATTCGAACCACCAACCTTTCGGCTCTGTGGACAAACGCTCTACCAACTGAGCCACTAGAAAATATTTAACCTGTACAGTGTTGTATTTTACAGCGCATCTGATAAATATTATTTGTCAGTCTGTATAAATAATCCCCATTGTCTCGTTCCGCGCTCACGTCTCACTCAATCAGAGCGTCTTCACGGGAGGCTAAATAGCGCCATTAGCATCTGCAGCGAACAGCAATCTCCAATCATCTCTATATTACATAACGCCTCTGACTACACTCTGGACACTTCCATTCAGACCGCAGCCCAAAGCCAGTCCCCACATGACTGACAGCAGCTCCAGACCTACTTAATCAGGCTAAATTGCGACGCGGAGACACTTGTATTTGGTAATGTGGTGGAAACAGTGGCAAGTGTGAGCTAATTAGATTAACGCGGGTTTAACGAGCTGTTGGAGGAGCCCCCGCAGATTGAATTTTAATAAATAGTGGCAAAAGCATCTGCTCTGCACTTCCTGGCTCTGCTGGCATCCTAATTGGCCCCAGTGGGTTGCCGTAGCTCAACACTACACAGCGCAATTTAGCAAGAGGGGAGAAAAAAAGAGTAAAAGGTAGATCTGCATGAGAAGGAAGCATTTTTCACTATTGTAAAAGTAATATTATTGTAAAACTGTATTAATGTTTTTTTGTTTGTTTTGGAAATGAATTGTTCCCATGATGAGGTCCGCACAAAAAGAACGGCAGAAAAAACAAACAAATAAAAAACTATTAATCAAAGATGAGTGAGCGACTGGCAGGGTTATTTCCATAGCAACAGCCCGAGGGGAGACTTGAACCCGTGTGATGTGAGGAGTAGAGTCACTGCTACTGTGTCTGTAAACATCTGCTGACAGGAGAGAAAGAGAGGACAGAGGGAAAAGGAGAGGGAAGCGAGGATAGAAGAGAGGGGAGAGGAGAGAGGGAGGGAGGTAGAAGAGAGGGGGGAAAGAGAGGGAGAGAAACAGGGGAGACTTGAACCCGTGTGATGTGTTGAGTAGAGTCAGTGCTACTGTGTCTGTAAACATCTGCTGACAGGAGAGAGAGGAAAGAAGAGATGGAAGAAGAGAGATGGAGGAGAGAAAGAGAGGGAGGAGGGAGATGAGAGAGGAGAGAAAGAGAGGGAGGAAAGAGAAGAGAGATAGAGGAGAGAAAGAGAGGGAGGAGAGAGAAGAGAGAGGAGAGAGAAAGGGAGAAGGGGCAGAGGAGAGGGGAGATAGCAAAGAAGAGAGGAAAGGAGGAGAGAAGAGAGGGAAGAAAGGAGAGAGAGAGAGAGGGAGAGGAAAAGAGGGAGAGAAAGAGGAGAGAGGAGAGAAAGAGGGAGGGAAAGAAAGAGAAGAGAGGAGAGAAGAGAAAGAGAGGGAAAGAAGAGAGGGGAGAGGAGAGGGAGGAGACACAAGAGAGAGGGAGGAGATAGGAAAGAAGAGAGGGGGGAGGAGAGAAGGGAGAGGGGAAAGAATAGAGGAGAGAGGGGAGAGGGAGGAGGAAAGAAGAAAGAGGGAGGGGAGAAGGGAGAGAGGAAAGAAGAGAGGAGAGAGGGGAGAGGGAGGAGAGAAAGAGGGAGGAGAGAGAAGAGAGAGGGAGAGAGGGAGGGGAGAGGGGAGAAGAGAGAGGGAAAGAAGAGAGGGAAGGAGAGAGAGGGGAGGAGAAGAGAGAGAGAGGGAGGAGAGAAAGCGAGAGGGAGGAGAGAGAGGGGAGAGGGAGGACTGAGGGGAGAGAGAGAGGGAGAGAGAGAGAGAGAGGAGAGAGGAGAGGGAGAAGAGGGAGAGAGGGGAGGAGAGAGGAGGAGAAAGAGAGGAAGGGAAGAGGGAGGAGAGAAGAAAGGGGGGAGAGAGAGAGAGAGGAGAGGGAGAGAGAGAGGGAGGAGAGAAAGGGAAAGAGACAGAGGAACCGAGAGAAGAAAGAAGGGAGGAGGGAGGGAGAAGAAGAGCATAGGAGGAGAGAGGAGGAGGAGTTAGAAGGAAGAGCAGAGAGGGGGGAGAGAGATAGGGGATAGGAAAGGAGAGAGAGGAAAGAGTGACACAGTAACAGCAGCGGAGGACGAGTAGAGAGAGCTCTGAGCTGCTGTATCCACTGTGGAAAACTCAAGTCTCATGATCCGTTTTAGGGATGGACTGAAAACACAACTCTGCTCACATGTGGAGAGAAAAAACAAACAGAGGCAGCGGCTACTGTTCCTTTAGAGTGTGTAAAGTCATTCAGAAAAAGAGAAAGAGAGTAAATAGATCTACAACACAAAAAAGTAAAGTTATTCAGAAAGAGAGAAGCAGAGTAAATACATCCACAATCTAAAGAGTCATTCTTTGCTCCGTAGATGGTTTTATGTAATGGAAAGTTTATGATCAGAATGTGCCAGGAGGTCAAATTACTGAAAAGTCTGTTGGAATTTTATAAAATTGAATTAAAAAAAAAACAAAAAAAAAAAAAAAACTTCCATCATTTTGTTAATAGCAAATTTGGAGAGAAAATTTAATTTGTATTTAGTATTTAAGTATTGGCCCCTCTGTCATCAATGTGTATGTAGTGTAGTGATGGTGTAGTGATGGTGTAGTGAAGGTGTAGTGATGGGGTAATTACAGTGTATGTGGTGTAGTGATGGTGCAGTGACGGGATAATTACAGTGTACGTGGTGTAGTGATGGTGTAGTGATGCTGTAGTGATGGTGTAGTGACGGTGCAGTGATGGTGTAGTGTAGTGATGTGTAGATGACGATGTACTGACGGTGTAGTGCACTGACAGTGTAGTATAGTGATGGTGTAGTGACAGTGTAGTGACGGTGCAGTGATGGGGTAATTACAGTGTAAGTAGTATAGTGATGGTGTAGTGACAGTGTAGTATAGTGATGGTGTAGTGACGGTGTAGTGACAGTGTAGTAACCATGTAGTAACGTGTCCTGCAGTCTGCAATGTCATCTGCACATCTCTATTACAAACCATCTTCTCTCAGACTGTGTAGTATTTCTTAAAACAGTTTTTGCTAATCACAACAGCAGCATCTTCTTCTCCTTTAACAGTGTGAGGTGTGACTCCAGCAGAGCACAGCACATCATTATGAACAGGCTCCCGTCGGACACATTAAGGCACTCGGCTAATTGTCAGGGATTAGCTGAGGAAAATTACTCCCTTTGGCAACTCACTCAAAGGAATACACAAAATACAATGTAGAACTAATATTTTATCAAAGTACCTTAATTATCACAGTGTAGTGGGCAATAAATCTTTCTTTCTGTGTTAGATTATGGAGATATATTATACATGCAGACTTCAGCATCTACTTTGAAACCTTTAGAAACACTCTTTTACCCAACCCTTCATTTCATAACAGGTGATGAAATTAAAACTCGTCACTGTTCACGCTATCTGTCAGAGGAGAACAACACTGTATAACATGTACTTATAAGGGAATACTTGTAGACCTCTTCATTAAAAGGCTCCGAGCACATCATCGACGAGTAGACGTAACTGAATCTCAATTAGAATGAGATTAATTACCCCACACCATCATAGTGACTCTTATAAACTCATTGCTGTGAATAATTATGATGCTTTGAATTAAAAAGAAAATGAGGAATAACTTCAGACCATTCTCATTCTGTTTGTGATTTTAAAGATATAAGCCTCCCTCTGTCCTGGTTTAGTCCTAATTTAGTCCTGGTTAAGTCTTGGTGTAGTCCTGGTTTATTACTAATTTATTGCTGGTTTTGTCCTGATTTACCCCTGGTGTAGTCCTGGTTGAGTCCTGATTTAGTCCTGGTTTATTACTAATTTATTCCTAGTATAGTCCTGGTTTATTCCTGGTTCATTCCTGGTTTAGTCCTGGTTTAGTCCTAGTTTAGTCCTAGTTTATTCCTGGTGTAGTCCTGGTTAAGTCCTGGTTTAGTCCTGTTTAGTCCTGGTTTATTACTAATTTAGTCCTAGTATAGTCCTGGTTTATTCCTGGTTTATTCCTGGTTTAGTCCTGGTTTATTCCTTGTATAGTCCTGGTTTAGTCCATGGGAGTGGATCTCTCCTTCACTGTGGTTCTCCTCGAGGTTTCTCTTTTTCCTGCTAGGTTTTTTGTTTTGTTTTTCCTTGCCAAGATGGAGGTTCTGAGGACAGGGGGCGCTCTGGGACAGTGGTTCCTGCAGGAGGAGGGTCTAAGGACAGGGGGCACTCTGGGACAGTTCTCCATTGGCTTGTTTTCTGTTGATTAGTTTATTTGTCTGTGTCTGTTTCATTGTTGATTTTCTGACTTTCTGTTGGTTAAATCAATTATAATGTTCAGCCCTAAGAAGCGACTGCTGTTGTGATTTTGGGCTTTACAAAAATAAATTAAATTAAGACAGTAACAATCAGCTATAGCGCATTTCATTTTTGTATTTTTGAAATGGCACAAGTAATTATGTAGCAATTCTTTTTGTCAGACCGGAGCGTTTGTTTACCTGCTTTACGTGGTTCACTTAGGCCTGTCACAATAATTACTACATCGTTCAATATATAAAAGCAGGAACGGTACAGTTTGGGACTAAATATTTATTGTGGGTACTTTTTCTTTGCAAAATTGGGAAGATCTTTGTTGTAATACTTAAAGATTTGAGCTGCAGAGGGTTGAATAAGTGACTTCTACGGCTAATTACTGCTTCATTGTGCTGCTTATTTGTTGCAGCTCAGGCCTTTTAATGATACCGTTTATTTAATAATGCTTTGATTGGGTTATCTCACTGTATTTTAGTATTTTAATTGTATCAGTGGCATAAATAAATTTTGTTTACCACAATATATCTCTATGGCAATATATTGTTTCAAAATGTTTAAAAATGTGTGCCTAGTTTCACTTCCTGTATCTTCTTTAGAAGCGTCACATGATGGTGTAGTGTAATGATGGTGTAGTGTAGTGACGGTGTTGTCATGGTGTAGTCATGGTGTAGTGATGGTGCAGTGTAGTGATCGGGTAGTGTAGTGTGGTGACAATGTTGTGATGGTGTATTGACGGTGTAGTGATGGTGCAGTGTAATGATGGTGTAGTGTAGTGGCATGTAGTGATGTAGCAGTGTAGTCATTTGTGCAGTGACGGTGTAGTGATGGTGTAGTATAGTGATGGTATGATGTGTAGTGATGGTGCGGTGTAGTGATGGTGAAGTGACTGTGTAGTGTAGTGATGTGTGGTGTAGTGACGGTGTGGTGTAGTAAAAATGTAGTGACAGTGTAGTGGTATGGTGTAGTGATGGTGTAGTGACGTGCAGTAACTTGTAGTGATGGTGTAGCGACATGTGACGGTGTAGCGACGTGTAGGGACAGTGTAGTGACGGTACAGTGATGGTGTAGTGACAGGAAACTTACGCCCCCTACTGCCCGACACTTTCTCCAGGACTGCATCCCAGGTGTGTGATAAGGTACACGCCCCCTCGTCACGATTCATGCTCCTTGGACGTAATTCATGGATCTCGATGGTCCCTCTTATCCAGCGCTGGAATTTGTTGCTTTCAACTCCGATGACCCTGGCATTGTTCCACTCCATGATGTGGAAAACCAAATCGTGGACTGGAACAATGCCAGTAAAGCAGCCTAGAAGACACGCTACTACACCATCACTATATCATCACTACACTATCATGTGACAGTTCTGAGGAACATACCGGTAGTAGCGGAAACATGTAAACCAGGTAAACAAGTCCTCCAGTCTGACAAAAAAAAAAAAAACGGCTAATTCTACATTTAAAACTGGAGACAGAATGAATCTTGGCCAAAGAGTATGTAGCTATCTATTAGGTTGACACACACGAGTTGGAGTTTTTTGAGACTTCCATCTTTCCTCTGATGGTTTTCAAATTTTACAGTGTTCATGTAATTCACCCTAAAAGCATTCTCAGTACAGCCTAAAAGAGGCACAACCCAGTGGACTGAGCAGAGAATAGTAATTGACACAACCACTGTGACCAAACCACGGTGCAGTGGCCAGAGGAAATCTCTTCTACAGATTTCAGTAAATTAAAGTTTGACCATTCACTAAAAGCTTTTCAGAAAAAAAAAAAAAAAAAAACTACTTTAAAAAGGCATTGATGTTGAAACCAACATGTTATATAGGGCAATAAAAACAGTTTAAATCTATTATTTATTTTTATTTATAAATGCATAAACCAACCCTTTGGTTTATGGTTGGTCCATAACATTTTCACATTGTATTTTATAGTGAAAATTGGAATTTCATTTCAAAGCAGGTCAAAACGTGAGATGTGCAGCATTTTTTCTCAACTGAAATCGCAGCAGCTTGTGACGCTTTTCAAATCAAATGGCAAAAATACATCTCGCTGATTAGTTGGTTTGAGAAAATATTTAGGTGTACAGCCAGATCAAAACCAGGCATAAACCAGGGCTAAACCAGGTCTTAAATACGACTACTGCTACATGTTCTAAACAAGAGGAAAAAAATGTGGATACAGTTTTACTTAAATGAAGAGAACACTAGAACTGAAGGGGGGTTTGTCCCACAGTTTGAGAACCACTTCTATATACTAACAGGACAGCATGTAATGGGGCACGGCAACAAAACTGGAACTGAACTGGGACTAAAACCCAGAACGAAACTTGGACTAGACCAGGACTAAAACAAGTCTACATGAGGATTAAACTAATCTCAAACCAGGACCAAACCAGGGCAAGTGTAAAGCACCCTAAGACGCTTCACACTTGTGGCTCTGTGTAGTTGGATCTTTGGGCACCAGAGTGATGCTCTGAGCACAGGGCCATGGAGCTATTGTACAATCACACAGCGGTTAATTGAAACAAATGACTGTAATAATAAGACATTATCCCCACGGGCCGCCTTTGTGGAGGGTCATATTAGAGCGCAGTGCACTGAGGAGAACTGAGGAGCACTGAGGAGCACACAGAAGCACTGAGGAATGCTGAGGAACATTGAGGGAGGAAAACACTGAGGGAGAAACACTGAGGGACGAACACAGAGGAACACTGAGGAACCCTGAAAAACCGTGAGGAACATTGAGGAGCCCTGAGTAGAACTGAGGAACACTAAGGGGGCTGAGGGGTTTATTTTTAACATATTTGTAGTTTGATCAAACAAAAATATACAAATAAAAACAGCTAGAAAAAAAAAAAAATCTATTCTCCTGTTGAACAAAATTCAACACAAACCTATATCAAAATCACTACATTTGAAGCTTTATTAGAAGTCAAACTCTGCAAACTACTTTTACTTTTTACTCTTTAAGTACATTTTCAAACAGGTATTGTAATACTTTTACTTAAGTCAATTTTCTTCATGTGATACTTTTACTTTTACTTGAGTATTTTTTGGATGTAGTATCTGTAACAAAATCGAGTACTTCTTCACAACTGGTCAATATTCTTACCCGTTTTTTTTTGAACTCGAAAAATACATTTAAAAATAAAACTAAATAATGATTCTAATTACATGTTTTTATTTTCCTTCATTAAACGTCATTGTGGCATAAATCCAAAAGCCAATAAATCCGTTGAGGCTCAGAGCTCATCATTCGGCAGATAACTGCTTCCAAAACGACCCGCTCGATAGCAACACTCACACCACACTGTTTATCTCCGTCGACTTTGCTCTTGATTAACTAATTGATGAATCCATTTTGTTTGGCTCTAATTGCTGTCATCGCTGCTATTCACCTTGTCGTCATCGCTATGCCGACGACCCGGCGCTAACGCTACAAACTCCATTTTGTCTTCACGTGTGTTTTGATCACCTCCCAAATGTGTTTTTCTATTACTAATTGTTTACCCTTGTACACCTCCGTCTCGCTGTCTGCCTGTAATGCACTGCTCAAATCACTGTGACCAAACACTTTAAATATTCATCAGTCGTAACTGTCGCTAAAGGTTATTTGAATTAGCTGCATGCATATTCATAGATTAGAGAAAGAGATTTGTTTTTAAAGCTCAATCTGTTAATACATACTTCATTAGTTTGCTGTGAAGCCATAGACTGTATAAAATGCACATAGCTAACCTGCTAGCCACCACATTCCAAATAGGAAGTGAGCATGGCACTTCCGGCTCCATCGACTCTGGAGCCAATTCACTTTACATTGAAAAACTGTGGCCCCTCTCTCTGTAACTGCTGCTGTCAGATTCGTCATTTTGGTCTTAAAATGTTCGGATTAACCCGCTCTACATGATCCTGGTGTTTTTATTTTTTATTGTGTCCGTGAATTAAAATATGAACATTAATAACAGACAAATCACGCGTCTTCTTTCCCCAGGGTTGTCCCGTTAGCGTTAGCAACAGGTTTGACTGCTAAGTGCCTGCTGCCTGCCAAAACAGCAGTGCGGGCGAGAAGGGGTGTTACTTTCAACAGCTTCGCTCTGGATTGGCTCTTTGGTTGCTATGATACTTGAGGTCGGAATTCCTAATATGGAACTTGGCTCAAAATTAGCCCCTATAACTGTTAGTCTCGATGAGCTTCATTTGTCTGAACCCCTTAGTTTACTTCTTTATACAGTCTATAGCATATTCATATATTAGAGAAAGAGATTTGTTTTGGAAGCGAAATCCATTAATACGTTCTTCATTACTTCGGCATGAGGCGTACATAATAAACCAAGTAAGACAAAGCTGTAGTTTTCTTCAATCTCATCAGAAGATTTCGTTTCGCTTTTAAGTGAAAGGGATGCGCCCCGGCAATTACTTCACTGTCATTTCTGTTGACAACTACAAGACACGCGCTTGGCCCTGTTGCAGAGAGAGGAGCACTGAAGGGTATCTGTCTTTTTGGTGGAGAATGAAAATATTTGGACTTTTACAAAAATGATTTATCGAAAAACGTCACGCAGATGTCGTATCTCTCCCGGTGAAAAGCAGCGGAGCAGGCAGGTCATTTGAGATATGTCCAAAGCCTACACGCTGAAAGAAGAGATTGCGGTTTCAATTTAAAAACACAAGTGATCCAGCGGCACAGAGCGCAGGGAGAGAGTCAAGCTGCAGTGTTCACTTCACCCACAGATACAAGTTTATTTTTTAGCTTCTCATTAGATGTGAGGTGGGACGTCGACATGAGGGATGACAAACAGAACATGTTATAAAGCTGCTATTCTAAAGCTGCCAGTGCACAAGTATAACTAGGCCTGCCACGGTATATTGCTATAGTCAATATAGATGATAAACAATAATAACCATAAAGCAGAATTATCTACAACAAGTATTCTAAATGTACAATATTGCTGTTTAAATGAACAGCAGAATGCAACACTTCAGTAACTCATTTTGAGTGTCCCACTGCTACAAAGAAAAAGTCCCCATGATGAGTATTGACCCCAAAAATAATTGTTCCATTTATATTAATAGCACAATAAGTCGATATAGTGTTTACTGTGACAGGTCTAAGTATAACTACATTACTGTGTATAAAGTGAGAAGCTGTGTTACTAGTTTAAATCTATTTATTCAGGTGGATGTTTTCAAGTGTCTGTCAAAAAAAACAAAAAAAACCATCAGGGATCTTGAAAATGGTCATCCACCTCAAGCCCAAAGTTGCTGGAGTAAGCTACACCATACTGCCCTCTACAGGAAGTGATATAGGTATTGTCAAAATAAACAAATAAAGTGGTCATCAGAACTGGTTTACTGTGTGGGTCTTGATCAGAACTAGTAGACTGTGTGGGAACATTGAAATAACTACAATTATTTTGTGTTGACAGGAGCTCAAAAGGGAGCTCAAATGAGAGGAGCCAGCTGAAGTGGCTCGAGCGACTGTTCCGGATGCCTCCTAAATCCAGGACACACTGGAGGGACTACGTCTCTCGGCTGGCCTGGGAACACCTTGGGGTCCCACTGGAGAAGCTGGAGGAAGTGTCTGGGGTGAGGGAAGTCAACATTACATTATATCTAAATGGGATTTTGTTCCTCATATCCGCTATATTGCACATGTACGAGTAGAAGCACCATTAGTCTCATGTATAGGAAAGAGATTCGCCGATCCTGCTCCAGATGCAGTGCTCACTCCTATATGCAAATACAATCTTAACATGGCTGTGCTGCTTGTGTAATTCTTCCTTGTAAAATATCTCAAACGTCCCCGGCTCTGTCCATTACTCTGTCGATACTGTATTTCTGTTGGTGCATTAAAACATTTATGGCCCCAGCCCTCTCTGAACGTGTCCTATATAACAAGTGAGGCAAAGCAAATTTTCGTTTGCAGATTAAATGAAGTCAAGCTCACATAACCTCATAGCAATCACTGGCCCTGACAATGAGAGATACTGAAAATAGACACCACCAGAGTCAGTCCAGTGGCTCTGTGCAGCGATGAAAGTGACAGGCCGCCAATGGGAACCCAACTCACGATACAAGCATGCCTATAGTCTAGTCAGCGTGTATACAAAACAAATACACAAATTACAATCAAATCCAAATTGTAATTTAAAGGTGCACTATGCTTGTTTCCAGATGGACAAGTAGATGTTGATGTTTCGCAGTACGGCATTAAACCTATCTATCTTCCGTTCATTACATTACAGGGTTTTTACAGCTCAAAAATACCTGTATTTTTACTATGAGTGAGGGTGCTTCTCCACAGATCTGACCCTTCACCAAGTCAGGAATTGTCAGGAATTGTAGATTTCTTTAGCTGACTTTGTACCTTGGTAAATGATAAAGATATTCTCTTCCCTCTGTAGTGACTTGTAGGGGGTTTGTATGTAATATTGTAACGGTAAATGGTTTGAATGGTCTTTAATGATCTGATCTTTAATATACAAATAAAAATCACAAACTCTTCCTGGCCTGGGCACACCTTGGGGTCCCACTGGAGGAGCTGGAGGAAGTGTCTAGGGTGAGGGAAGTCTGGGAGCCCCTGCTTAGACTGCTGCCCCCTCGGATAAGCAGAAGAAAATAATGGATGGAGATCAAGTAAAAGCCATGTAAGCAAACTAGAAGAGAATGTACAGTAAACATGCAGCCGAGTTAACAGCATCTCAGCATCATTTTATTTATTTTGTCAAAAGCGAAAAGTTAATTAAAACGTTAACTTTTGTGGTTATTGCTGTGGATTTTAAAAACTATCAGCTATCATCCACAAACAGAAAAATACCAGATATCGCATTGGCTCAGAAAACCCAAATCGGACCTTCCCAAGATTAGATTTCGATCTCTACAAACATGTTCTGAAAAGTATGGAATATTTGTACATTTATCAGTTCCTATTTCATTTTTCTCTGAGTTCAAAATGTGTATGATGAATCCTGATTTGAAAATAAAAATCACAAATCTAATCGCAACGGCAGTCCCATCGAGCGAATGTATGACCGTTTATGAATACCTAAAATTCTCCCCTTTTTCGCTGACTCTGCCTCCTCTCCTCCCTCACACCCCTCCCTCCACAGCAGCTTTTCATTACAATCATAATGAGGCGAGCGGCTTGCACAGTTTCAATATTTAAACACGCTGGCGCCCCCTAAGGCCCTGTGCTGGGCTGTTCACAAAACTCCAGCAGCCTCATTACTGCCCTCTGTGTGGGCTCTATGTTTTTTAATGGTGAGATGTGAAAGGCGTCTGACCCGCTGTAGTGTCATAGGAGTCGAACGACCACAGGGTTTGTTGAACATGGGACCCCTGGGTGCCACCTCTGTCCCTCCGCGCGGGTGCTGACAGCTCTGGGGTGCAAAATGTTTAAATCAAACACAGCAGAGAGAGTAAATGGAAAGACCAGAAGAACAAGAAGATGGGTTTGAGTTTTAAATGGTGATTTCTGATGGTGAAGTTAAGCAAATAATGTGAATAAAACTGTACAGTATTTAAGAAGGTATATGGTGCTTATGCCTTCTCTATAGTTATAATCTATGACACCCATGGATCATTATGTAGTAATTTGCACAATTTATTTTTATTTTATAACTCACAATATTCATCTAAAAGGACTTAATAAAAGAAACAAGTCCGCTGATATTGGTGTTAGAAAATTGCAGGGCCCAATGAGAGCAGTGTAGCTGTCGGCGCCCCCTATGGATAGCTGCACATCACACTAGTGAGCAGGGTTTTTTCTTTTCATTTGCACCAAAATGACTACGCAACACTGCCGAACCCTACACATACCACCGATTAAGAATATAAAACTCAAGAGCAAAGTAAGTACGTTACAGGGGGCGTGTACCAGTGGCGGTAAAAACAGGGATTGATCTGCAATATGGCATCTTGAAAATAAGTGATTAAAGATAACTCAAACATCCACAAATCACTCAAAATATGGCTTACCAAAGCTTAAAGAAGCACATTTGAAATACCTATTAACATCCACTGGAATGACTTCTGTGGAGTAGAGAAAAGCTACAAACAAAAGGGAAAAGGTCCAGTGTCTTGATGTTTAGTTGGGCATAAATGATGATACAGATTGGCTATTCTAATTAAAGTTTCTACTTACAGCCAAACTCACAGTTAAATTACGCAAAAAATTATATATTGACAACTGTAATCTATAGTTTGCGATCTATAATCTATACACAGCCAGGCCCATCTACAGAAATTTGGAGGACTGGGGCAAAGAAGCCTCACATGGGCCCTCTCTAATATAAATGAATTCGAAGAGGTCCAATATTGGGCCCCTAAGACCCTGAGGCCTGAAGTTTGAACCGTTGCCAAAACATTTAACAAATCAAACCATTCTACATTTTGGATGGCCTAAAGTCCCCAAAATGGCATCTATAGCAAGAATTTGTCTTGTGACAGTAACACATGATGAACCCTATAACCTTGTGATGTTTTTCATGTGGCTCTGGTTCACAATGGGCTTTTTCACGGTTCCATTTAAATCACTCTCACTGTCCATGATATATTCTTGCACAGTCAATAACTGTATTAAATATCATAACTAAATCTCAGTTGTTTCGCTCACATGAACCCGAGCCGCTCTCGTTTGAAATCGCACACCTCCTACAGTGTAAGGAGTCGTACCTGTGTCTGTGGATGCCGGTCAGTGCTGCTCATCCCTGTAATGATTTAACTGTGTTCTGTTGTGCTGAAGGATCGATGTACTACAGAGTACACCAGCTCCAGTTTACAGCGTTGCCCCAGGCTAAATGTTGTACAAAAACCAGCCGTCGCTCCCCGGAGAGGCCTGCTCCAGCTGAGGCAGGGCTGGAGGAGTTTAGGAGAAGAGCTCTTACAGTGGAGAGCTGTGTTCTGTAGCTAACACTTGTATTATTTGTGATTCCACTGCCGACAGAGCAGAGGAGACTTTCAATCATTATTGCCATGGTTTTTCAGATATCTCCTTCAGTTTGGAGGCTTCAGAGCAGATCTTTAGTCCACACAGCTCACAAAGGTATGCCTCTATGAAGGTAACCTTTATGTGTGACCCCAAATGCAGTACTTCACTGTTTTTATTTGTTTATTTGTTTAGATGTTGTCCCCATTGTAACTAGTCTTCGTGGGTTCAATTTCATAAATATATAATTAAATATACATGCAAGTATAAAACAGGAGTGCAAAATTAGATCAGTGATCTTACGTATGTTTTTCACCCACATTTTAAAACATGTGATATTGTGAGCTTTAATAGCAGAGGGTCACCTTTTCCCATGAGTATCAGCCCTGTACAACACTCTGCATTAATATTGTTTCTCTGTTCAGGATTATAGAAGTGACTCAGAGCTACAGTTAATTGACTTTGTTGAATAACATCAAGTGAAACATCCCTAATGAAACTGAAATAATGCCATTTCCAATTGCTTTAAAATATTTCTCCATATGAGGCAGCTCTCCTATTCTAGGCCTGAGAATAAGCTGCTCTTGTCCCAGGAGATAATAAATGAATTGAATCCCCCACCCCCCTGTCCCCCCCTCTTTTCCTTATCGGTCATCTATTTTTCCAGAGTAAGCTATTACTTGCAGAGGTTGCTAGGCAACAGGAAATATTAATAGCAGCTATTATTAGCTGAGCTGGGCTAGAGTAGTACTAAAATGTGGAAGTAGGAAACATGAATGCGTTATATAAATCTCTGGACCTTTCAGTGAGCAGCTCTGTGTTTGGGGCTGATTTATGGCCATGACGCTTCATTTATGAGAACAGGGCTGTGAAATAAGAAAATGGAACATTACCCTGAAGGGCTATTTGAAAATAAATAATTGCAGAGGTGAAACAAAAGCTGTTTAAAAGTAGCACCGCCTCTGTTTCACTTTAAAATGTTATTGGCCACAGAGGGCTGCCTCCGACTACAGCGATAGTACCACCTAAGAGCACTTATTACACTCAGACTCAACAGATAGCATTTATATTACAAACTAAGCCTGTTTCATTATTACTTTAAACCAGAGCAGGCTATAGTTGAGTCTACAGTGAAGCAGCTCTGGGATGTTACTCAATGGAAAACTGGTCATTGGAATAGAACTGAACATGGACCTGTCACAGTAATCACTATACAGACTTATTCTGTATATGAAACCTGGATCAGTGTATTTTGGGGCTCAGTTTTGATCGTGTGTATAGTTTCTTTGCAAAAGTGAAGACATTTTTGTTATTTTTGTTGTAATATGAAAAAAATTTAGCTGTTGGGGTTTGAAAACGTGATTTCTATGACTAATTACTAGTTCGTTCTATAGTTTATTTGCTGCAGCTCAGGCCTTTTAATGATTCTGTTTAATCCAGTACAATGTGTCAGGGATGAAAACAAACTAAATCTCGGTTTCAAAAAAGAATCTACCTTGTGATGTCATGAAGTGGGAGTTTTCAAGTTAACAGCTACTTTTCAACTTATGTTCAAGGTCTGAAATTATCCAAATGATTCTAGTGAAGGTGTATGGAGTTTAAAAACACAATGGAGCACTTCCTGTATTACCACATGACATCACAAGGTGGCACAGAGTGTTTTCTGTTTGAGAGAAGAACTCAGCCTAAATATGCAGGGTTTGTGCGTTACTCCAGGTCTGTTTGTGATGAGAAAACGACATTATAACATAGATCAGAACTTGAAACTTGCATTAACTCTTGTTCATTGATAAAATATTGTCAATTAAATGGAGCTGGTCCCAGGTGAAACACGAGGTCGAGCAGTAGATACAGTCATATGTTTCAATGGCATCTCCGCATGAACCAGCAGGAGCCAGATGACGCTGTGGCCTAATCCCAAAGCCGGGCTCTAATGGAGGCCTCAAACGCACCACCCACGGAATAAAAAACATGTCCCATAACTTATGCGCTTTGATTCAGAAAATCACATAAGACCTGATTAACGGCGGATAAATGCCACGGATGCTCACATTAAAGCATAAATATTCATGACGGGAGGGGGCAGAGCGAGAGAGAAAAAAAAACGCCATATTTACGTCAGATGAAAGTATATAATGCTGAATAATTCACAGAGGAGGGCATCTATAATTCATTTGGTTCGATTCTATGATTAAAGCCAAGTGATGTGTTCGCCAGCGGTGTTTACATGTGCAGACTGAAACATGTTTAACACAAGAAAGTCCCTTCGCCAAAGAAGAGGAGGAACGGGGGAAACGGGAAAATGGGGGTCCTCGGCAACACTTTGAAACCAGGAAAAGAGCTGACAAGGGATATCCCCGTACAGATGAGATTTTCAGGTTCAAAAACGTCTTACATCTTTTTTTTTTACAAAATCACAATGAATCAGAATTTGCAGCGCGGCGTTCAGTCTCTGCTTCAGTGTGGAGTTTGGGAGGAGAATAGAGCTTAAAAGAGCAGCTCAGCAGAGGTCTGGTGTTAAGGAGAGTTTCTGTAAGTGATGAAAAATGCATGTGCGAGCAGCGACCTTGTTCTGAACACAGACACTACAGCTTCCTTGGCCTCTAACCAAACTCATTTTCAGGCTAATGTGAGAGTGTAAGGCTTTTATCACAAAATATACGGAGCATTTCTGGAGGAGTTAGTAATTTTGAGGTTTGGATGAATGAGTGTGAAGCAGACACTTTGCGCTATTCATTTAAGGGTTACAGTGGCTCAATTGTTACAGCGCTTGTCCACTGATCTGAGGTTGGCAGTACAAATCCCGCTCTCGACATGATCACCGTTGGTTAAGCGGTCGGATCCGTTGCTGTCATTGTGTCCTTGAGCAAGACACTTAAGCCACAGTGTTTGTGTACATTAGTGTGTGAATGGGTGAGTGGTTCTTTGGCGATTATCCACTTCCTGTATTACCACATGACATCACAAATTGGAACGGTGGAGTGTTTTCTGTTTGAGAGAAGAATTCAGGCTAAATCTGCAGGGTTTGTGTGTTAAATATGTGTGAATGAAACAAAACAGAAAATGACATTATAACATAGATCAGAAAACAGTGTAATATGGGCCCTTTCAGTTTCCATAGTCTCGCAAAGCTCTTTTCAAAATTCACTATGAACCAATTCAATTACAATACAATAAAACACATTACTCCTCTCCTCCCTTCCTTTTTGAACAGCCTGTAGACACTCTTTACCACACCATGCACACACACATATCACATCCAGTGTCAGAGGTGTACTCACTGAGTGCATGGGTCCTGAGAGGAGGTGGGAGTCCTGGCTCAGCATGTTGGACATCATGAGGGCAGGCAGTTCGGGGTAGGAGTACGAGTTGAGGAGGCCGTTGTGGGGCAGAGAGTGGAAGGGATACCCCGGCTCGTGCTCCATGAGGTGCAGGAGGGAGGGGTCGGCGTGATTTGGGGGGGTGATGGGGGGGATCTCGTAGTCTTCGTCTCCCGCGCCTCCTCCTCCGCTGCCTCTGCCCTGACTGGAGTAACTCTGCAGAAGAACAGAAGGATATTGGGTGAGAATGAATGTTACTTAAAGAGCCAATGTTAGGCTTTTTTCTAATCTATGTTATAATGTTGTTTCTTCATCACAAACAGACCTGGAGTTGCGTTTTGTTTCACTCACACAAAGCCTCCATATTTAGGCTCTTTTCTTTAGTTCTTCTCCCAAACAGAAAACACTTTGTTCCACCTTGTGATGTCATGTGGTGATACAGGAAGTACGTCACACACCTTCCTTCACTAGAATCATTTGGATCATTTCAGCCCTGGAGTTTCCAATCTCTACAGAACAAAAGCTAAACGGTAACTTGAAAACTACCACTTCATGACATCACAATGTGGAACAGAGCATTTTGAGCCTTGGAAATGTAGACAGACTAATAGTTAAGCCCCAGGTATGTTTTTGATGAGGAAACGGCATTCTAACATGGATTAAAGCTCACAAGAGTCAGTTTTGCGTAATATAGGACCTTTAAATAATAATATACAATAAATGCTCTTAATTTTTCTTTTTTGCTACTTCTTACTTTGTCAATATTTTAAAACTCAAACTCTATCCGTCGTAAAATACCTGATAAATACCACTGTAAAATGGTCTTTAATAACATGCTATTTCTTGACACAGACTGGTGTTTTAGTACAGAAATAAAAGCCATAAAAGTCATTCAAATTGCATGGGTAATATTTTCTCCTTTTGCTGTTTAGTTGTCAAATAGCGTCAGTGTTGTGGCAGTTTGAAGGCTCCGTGATTTATGTGCTGTCTTTTTATTATTTGAAAAACGCAATAACCTGTTTTTACATCCTCACAACTGAAAAAGCCAAACAAATATGAGGTTAGCATAAAATCCTTTCATTGCCACGTTTAGCTTCGTTGCTACCATGTCCATCAAAGAACCCTCGAACTAATCAACAACATTTCCACAGTAAAACCAAGGTAATAGCATATAAGCAGCTACGCACCCACCACGACTGCTGGAGGTAATTAAAATCCCTCATAATTGCCTCGACGCGCACCTGTTGGATTATGTTGTCTACATTGGAGGCTGCAGGAAGTAGAAATAATTAGAAAAAGCAAACTGCTCAAGACAAAACAGTGTATAGAGCCCATTCAATATAAACATGTATGGAGATTTAATTAGGCGCCGACAGCTGCTCTACACAAGCACCAAAATGTTGACAGATTTCCAGAGAAACTGTGAGCACGCCACTTTTAAATACAGCTAATTATATTCTGTAGGAAGCAAACGCACAAGTGGAGATTTGAGTTTATTGGCAAATTTATGAAATTCGTTTTACAGGGGAAGATTCTGATGGCGTTTTATAGGCCCAGGTGGAGACATACATGATTATAGTGTTTCTAGAGCTTCTGTGTGAGAAAGTAAACGCCAGGTCTGTAAAAAAATACTGCGCCGAGGAACAAGAACGGAGACACAAAATGTTATTGTGAATTTTATAAAACCGCAGACGTGTAACTGTCTTGTACAGTGGAATTACTACACCTGAAAACCTAGTTCAAGTCATGATTTTAGAGGTGTGCTATGGAACTTTTCTGGTGGAGAGTCACTGTATGGCATTCAACTTTTCTGTTTTGCAATAATTCCTTTACGTATGTTTTTTATTGCTAAAATCCCTTGATAAAAATGTGAGCGAGCTACACATCTGACCTGCAACATGGTTTAGTGGAATCTTCTGTTTGTCTCCATGGAGACAGATAAGTGTATTGCCATGAACTGTGGACCTTCCAGGCAAAGCAATAACATGGAGACAAGCAAGTGGCGAACTTCAACAGACAAGTTACATTATGCACCTTCAATATGTTTTTATTTGCCTAATCTTAGTCATTTATGAGTAACCATGAACAACTGTGAGACAGTGACAAAAATACATGGTCCAACTTATAGACTGTAAAAAGAAGTGGACTAAGTGAATGTGACGCGTTCAGCTCCAGTCAAATGAAGATCATCAAGGCGAGTTGTTATAGGGGCAATGTGGAGCCAAGTTACATATTGGGAATTCCAACCGTGAGTATCATAGCAACCAAAGAGCCAATCCACAGCCAGGCTGTCCAAGGTAACGCCCCTTCCTGCCTACACCGCTGTAAACTTGTTGCTAACGCTAGCAAGAGTGACTTCAGGGAAAGAAAGTGCTTGATTTGCCTGTTGTTAATGTTCATATCTTGATTTACGGACACAATAGCAAAATAAAACACCAGGATCATGTAGAGCAGGTTAATGTGAATATTTAAAGATCAAAATGGCGAGACTGACAGCAGCAGAGTTACAGAGAAAGGGGCCAATTGAATGAATTGGAGCCGGAAGCGCGCCCATGCTCACTTCCTATTTGGAGCGTAGCAGCTAGCAGGTTAGCTATATCCATGTCCTATATATATCCTATATCCTATATCCATGTGTGTGTGTGTGTGTGTGTGTGTACATACACACACACACACATATATATATATATATATATATATATATATATATATATATATATTATATATACAGATAAAGTCTTTCTATCTCCCATTACTCTTCAAGTTTATGTACTTGATATTATGCGATCGCTAATAGGGTTAGTAAGCATAAATTGTCCTTATTACTAAAAGTGCTTGGGGTTTTTATAGCAGCACCACTCTGAAACATGATCCCACTACTGGCTGTCTTTCCGCTGCCTATCTTTGACATAATACAGTGCAGAGAAATATCGCCGGCTCTCCAAAAGCATACTGAGGCTATTCACCAGGGAATGAAAAGCAATTTTGTCAGCAGCGATCTGATGCCAACTCCCCTTTATAATGACTGAGAAAATTAATCATTACAAATAATATTCCAGTGTCAGCCATTCAAGAGCTTTTTAATAGAATTTTTATTATTCATGTCTCGTGGTACACATCAACCAGTCCGTTCTGCAACATTTCAGAAATCAATTCAATATCATCGGCGTGTATGCTGTCAGCGCGCCTGCCAGAGCTGCTATTCATCTCCCAAACAAATACTTTTAGCAAACAAATGGGAAGAAACATGGAGGAACACTTACACCGTCGCTATGAGCAGCAGCTAGGAAGAAGCCTGCTAATGTTCACACGTCATTAGAGAGGCCATAATAGTCATAAAAATAATAAAAGGAGCTGAGTGTTTACTGTCACCGGAAAATGGGACAATTTATTCCCTGCGTGTTCATTGCCTTGAGCTTTGCAAAAATGTTTCCTGTCCAAATACTAGAGAAATACTTCACATAAAAGAGACGTACAAACGATGAGGCCGTTTTGAGATGGAATGATTATCTTTCGGAAGATTTTTCAAATGAAGTGAAGTAGTTTATGAGCTTGTATTGGAAAAATTCAACAAATATATGTGTTTTTGCAGCATCTCAAACATAAACTGGAAAACGTGTATAGGTGGTCCTTGTTTTTCAGTTCCTGGTTACATCCATCCATCCATCCATCCATTTTCTTCCGCTTATCCGGGGCCGGGTCGCGGGGGCAGCAGTCTAAGGAGGGACTCCCAGACTTCCCTCACCCCAGACACATCCTCCAGCTCCTCCGGTGGGACCCCAAGGCGTTCCCAGGCCAGCTGAGAGACATAGTCCCTCCAGCGTGTCCTGGGTCTTCCTCGGGGCCTCCCTCCCGGTGGGACATGCCCAGAACACCTCCCTAGGGAGGCGTCCAGGAGGCATCCTGAGCAGATGCCCGAGCCACCTCAGCTGGTTCCTCTCAACGTGAAGGAGCAGCGGCTCTACTCCGAGCTCCTCCCGTGTGACTGAGCTCCTCACCCTGTCTCTAAGGGTGCGCCCAGCCACTCTGCGGAGGAAACTCATTTCGGCCGCTTGTATCCGCGATCTTGTCCTTTCGGTCATGACCCAGAGCTCATGACCATAGGTGAGGGTAGGAACGTAGATTGACCGGTAAATCGAGAGCTTTGCCTTTCGACTCAGCTCCTTCTTTACCACAACGGACCGATACAGCGACCGCATCACTGCGGACGCTGCACCGATCCGCCTGTCAATCTCTCGCGTTCCATCCTTCCCTCACTCGTGAACAAGACCCCGAGATACTTGAACTCCTCCACTTGAGGCAAAGGCTCACCACCCACCCGAGAGGGCAAACCACCTTTTTTCCGGTCGAGAACCATGGCCTCAGATTTAGAAGAGCTGATTCTCATCCCAGCCGCTTCACACTCGGCTGCAAACCGCCCCAGTGCCTGCTGCAGGGTCTGGCTCGAAGAAGCCATCAGGACAACATCATCTGCAAACAGCAGAGATGAGATCCTGTGGTTCCCGAACCAGACCCCCTCCAGCCCCTGGCTGCGCCTAGAAATTCTGTCCATAAATATAATGAACAGAACCGGTGACAAAGGGCAGCCCTGGCGGAGTCCAACATGCACCGGGAACAAGTCTGACTTACTGCCGGCAATGCGAACACAGCTCCTGCTCCGGTCATACAGGGACCGGACAGCCCTTAGCAAAGGGCCCCGGACCCCATACTCCCAGAGCAGCACCCCCCAAAGGACACCACGGGGACACGGTCGAATGCCTTCTCCAGATCCACAAAACACATGTGGACCGGTTGGGCAAACTCCCATGAACCCTCGAGCACCCGATGGAGAGTGTAGAGCTGGTCCAGTGTTCCACGACCAGGACGAAAACCACACTGCTCTTCCTGGATCCGAGGTTCGACTATCGGCCGGACTCTCCTCTCCAGTACCCTGGAATAGACCTTACCGGGAAGGCTGAGGAGTGTGATTCCCCTGTAATTGGAACACACCCTCCGGTCCCCCTTTTTATACAGAGGGACCACCACCCCGGTCTGCCAGTCCAGCGGCACTGTCCCCGACCGCCACGCGATGTTGTAGAGACGTGTCAGCCAAGACAGCCCCACAACATCCAGAGACTTAAGGTACTCGGGACGGATCTCATCAACGCCCGGAGCCTTGCCACCGAGGAGCTTGCTAACCACCTCAGTGACTTCGGCCAGGGTGATGGACGAGTCCGCCTCCGGGTCCCCGGCCTCGGCTTCCTCCTCGGAAGACGTGACAGTGGGATTGATTGAGGAGATCCTCAAAGTATTCCTTCCACCGTCCGACAACATCCCCAGTCGAGGTCAGCAGCCCTCCACCCGCACTGTAAACAGTGTTGGTGAAGCACTGCTTCCCCCTCCTGAGCGCCGAACGGTTTGCCAGAATTTCTTTGAGGCCGTCCGATAGTCCTCCTCCATGGCCTCCCCGAACTCCTCCAACCCCGAGTTTTTGCCTCCACGACAGCACGAGCCGCAGCACGCTTGGCCCGCCGGTACCCGTCAGCTGCCTCAGGAGTCCCACAAGCCAACAAGGCCCGATAGGACTCCTTCTTCAGCCTGACGGCATCCCTTACTTCCGGTGTCCACCACCGGGTTCGGGGATTGCCGCCGCGACAAGCACCGCAGACCTTACGACCACAGCTACGGGCAGCCGCATCAACAATGGAGGTGGAGAACATGGCCCACTCGGAGTCCATGTCTCCAACCTCCCCCGGGATCAGAGAGAAGCTCTCCCGAGGTGCGAATTGAAACCCCCTGACTGAAGAAGGCTCCGCCAGACGTTCCCAACAGACCCTCACGATACGCTTGGGCCTGCCAGGTCTATCCGGCTTCCTCCTCCGCCAGCGGATCCAACTCACAACCAGGTGGTGATCAGTTGACAGCTCTGCCCCCTCTCTTCACCCGAGTGTCCAAAACACGCGGCCGGAGGTCAGATGACAACTACAAAGTCGATCATCGACCTCCGACCTAGGGTGTCCTGGTGCCACGTGCACTGATGGACACCCTTGTGCTTGAACATGGTGTTCGTTATGGACAAACTGTGGCTAGCACAGAAGTCCAATAACAAAACACCGCTCGGGTTCAGATCAGGGAGGCCGTTCCTCCCAATCACGCCCCTCCAGGTGTCACTGTCGTTACCCACATGGGCGTTGAAGTCCCCCAGGAGAACAAACGGAGTCCCCGGTGGGTGCACTGTCTAGTACCCCCCCCAGGCACTCCAGAAGGCCGGGTACTCTACACTGCTGTTTGGCCCGTAGGCTGCCACAACAGTGAGAGACCTGTCCCCGACCCGTAGGCGCAGGGACGCGACCCTCTCGTTCACCGGGGAGAACTCCAACACGTGACGGCTGAGCTGTGGGGCAATGAGCAGGCCCACACCAGCTCGCCGCCGCTCCCCGCGGGCAACGCCAGAGAAATGGAGAGTCCAGCCCCTCTCAAGAAGTTTGGTTCCAGAGCCCAAACTGTGCGTGGAGGCGAGGCCGACTATATCTAGTCGGTAACGCTCAACCTCCCGCACAAGCTCAGGCTCCTTCCCCCCCAGCGAGGTGACATTCCATGTCCCCAGAGCTAGTCTCCATGTCCGGAGATCCGGTCGTCGGGCCCCCCCGTCGACTGCCGCCCGGATCTCTTAGCACCGGCCCCTTATGGATCCTCCCGCGGGTGGTGGGTCCACGTGAGGACGGCCCCACGTCGCCTCCTTCGGGCTGAGCCCGCCGGGCCCCGTGGGGAAAGGCCCGGCCACCAGGCGCTCGCTGTCGAGCACCCACCCCAGGCCTGGCTCCAGGGTGGGGCCCCGGTGACGCCGGTCCGGGCGACGTAACTGGCCTTTGAGTATTATTCATCATAAAGGGCTACAATCGAATCAAAAGGCTGTCATGATTTTGATTTGCTGATCCCTGTTCTATTGCACTTTGCCATATACAGAGATTTGAGCGGACAATGTGTGAAGTGTCTTGCTCAAGGAAACAACATTATGCATTCAAACTGACTCAAACTGAACCATCAATTTAAGCTAATAAAAAGATAACGCTTATTTTTTATTATTTGTATGCAGTTCTGTGCTATAATCACCTTAACCCTTCAATAATCCATATAACAAATGGTGTTATACAACCAAGTAAAAGTACTGTACTTAAGTATACATTTTAGGTATCTGTACTTTCTACTGCACTACATTTTTAACTGGACTGAAAAGTAAAAGTATTTGTGTATTATTGTGTGAGACTCTTTAAGTACATTTTTAAAGAGGTACTTGAATTCTTTAACATCTTTAGGACATCTTTTCATGTGATACTTTTACTTTTACTTGAGTAGTTTTTTTGCTCTGGTATCTGTACTTTTACTTCAGTAACAAAATTGAGTACTTCTTCCACCACTGCTGCAATAATCAATATCTATAAGTGATACAGCCATAATAACATTACATAATAATAATAAAAATTAATTTACAGCTCTACACAATAAAGTACATTCAGAACTGTTCTAGATGACCACTAGATTATTCTGGATTATTCTCAACCATAGACATTTATATATAAATGGACATAGCTAACCTGCTAGCTGCACATTCCAAATAGGAAGTGAGCATGGTACTTCCGGCTCCATCGACTCTAATTCACTTTAAATTGAAAAACTGTGGCCCCTCCCTCTGTAACTGCTGCTGTCAGACTCGTCATTTTGGTCTTAAAATGTTCATATTAACCCGCTCTACGTTATCCTGGTGTTTTTATTTCACTATTGTGTGCATAAATCAAGATATGAACATTAATAACTGACAAATCAGGCCCCCTCTTTCCCTGAGGTCGCTCCTACTGGCGTTAGCAACAGGTTTGATTGTTGCGTTGCTAAGCGCCCACTTCCTGCTAAACCAGCAGTGCAGGCATTAAGGGCTGCTACCTTCAACAGCCTGACTGGGGATTGGCTCTTTGGTTGCTATGATACTTGAGGTCAGAAATCCAAATGGGGCTCCGACTCCAAATTGGCTCCTATAACCGCTAACCTCGATGAGCTTCAACGCTATGGGTGACGTCACACTCACTATACACTCTATATTCTCAGTCCCTGAATACCTTTTCTGTCCTATAATAAACGTAATGCCTCTATCTTTATAAGTTAATCAAGTGATACAGTCAAAGGCATGTAGTATTCTGCAGGACTCAGCTCTTAAGAAGAATCATAGCTGCTGTCATCTCCTGTAGTGAGATTTAAACACACAACACTCAAATCTCCCTCTCCTTTTTCTTTTTTCCATCTTTCTCTGACGCCCTTGAAGATAAGACACGGGACAAGGACAGCACAAGTTGAATATTTTTGAACACAGATAAATAATTCATAAATAAACTGTCTTTCAGGACAGGGGGGATGTAAAACGACAGGGTCAAATAAGAAAATAGAAAGAAAAAAATCGCCAAATGTTGATTCAGCCTCATCCCGTAACCTTCACCCGCTCCCTCGCTCTCCCTAGAGGTGAAATGTAAGCAAATCTGTCATTTTATCAGACAAGGACAACAATATAGACCTTATGAACCAATGTATTTCTGCGGTATTTCTCCCATCGTCCAAACAGAATCTCGTATCTGTGTTTGAGCCATAACATCAAAACAACACAGTCTTTAGCACGGTTTTTGGTCGCTCGCAGGCATATTATCAGCGCTCATAACACGCCCTTCTTTGAAAAGCAGGGAGATGATGCGCCCCGAGGGACAAACTAGGGTGATATTTTTTACATTGAAATCTGACTTTTCTTGTTCGACGCAGACATATGAAAAGCGGGGTCAGAACAGAGACGGGGCCTTCCCTCAGAAATGAAAGATCTCACAAGTGCGGCCATGTTCACTGTCACTGCTGGCATAATATTTACACACTTATGTTTTTGTATTGTGGTTTGATACGATATTTAAAGGAGATACTGAGCAGACTTTTTATAATCTGAAGCAATATAAGAGTTTGATAGTCTGGTTCAAAATGATAAAGACTGATTGATATATTGCAAATAGTTTCTATAGCAATGGATTTTTATTTAGTCTCCACCATAGACTATATATAAATGAACATAGCCAACCTGCTAGCCACCGTGTTTTAATTGGAAGTAATCATGGGTGCACTTCTGGTTCCATCCACTCTGACTCGAATTCACTTGTGGCTCCTCTCTCTGTAACTGCTGCTGTCAGAGTCGTCATTTTGGTCTTAAAATGTTCATATTAACCCGCTCTACATGATCCTGGTCTTTTTTATTTCGCTATTGTGTCCATAAATCAAGATATGAACATTAATAACAGACAAATCTAACTAACGCTAGCCTCGCAGCGGATTGGCTCTTTGGTTGCTATGATACTCGCGGTCAGAATTCCTAATATGCCGAACGCTATGAGTGACGTCACGCTCACTTAGTCCGCTTCTTTATACAGTCTATGGTCTCCACTATTTGCCTGTTTTCTTATAAAGTAGTGCAACACATTTAGTACAACACCCCCTTCTGGACTGAACCTAAATCTGCAAAAACAAAGCTTTATGTGTCAGATTAAAAAGTACATGTCATCATATTAGAATAAGTCAAACAACACTGTGTTAAAATGTATTTATAAGGCACTACTTGATAGACTGCTTGAATATCTCATGTGTTTGCTCAACTTTGATAAGGGAACTTTTAATACAAGATCTCATGAATATCTACGTTTAAAGACATGCAAAACTGGATAGATTGCACTAATGCACTTTAATAATCTGGTGATAAACTTTTATACTCACACCTGCTCCTGTTTTTAATGTTTTAAATGGACCTATGCAGTTGTATTGTTCTGTCTTTTAACGGGGCACTCGTGGGCTCTCCCCGTAAAAATAAAGCTGGATGAAATGACGTAACCATGGATATAATTATTGTTTAACATAAAAGCCTGATACATAGTTTCCAATCTCCCACAAAACAAATCAAGGAGGTTTTCTGAATGTTGCCTTCTGGCTACAGCTAAGTTTCATTATTTACAAAAGCACCAATTAATAAGGCCTGTAAACATCACAGGATCTAAATGCTTTTTGTGATAAGAAGCACTGCGTCCCGAGCTCTGGGGAAGATCCTGTTTGATTCAGTTAATTGCCTGACTTTGTTAAGATGAATTTGGGTTGTACATAATCAAATGCAAACACATAGACAGAGTAATGTCGGCTTTGTTAGTGGAACAGTCCATAGTTTCACCTTGAGTGGTCCTGGCGTCGTCACTGCCGCCGCGCTCAGACTGATGTGGTGAAGTTAAATGGACTCAAATGACGAGGAGGAGAGAGTAACGGCGGGCACATACTTTCATGGCTGATCGAGGCTAAATTGTCCAAAGAGGAAGACTGGCTCCGTTTTTATAGCAGCACTAACTGACACTTAGAGGCAGGTGACTGTAGTACTCAACACCAGAGAGGCTGGAACAGGGACTGGAGCCTTCTGTATTTCCACAGTACAGGACATGAAATGATGTACTGTGTGAGAAGAGTCAATTCACACCTGTTTGTCTCCATGGAGATGCTATTGCTATTGTAATGTTCCATATTATGGCATTAAACTGAGTTATCCAACATTTCCTGTGTTTTTATGCTCAAAAAACAGCTTGAAAACATGCATGCTTTCTGTTAGCAGGGTTCTCTCTCCACAGATGTGACGACTGAATGGAGTCTCTGCTTGTCTCCATGGAGATGCTGTTGCGATTGAAATGTTCCACAGTATGGCATTAAATTGAGTTATCCAACATTTCTTTCATTACAAGTGTGTTTTTATGCTCAAAAATACCTTAAAACATACATTCTTTCTGTTAGTAGGGTCACTTTTCCACAGATTCGACCTGTAACTTGACTGAATGGAGTCCCTGCTTATCTCCATGGAGATGCTACTGCTATTGGAATGTTCCACAGTATGGCATTAAACTGAGTTATCCAACATTTCTTTCATTACAAGTGTGTCTTTATGCTAAAAAATCCCTTAAAAACATACATTCTTTCTGTTAGTAGGGTCACTTCTCCTCAGATCTGACTAGTAACCAACATTACAACATGGCTTAAAGCTCATAAGAGTCAATTTCAAGTAATAACTTTTAAAGGAAGAAAAACACAATCACTTTACAACAATACATCTTCGTGATTGCAAAGGACAAATCCATTGTAATACTTGAGTTCATATTATAGGGTATGTGGACTTCACTTACGTCTTGTTTGTATTTCGCAATTGTCTTGGCTGTTCACGTATTTAAGAAAGAATGCTTCAAGCCACTTCAGTATAAAGTGTTTAAGAGTAATAAGGGAAGAAATGGAGGAATCAATGTCAGAGATTGTGGTGTTTTTCTTGGCTCTTAACCAATTTCTCTCACGCTGTTTATTTCTCACACGCAAAAGGAGGTATGTTATTTGTGTAATGTTTGAATACGAGTTGATTATGATTATGTTTTGATGGAGTATGAAATAGGTATGCTACAATCAATGCACTTTCACACTTTCACAATAATGCCGTTCGATGTGCTCTGGATGAACTATTATAGAAAAGTGAATGTGGTGTTGCAGAGTTTTCCAATATGAAACAATACAGCCTCCGAATGTGAGCATGAAAACCAGACCTGGAAAGCAGATCGATGTACTGCGTGTAGATTAGGGATCGGATATCGGCTTCCAAATATTGATTCAGTCGATATCCTGGTTGGACACATTTATTTTATTTTATTTTATTTATCTTTATTTATACAGTTGAACCCAATGAGCGCTCTTTTTAAAATACGATAAAAGCAGAAAAAAGCTACCAAAACATTAAAAACAGGAACAATTTTGATTTAAATTTTTTGTGTCACCAGCGTATCCAGTTTACTTGTCTATGTAGTAAAACTCATCAGCTACGTAACACATTTGGATCAGTTTGTCTTATTTCATTTTAGTTTTAAGGAAATAAATGCGTTTTTTACTCACTGCTCTGGTATCGGTTGGTATCGGGTATCAGCAGAATCATATCGCAACTGAAAAAGCTGGATCGATGCATCTCTCGACATATCACTCATGCAGTTTTTTGGTTTTTATTTTAAGTAAAAATAATTATGAATTCAGAAAAATGACACTTTCTGGGTCAACTACAACCTGTACATTTTTAATATGAATTTATATGTCCAACCAGGATATCGAATAAACCGATATTTGGAAGCTGCTATTCGATCCAGCAAATAAAATGAATAAATAAATGTTAGAAGTGCAGTGTAGACCTAAGTAATATCTGTTTTGAGCTTGGAAACACATATTATCGAGTGTCCCTGGGCAAGACACTATCTGGATTTTTGCAACTGGAAGGGCATCTGGTGCAACAAAACAAGCTGATTTACTATATTTACTATGGAAACACCCCACAGAAAAGAGAAAAACAAAATTAAGCTATTGCATGAAATTATGAATTGTATGACTTCACCCGCTCGTCTCCATGGTGATGTCATTGCGTTGCCTGAAATGTTCCACGGTACGGCATCCGACTTATCTATCTACACTTCACCCTCACAGCCCAATCCTGCTCACTCTATGTGGCGGGATGAAATTGGAAAGGCATCTGGTGCAAAAAAAAAAAAAAAAAAGCTTGGGGAAAGATCGAGGAAAATAAAACATGCAAAGTACTTCAACTTCTTAAAACTTTTTCCTGAATTCTCCTTACACTGTACCTACTCCTTTACCTCATACAACCCCACAGTTCTGAGTAAGTCCAGGGCGTCCTATAGAAGGTCTTTGAGCCATATGCTGCTTCATACAGAACCTGACATGGGGGCGATTTTGGTGACAAACAGCAGCTGTCCATGCATACTTATGTGGCTACCTGTCTGGACCGGGGCCTTTGAATGGACAGATGACCACTGTAGATCTTATACTTACACTATATATACACCTAATACCTTATAGATCTGAGCTTTAACCTTGTACAGGCCAGAAATCAAACCAGTGTTGTACAAGTGGCTGCTACCTCCACATACAGTGATGGGAAGAATACTTTGAAAATAAGTTTAGTTACAAAATACTGAGTACCCAAATTAAAATGTATTCGGCAACATATTCTGATGCATGGTCCAATCAGAATACTGCACTCTGAACACTAGACCTGTCACGATAACACATTTTCAGCACGATAAGTTGATATAGTAATTGTTATGGCAGGCCTACTTGGAATACTTTTACATTAAGTTGCATTATAGTGTTAAAACATGACAAAGGATTTAAAAAACAACGTTATGTTTCTTTCACTGGTCCATCTGTATTTATGTATCGCTAATTAGAGAATGAAAAATCTCACATTCACCACGAGAGCTGTTCTCTATTTTCTTTACTAAAACACTGCAGTTTGAAGCCAACATTGTGTGATCAAATACCACAGTGTATTCCTTTGATTTTAGAAAATTAACTGTATTTTGTACAGGGGCGGTGCCACTGGGGGGGGGGGCTTGAGGGGCCCCTAAACTCCCCTAGAATGACGAATGCACCCCCATAGGTCCCCCCCAAAGATTTTCACTTTCATAGCACATTCAATTTCTACTAAAAATGTTCAGATTGCAACCAAAATGAGACTAAAAAAAAAGAAAAAAAAAAACGCATTAGGTTTTATAAGTCACTATAAGGTGGTAACTAAATTTAATTTTGTTTAAAACAGCAAAGCTTGTTCTGGGGTCGGGGGTCACCTTAGCTCCCGTAACCCAAAAAGCCTGGCGCCGCCCCGATTCTGAAAATCACCAAATAAAAAGTAACTGTACCAGATTAATATATATATTTTTGATTCATGTATTCAGTTACTTTCCAACACTGTTCACATAGCAACACAAAGCAACCCCCCGCTCACCTATAGCTTCGGTCTTACATTTAGGTGATGTACCAACGACGGGGAAAAGGGCCCAAAGTGAGTGACAGAGAAGAGATAGAAAGGAGGGAGGAGGCGGGGTAAGAGATCGGTGGAGGGGTGTGTGGAGGAGGGGTCGCACCAAGGCTCAGGGTCAAAGGTAAAGTCTGTCAGTAAAGGACAGGTGGGCTGCGGTGGAGCTCAGCCAATCACAGCAGAGAGTGCTAACCTCCGGCAGCTCCTCCTCGCGCCGGTAATTCTCTCAAATGTCACATCAGAATGGACCTCACTTAGATGACTAAAACAGGACTCCGCGCTGGAAGTGTGGGAGGGGCCGCGAGTAAGAGCGTTTGATTTGAAACCATTTGAAAGAGAAAGGATTCAAGCTAATGGCATGATCAGTTTGACCTCATTTTGTATCTGGATGTTGTTTTTTTTTATCTTTTTAAGTAATTTTTGCCCCACTGTGTAACATATCATACAGGAAATAGATAAAACCCAAAAGCAAGCTCACTAATTGCAAGGACACGCATTTAAAAATATTAGGAATGCACCGAGGTCAGCTTTTTCTGTTCTGATACAACAGCTTTAAGTATCTGCCTATCGATATCAACCAGCGGGCAAGGTGGGTTAAGTGTCTTGCCCAAGGACACAGTGACAGCATTCATCTGTAGGAGCTGGAATCTCACCACCAACCTGTGAGTCACTGGATCTGACCAATGATGTTCATGTCAAGAGCGGGATTCGAACCGGCAACCTTCGGATCAGCGGATAAACGCTCTACCAACTGAGCCACTGTCACCCGAAGAGCATTGATTTTCTTACAACAAAAATAAAATACGACAAAACTGATTCAAATGTGTTCCATAGCTGTTATTTATCTCTCAAGTAATGACAGAACAGTTTTGTATGAATAAAAATTATTACAAATTCAAACATAATGAGATTTTCTGGGTTGAGTACAATCTGTAAATATAAAACCGATATTTGGAAGTCGATATCCGATATGGGGAATTTTTCAGTATTGGTGCATCCCTAAAAAATATAGCAATTAAAACATGTTTAAAAAATGATCATTATCACAAAATGACAGTATAATAAAACATAACTAACAGCAGATAGTTGCAGATATGTTCCTCTAGGGGGCGGAGATGAGCCAATTCTTCAAACACAAGGTAATGATCCAGTTCTTTTTATGACTTCCTGTAAATATGCAAAACAAACTGAATTCGCTCAAATCATGTCTGGATAATCGCTGCCCTACATCTCGATTAGGCCCCAATAAAAGCCCTGCTCAGTCGCCTGCCTCAGGGGGGCGCCGATGAGCCCATAATCACATATGGAACAATAGCTCCTCCATATAATCTCCTTTATTTTTATTTTCAAGATGTCAGCGCATTTAAAGCCCTTTGGTTTACGAGTCGGACAGGAGCGGAAGAGGGGAGAGATAGAGAGGGAGAGATGGGCAGATAGAAAGAGAGAAGGAGAGAGGGGGAGGTGGATGATAGAGGGAGAAAGAGAGAGCAATGAGGGCGAAAGAGATAGGGGGTTTGAGGGAGAGATACAGAAAGAAGGGGGAGATAAAAAGAGAGAAGGAGAAAAAGAGAGAGGGGGATGTGGGTTGGAGTGATAGAGAGAGCAATGTGGGAAGGAAAAAGAGAGGAGAAAGAGAGAGATGGTGGATGGAACGATAGAGGGAGAGAGACAGCAATGGGGGAGATAGAGATGGGTGGTTTGAGGGAGAGATAGGGAAAGATGAGGGAGATAAAAAGAGAGAAGGAGAGAGAGGGAGGTGGAATGACAAAGGGAAAGAGAGAGAAATGGGGGAGATATAGTTGGATGGTTGGAGGGAGAGCAAGGGAAAGATGGGGGAGATCGAAAAAGAGAAGAAGAGAGACAGAGGAGGAGATGGGAAAATGGAAAGGTAGAGCAGGGGGTGAAGAGAGAGAACGTTTAAGGGGAAAAAATAAAGAGGGGGATAAAATACAAAGAGAGAAGTGGGAAAGGAAAAGGGGGAGGGAGAGAGATATGGGGAAAGAGCTAGAGAGAAAATAAAGGGAGAGAGAGGTGACAATAGACAGACAGAGTGGTAGAGGAAGAAAGAGTGGGATAAAAGGGGGGAGAGAGAGCAGCAATAGAGAGATAGATTTGGGGAGAGAGGGAAAGACGGGGAGATAGAACGAAGAGAGAGAAGAGAGAAAGAGAGAAATCACAGAGGGAGAGAGAGAGGGACCAAAGGGGGAGACAGATTATGAATGAAAGAGGGGGAGATAAAGGAGAAAGAGAGCGAGGGAGCAATAAGGGACGATGTAAAGAAGAGATATGGGGAAAGGGAGAGAGAGGGGGGCAATATAGAGATAGAGTGGAGGAGAGAGAGAAAGACGGGGGAGATAGAAAGAAAGGACAGAGAAAGAGAGGAATGACAGATGGAGAGAGAGAGGGACCAAAGAGAGAGTCAGAAAGAGATTATGAATGAAAAGGAGTGAATAAGGAAGAAAGAGAGCAATAGGGAGTGATAAGGGATGATGGAGAGAGAGAGATGTGGAAAGAGCTAGGGAGAGGGGGGAAATAGAGAGACAGAGTGGGGGAGAGAGGGAAAGACAGGGGAGATAGGAAGCTATGAGAGAGAAAAAAAAGCGAGTGGAATGATAGAGGGAGAGAGAGGGACCAAAGGGGGAGACAGAAAGAGATTATGAATGAAAGAGGGGGAGATAAGGGAGAAAGAGAGCGAGGGAGGGTAAAATAGAAGGTGAGAAAGGGAGCGATAAGAAGAGATATGGGGAAAGGGAGAGAGGGAGGGAAATAAAGAGATAGAGTGGGGGAGAGAGGGAAAGACAGGGTAAACAGAAAGAGAAAAGGAGAGACACAGGGAAAAGAGAGAAAGAGGGGGAGGGTCTGGTTTGAAAACAAATGATGCCCATCTCTCGTTGTTCTTCCTATGCCCTCATTCCAGTCGGGGTAATAAGAGAACATTGTGATTTACCGTCAGCAGAGCGAGAGAATCAGCCCATTAAAATAGATTTGACTTCCCACAGTATTAAGCCAGATGTCTGTGCGTCTATGATATTTCAATCAGCCGTGACCTTGGACGCCGCGTGATCAGAAACATCATTGTCCAAGGGGAGGTAAAAAAGAAAGAAAAAAATACACAAAAATATAGTAGATAGACTAAGTACTGACTCGCTAAATTACCAGGTCTCGTACAGAGAGAGAGGGAGGGAGGGAGGGACAGAGAAGGGGAGGAGGAGAGATGGAGAAAAGGAGCAAGGGAGAGAGAGAGGTAAAGGGGGAGGGAGGGAAAAGGGAGGCGGGGGACAGGTAGAGAGAGGGAGAGAGGGGGAGAGATAGAGTGAGGGGGAAGGGAGAGAGAAATATATAGAGTGCGAAAGGGGGAGAGAGAGAAAGAGGGAGAGACAGGGGGAGTGAAGAAGAAAGACAGTGAGGAATAGGGAGAGAAATAGAGAGGGCGGTGAGAGTGAGAGAAAGAGAGAGGGGGAAGAGAGGGGGATAGAGAGAAATAGAGAGAGAGAGAGAGAAAGAGAGAGAGAGGAGGACAGAAATAGAAGGCTGGGTTTGGAGTTCTCTTAAAAGACAGTATGAATCATTGAGTGCACTCTCACTTCTGGTGCTGAGGAGTTGAAGTATTTTTGGAGGAGGTGGTACTTTTCTGCAGGGCAAGTATTTGGAACAATGGCTGTGTACAGTACAGACCAAACTCATTTTAATGATTACATTTACACAATATACACAACACAAGTGGAGACATTCACAGTAAAGCTATGTGTGTTTTAAATGTCAGGTGATGGCAGGAGTTATCGCAGTAGTGGTGGAGGTAGAATAGATACACTATCCGCATATGTATACATGTATGTATATATATACATATATATATATATATATATATATATATATATATATATATATATATATGTGTGTGTGTGTGTGTGTGTGTGTGTGTGTGTGTGTGTATATATATATATATATATATACATACACATATATATATACATACATACACACACACACACACACACACATATGCATATATATATATATATATAGATATATAGATAGATGTAGATAGAGAGATATAGATATAGATATATATGTAATAGTAGTAGTAGTAGCTTCATTACCAGCTTGTTATGACACACACCCTGGGACTTACATAAATTCTTTTACAACTTTTGAGATACGTCCTGATGATGTCGCCTCAGTTTGGAGTCCATCAGAGAAAAACCCTAGGACATGTTTGTTTAAGTATGAGTGCTAAGTGCTAGATTTTGGGCATCTGTGTAATTAGATTCAAAATATATCAGTAGTATTTTGAATACCTTTTCTCCGTCATCATATAACAGTGACAGTATTAAACAGTGAGTGTATCCTCCCTGTGCTAACACTGTACTCCAGTATCCTCCCTGTGCTAACACGCTTCTCCAGTGTTCCAGTGGCGAGTTCTGCTTGGATCTCATTGGGTTGATGGAGCAGAGGTCAGGCCCGCTCTATTTCAGAGGCTGATGGTAATTGGACTTATTGGCTGCAATGCGCTGACCTACATAGACACTCCTGATCCCTCAGTGCAGCTCGGCATGTGAACCACAGATCTAATGTTTTTATATTCACTCCAAACAATGACAACGTCAGTCCCTAAACAGACACGCATTAGTCACCTGTGGTTTCACAGAAATAGGTCATTAAAGACGCACTTACGTTTTTATGCAGTGCCAAAACAATAGGAATATGATGCTAGCTTCCACGCAAACATAACAATGAAACAACTGGGAAAAAAAATAATCGCAAGCTGAACTTTGATACAGGAACTTTTAATACGAGCTCTCATTGTCTACGACCAACTGACCACAGCAGAACTGAAATGAGAAAAAAAGGTTATTTGGTTGTTACTGGTTATTTTGCTTCCCAAAATGGAATACATTTCAAGGACATGAAAACTAATGCACTTTAATAAGGTGATTAAAGGTGATGAACATTTATACTCATTTATTCTCCTGTTTTTAATGTTTTAAATGAATTTTTTTTTTTTTTTTTGTATTGTTCTGTATTTGAACAGGGCACTCATGAAATAAACTCTCATTGGGCTCCCCCTGTAGATATAAAGATACAAGAAAAAAAAAATGAATCAGCCATTTAAAGATAGGCAAGCTGTTAACATTGTGTTTTTGTTTCACTAAAATCTCAAATTAACTAGAATTGCCAGACTTATTAAACATATTCATAAAAGCATATCTGAGCCAGCACATTTTGATTTCTATTATCACCAACATCAAGTTATTTTGGTTAGCGTAGGTAAAGGGAGTGGCCACGTGGATCTTATGTTATGTACAACAACAAAGACATGACTTACATCTGGGAATTGAACATAACCTCGAGAAGGGCTAACCACTCTGCTACTGTCTAAAGCATTTTCTAGTAACTTCTCGTCTCCATGGAGAAAAGTTCCATACTATGGCATCATATGTATCCATAGAGACCAGCAGAGGGCAGAGTAGCAAGTTAGTTCTGATGTGAGGAGAACCCGCTTACTGTAACTAGCTAACAGCTTATATTCGATCATGTGAAGCACTTTGGTCTTCTTTGCATGCGCTTTATAAACTTATTAAAAGTAGGGATGTATTGATCCGGCTTTTTCAGTTCCGCTATCAATTCCTGTACTGTAGCTTTAAGGATATGCCGATTTCTGAGCCTGACAACAGCTTTTATTTCCTTTAAACAAAAATAAATGATAAAACAATCACATTTTTATAGAGCTTTTCGACCATCCAGGCGCTCAGAGTACTTTACATCAAGGAACCGCTCACCTATTCACACACACATTCACACGCCACTGTACGCAGACATTGGGGGTGAGTGTGTTTAAAGTGTCTTGCCCAAGGACACAATGGCAGTATTCATTTCTGGGAGCTGTGAATCGCATCGCTAACCTGTGGGTCAGTAGAGAAACACTCTGTCTGTCGCCATATAAGACATAAATGATCCAAATGTGTTATGTAGCTGGTATTTAACCCTCAAGTAACTACAGAAATGTTAAGACTTCAAACATTGTGAAACTCTCTAGGCCTCTAAATATCTTATTACATCAAAAACAGAAAACTGGCCCTGGAGAAATATATATATATTTATTTTGTTAATGACATAAAGTAATATCTATATCTGCTTTACATCAGCAACAACCTGTTTTTCTTTGTTGAGTCGATGATGTTTGCCTTTCTACCTCTTGCCCTTATTACATTACACATTCCTTGTTGAATGTAAGCTCCGTGTGCCCACTTTATGCCCACTTTCCATTTTACCTGGCAGTTAAATGTTATTATTCCAAACAGAGCGGATTTGTGGAATTACACAGTGAAATTCCTTGAAAGTGGGTCGAGTGTCGGTTTGCGTTCCGGGTGTGGATATTCCTCAGATGTTGCTCCAGCATTGTTTCTCTATCTGGGGCGCTGACTCTAACCATTCCCCTCATGCAGAAATACTGTTGAATTTTAAATACACACAGCACTGTATAATATCAGACTTCATTCATTCGACCTTGCCAAGGGCTCCACCTCAAAAAGTCAGAGATGTGTGTTGGCGTTTTCAGACCTATAATTTTCAGTTTTTTAAATATATTCCTGTTCTCCAAGAGTCTCTGTATGTTTTCTTGTTGCGTTTTGAATGGCTGGGGAGGGGGGTGCGGTTGGGGGTTGGATGCGTTGGGGGTATATTGTAATCTCTTAGTCATTGTTTAAGTGTATGTGGTACCAGTGCGTTCTTAGGTATTACTCAAACAGAGGAGAATAGAGATGGAGGCTACGGCCACTGGTACTGGCTCAACTACAACAGCGAGTCTTTCAGTGTCTGTTATAATGTTGTTACTGTAGGCGTAGTTAAGTTAGCTGAAGCACTGCTCTGTTGTGAATATATGGAAAAGGTTAAAGTTGCACTAAGTGACTTTTTTGGTGGAGGGTACGCCACTTGCTTGACCGCAAATAGCATTAAACCTACAGTAGCTATCTTGCATTTATTCAATTGTGTTTTTAATTCTAGCAAATGCTTACAAACATGCCTGCTAAATGTGTCTGCGGTCACCTCTCCATAAACCTGACCTGTAACCTGGCTTGTAGGCGTCAACTTCTTATTTCCATGGAGATAGTAAGAAGTACAACACTCTATTAGTACTAGAGTGTGGAATATTCTGGGTAAAACAATACTATGGCTGTGTCCGAATGTCCATACTATTCCCTACAGGGGGCGCTATTTAGTCACTCCATTTTAACCTGTGTCCGAATGTCCCGTGAGTGAAAAAGAAGTGCACTTAAAATGTCCCACAATGCACCTTGAAAAGTAGTGGGCATCGGTGGTCCGTAGATCTGTCAATATAGACTACAATGCATCGCGAGAGCCGTAACTCGACATAGCACGATTGAATGAAGCAGATAGAAGCGAAACGATATAATTGAAAACAAATAAATAAATAAATAAAACTCAATTAAATAAACCGTTGCTGTGTAAAGTTGCTAACGCTAGGCGCTTATCCTAGCTTGAGTTGCTAAGAGAGCGATAATTTCCACATCTTGGACAAAAAGCTGAGTAATCCAGCCCATTTGCATGAGATCCAACTTGAATGATTATTATTAGTCCATAAATACTTTTGTGCCAGTTGAATTTGAGCATCATTTATGACAGTTTTATCAGAGTTTAGCGTTTAGACTTTTTTTTCGAGTCACATGACCTGTATGTAGCGAGCTGTGTGTCCGAATCTCTCTGTGAATGAGGCTCTATAGAGTCTGCTATAGAAAGCAGGGCTGTGGAGTGCATGAGGGGCTAGGGGCTAGAGTGGACATTCAGACACAGCCCATCGCCATGGAGACAAGTAGGTGACAAGTAGGCCCTCTGCTATAAAAGTTACATAGTGTGTATTTAAGTCAGTGTTGGGGCGTGGCATAAAACCTGTCAGTTCAATGTGCCACTGACAGCGCACACAGGGCAGTTATTTTGTTATAGCTGTTGTTATCTCTTTATCCAATGCTTTGATTTCTCTCTCTCTCTTTACATTTACAGTGGACACTTTACATTTACAGCGGACAAACGCTCTACTCTGCCTTTAAATCGCATCCATCTAAAACATGTTGGAAATCATGATGTGGCCAGACACGCACACGTTTACACATGTAACTCAAGTTTCCAAAGCAGTTGTCAGGTTGTATAGTCTGTAGATTATCTCGTGTTTATTTCTTCTGACTCACAGTGACTGAACCATCTTGAGTGAATGATTACAGATTTGCTGAAACTCTATAAATGGGTTATTGAAAACCCAAGAAAGCAAGCAATGTTAACAACTTGCAAACATGAGTAAAGTTAAAGACTAAAAGCTCTGTTTGAATAATGCATTGTGAGTTCATTATTAATAGGGATGGTCGTCACAGATAACGTCATGCCCCACTATTCTTAAAATGTAGAATGAAGTTACAGCATATGGCATTAATTTTACTGTAGAAATGAGTGCATATGGGTAAAGGGAGGTAACACAGGAGCAGTGTTGGGATGTAATTAAATACATGTGACAAAAATACGTGTTCTGAATACTTATTTGGAGCAACTATATTCTGTATTCAGTAGCTAAATACATTTTTAAAGTATTCTTCCCAGTTACTTCATCGAGAATGAGACAGACAAAAGCAAACATCTTGTGCTAAAGCTGGTAAAAACAAGTTGACATGTTTCTATTCTCATCACACAGTTGGACAGATCAATACAGACACTTGGTCACAGCAAGACACCTGCAGCAAAATCAGGGACAAGACCAGAAAACCTCTCCTCCAATCAGTGCGCCTTAATCTGGTCATGTGATCACAAACTGAACACATTTACTAACAATCAACGTATCAATCATTCAGAAAACAACGTGTGATACTTCAAATGAGCTAGTTACACACAAACTGACCAAGACCAATGTTGTGTGCTCAGTATTAGGATTTAGACCAGGGGTCACCAACCCTATGCCCGCGGGCACCAGGTCGCCCGCAAGGCCTACATGAGGCGCCCGCAGGCCGCTTCTAAAAACAGCACAACTCACTAATGAGCTGCATCTAAAATTTTATTTTATTCTGTTGCTATTTTTTTTAATTACCCTTACATTTATATAGATTTAAAAATGACAACATCTTAAAAATATATTCATTATACATGAAGTTTAGAAAAGTTAAGGTGAACTCTGACCTCCTCAGGTCAAAGGTCAGTGTTGTGCGTGTGACAAAACCAGTGCTCCGCTCGCGAGCGCTGTGAAGATTAGCTCTGAATGTAGTTTCACGACTATAATAAACCTGCGTGTGTCTCATCTGCGGCGACTGTGGCGATGGCAAAGCGGCACAATGTGGAGGGACATTTCACTACGTGTCACAAAAGTTACTGCGCTAACTACCACCAGGACGTAAACTACGGGCAGGAAAGTCACGTGAGCTAAAGGCAGCTTCAGGTAAATTTTTTTTTTTTTTCACGAGACCAGAGAAAAGAAAAAAAAAATCATAAAAAGCAACAGAGATTTATTTAAAAATATGCAAGTTGATTTTTCTTTAACATTACATAATTGATAACTTTTTGAAACATGGTGCAAAATAGTTTGTTTTGTTAAAAAGGTTTGTCAGTGGCCTGTGAAAATGGGACTGAGATGAAGTGATCATCTGAAAATTTAACAAGTACTGAGATTTATAAAGTTAAAGTGCTGAATACTGATATCTGTTTCCCACCTTGCTGTCATTGTTGATTGTGAGAAATCATGAACGTGATCAGTGTTTTCAGAGATGATTATCATTAATTATTATTAATAATGTGTAACTAAGGGCAAACTGATATATTTGTCATTTCAGAAGAGCGAATCAAACTGGTAGCCCTTCATATGACTCAGTACCCATGAAGTAGCCCTCGGTTTCAAAAAGGTTGGTGACCCCTAATTTAGACCATAGACTGGGCAAACTTTTTGACAATGGGCCTCGGCCAGGCCCAAAGGGCCATGTGTGGACCCTGGGCCATAATTTGCCCATGTCTCCCTTAGACCGTCTGTATAAATGGACACAGCTAACCTGCTAGCCGCCGCGTTCCAAATAGGAAGTGATTATAGGTATGCTTCCAGCTTCATTGGCTCCAATTCCCTTTACATTAGGAAACTCATCCCTTTCTCTGTGACGGCTGCTGTCAGACTCGTCATTTTGGTCTTTAAATGTTCATATTAACTCACTCTACATGATCCTGGTATTTTTATTTCTCTTTTGTGTCCGTAAATCAAGATTTGAACATTAATAACGGACGAAATCAGGCACCTTCTTTCCCCTGGCCTCATGGTAGGGGGCACTCATGAGCTCAGGGATTCTTGCAACTGCAGAATAGGGGCCGCAGAATAGTGAAAGCAAGCTACAATTTAGCGTTAGCACATCAAGTTTAGTAATCCGTTCACTTTTTTCTCTATGTCTGGCCCTACTTTTTAAATGGAAGGAAGATTACATATTAAAGCTCAAGCAGTTTTTTAAACTGGACTTTTGGTCGAAGCAGGAGGTTATAATTAAATGGCCGAGACCAACGCTAAAGGAGCTAAATGGTTTGCTCCAGACGACAGGACGAAAGACTCTCTTTTTCAACAGAGTGGTACAAAATGGTAAGAAATGTAATTACTTCAATCCATTGAAAATTGTGGAACCAGAAGAAGGATAAAAAACAATACAAAACCAGCTGCTTTTTATTTCATACTATTAGAGCTATTTCTTACGGACTTCGGAACTTTTATCTTGAAATTCTTTTTTATTCTGGCCCCAAGCCACTTATTGGGAGAGAAATTGGCCCGGGGTCAGATTTACTTGCCAACACTTGGTTTATATGTTTTGTAAATCTGATTGTGACGACATCAATGCCTCACCAGCCACGAACCTCACCGCACATCACTGCCTTTAACAGCCTCGCTCCCGATTGGCTCTTTGGTTGCTATGATACTTGTGGTTGGAATTCCAAATGTGGAACTCAGCTCCAAATTGGCCCCTATAACCACTAGGCCTTGATGAGCTTTATTTGACTGGAGCCAAATGCTGTGGGTGACATCACACTCCCTTTATACAGTCTGTTTAGACACAGAAAATGAACATTACTTACATAATAATTCATTTAACAATAAGTCATTTTGTGGAAGCTTATCACATATTTTTTGTGTTTCAAGCAAAGCAACATCATCAGACTTGCACACACACACCACAAAACTGGGACTAAACCCTGAACCCAATCTGGACAATAACGGTACCAAACCAGTCTATAACAGGACTAGACCAGGACCAAAGGAGGGATGAATGCACTCTAAAGCCTGCTACACACTGCAGAATTTTTAAATGTGCAACAAAAAGCGCAGACCACAGACACACAGACACAGAGAATCGGATGAGATTTTAAATCCCAGAGTGCAAAAACTGCAGCGGGATATGGCAACAAAGAGACCGCACACCACAAGCTAAAAGGTGTGAGCACATCTCGTGTCTGCTCTTTCCTGCCTACAGTAAAAAACTTACTTTGAGACTGTAAAGTGTCAAAAGATCAGAGCATTGCACTTGAAGTTTGGATACAGGTCAACACTGTGTTATTATTATTTGTTAAATGTGATGCAGTAGTTCAGATAAATGCTTTTAATGCACAGAAGGTTGGAGATAAACGACACAGGAAGTAGAGTCACTTTCACTAATCTGCTGCAGCTTCATCGCTGTGTGGATGTAAACAGAAAACAGAACTTCTCTTGCCTTCTTACTTTTTAAACAACGCTTCAAACTGGATAGTATCACTGTTTTGTGGACTTTGTGTCATTACTTTGGAGAACACATTCGAATGGATGATATGGATGAGATGCTGCAGTTTAACTTTACAAGGGGTGAGTAATAAAGTCATTTTTTAAATTTTCTTTGGGCGCACTTCCGGCTCCATCGACTGGCTCCAATTCACTTTCTATTGAAAATCTGTTGCCCTTCTCTCCATAAGTGCTGCTGCCAATCTCGCCATTTTGGTCTTACAATGTTCATATTAACCCACTCTACATGATACTGGTGTTTTTATTTTGCTATATTTCGATATGAACATTAATAAGAGACAAATCAGGCACCTTCTTTCCCTGAGGTCGCTCTCACTAGTGTTAGCAACAGGTTTGATAGACTGTATTGCTAAGCGCACGCTCCATGTTAAACCATCTATGCAGGCAGGAGAGGGTGATACCTTCAACATTCTTGCTCTGAATTAGCTCGTTGGTTGCTATGATACTTGCAATTCCAAATATGGAACTTAGCCTTGATGAGCTTCATTTGACTGGAGCCAAACGCTATGGGTGACGTCACACTCCCTTAGTGCACTTCTTCATAGTCTATGGATATGACAGAGCAACTCAGAGTTGTTTGGAAACACACAAGGAGTTCGGAGGCTTAAAAATCCAAAGTCATGGAGAAGCAAATCGGATTCTAAATCAGGAAAATTATCCTGTAGTGTGTGGCAGACTTAAAACTTACTATCTATCTCTACTAACTTCATAATTTGGGACACTGCGATGGTTCATTTCTAATCCCAAAATAACCTGTAAAGTGTGGGCAGATGAATTGACGCTGATCAACAAAATAGCCACCCACATGTTTGCACTGAGGCCAAAACCTCTTCAGATACACAAGCCTTCAAATCTCTCTCACTGCGTATGTTTCATACAGTAACCATGCAGTACTCCGAGCCTTGAAACGCCTGTTTGAAATGGGTAGATTGGTCAAATGCCCCTTTAAAGCTGCTTCTGATTAGCGGTTTTCTCCTTTAAAAAGCGCAGAGATGTTATGTGTAATGTAATCTGCCGGCCGCGAGCTCCCTCAGTGGAAGACCTCAGACACTCAAACAAAGAGCCTTCTGTTCAGATACATGGACCTTTTACACCGATCCACGCCATCAACGTGGACCTGAAGCTAAAGCTAAAGCCAGCTTGTACGTGGTGTTTTATGATGGCTTTGGGTGTTGTAAAAAGAATATTGTACATCTGTAAATGGACTAATAAAAAGGGAGGTTTTCAGGGCAGATTTTATGAAATGCCTGTGTCAATCTTTATATTGAAATGTTAAAATTCTGCCTGTAGCTGATCCCTCTGCCCACAAACATTTTAAGAAATGTAAGCGACTCTGGACACTTGAGCTGTCCAGGTAAATAGAAAATAATTTGAAGTTTGTATATAACTTAAGGGGCCATATTACTCTATTTTCTGATCTGTTATAATGCTGTTTCCTCATCACAAACATACCTCAAGTTGTGAGGTATGTATGTTTGTTTCACAAACCCTGCATTTTTCTCTCAAACAGAAAAAAACTCAGTTCCACCTTGTGATTTCATGTAGTGATACAGGAAGTGCTCCATTGTGTTTACAAATTCCATACACCTTCACTACAATCATTAGAATAATTTCAGTCCTGGAATTGCCCTTCTCTACTGAATTAAAGGTAAAAGGTAGGTAGCTTTTATTTTGAAAAACTATCACTACATCACATATGACATCACAAGGTGGAACAGAGCATTTTGAGCTTCGAACGTGTAGACAGACAAATGATTAATCAAACATGTGAGAATGAAACAAAACTCAACTCCAGGTATGTTTTTTGTGGAGATAACAGCCTGTCACCATCAGTAAAAAAAAAAAAAAAAAGAAAAAAAGTTTATATGACTGAAAAAAACAAAAAAAAAATTAAATGCATTTTTTTTTTGTTTTTTTTTTTAAATCTTTGAGTCATTGTAATCTATGTAGTAATATATATGGAAGTTTGGTGATTATCACATTAACTATGGACCTTCATACTTTTACAAACCCAACTGTATTTGGGTTTTTGTGCTCTGATTGTCAACTTTCACACTATGCTGAAGTCTAAATGCCTTTAAAATAATCTGTCTTAATAAAACACTATTTTCTCCTGTTAAATTTATGCAGGAGCTAGCATGTCCCTGTTGCTCTGCTTCTCTCATCTCGCTCTCTTGTAAACACAGCTGGAGAAGTTAAATTGTGTTAGAATTTTGCTCAATATTTTCCATACACTGAATACATTAAGCCTGCTCTGCATATTCATAAGACCAAATCTCAAACGTGTGCAGAAAATTAGTCGGGTTTTAACCTCTGATTTTTCTAATCTGACGTCAAATATCTAGAGCATGTACAAACCTCTGCATATGATGAGGCCAGAGCGGCAGTCACGTGTGGTCAGCCTGATGAATTTTACATGATGCATTAAGAGCATGTGCTGCGCTGGAGCCAAAGTATTTATAGGTTGAAAGCCTGAGATAGTTCATGCTGTTCAAATATATAGGAATGATTATTTTCTGAGATGTGCAAAGTTACAAGTATTAAGTGTGAACAGGTTTGAAAGCGTCTTAGTGTGATTCAGCAGGTCTCCACAACCCTGTCAACACATGTTCTCAAAGAAATGTCAGATATTATCACGAGTAACAGAAATGTATATGGATAAAAGTTAAATGACATATTTCCATACTGCTGGCCTTTCGATTTAATTTGACAAGACAGTAATGTAGCATTCTGATCATAGACTGTATATATAAATGGACATAGCTAACCTGCTAGCCGCCATGTTCCAAATAGGAAGTGGTCATGGGTGCACTTCTGGCTCCATCCACTCTGGCATCAATTCACTTTACATTGAAAAACTGTTGCTCTTCTCTCTCTAACTGCTGCTGTCAGGCTCATAATTTTGGTCTTAAAATGTTTGTATTAACCTGCACTACATGGTCCTGGTATTTTTATTTCACTATTATGTCCGTAAATCAATATATCAACATCAGTAACCAACGAATTAGGCGCCTTCTTTCCCTGAGGTCACTCCCGCTAGCATCAGCAACAGGTTTGATTGACAGCGTTGCTAAGTGCACGCGCCGGGGTAAAACAGTGGCGCTGGTGGGAAGGAACGTAACTTTCTACAGCCTCGCTCCAGATTGACTCTTTGGTTGCTATGATACTCGAGGTCAGAATTCCAAATATGGAACTCTATGGAGCTGCAAACTGGTCCCTATAACTGTTAGCTTCAATGAACTTCATTTGACTGGAGCCAAACGATATAGGTGACATCACACTCCCTTAGTCCATTTCTGTCTATAATTCTCGCGTAAGACAACACGCCAAATTTCTTCTGGTTCTTTATTTTCTGACCATAAGGGCTACTGTAGGCCGTAACCCGCACCAAGACAAGAGCAAAACAACAGCAGTCTCAACTCACTAGAGCCAGTCTCCAAAACAGACCGGTAACTAATGAATGGAACCTTTACATCAACTTCTGAGAGACATTCACCAAAATTAGCCTAAAGCTAGCATACAAACGCCGTACTTTACTATAAAAAGTTAGTTGTTAGTCTAAAACGGTTCTGAATCTATAGGGACATGAAATTCAAGGCACACAAGGTCTGCCTCTCTGATTTCAGAGGGCATGATTGACAGGAGGATTAACCAGTCAGAGAGATGCATGGTCCATTGTGTCAAAACAAACATGGCTGCTCACATGTAAAAAAAGAAACAAAAGTAGCGTGTAGAAGGGACTGGCTGGTCAGGCAAGGTCAATTACACAAATATTAATGAATGACTTAATTAAACAATATGACAAACACAATTTTTGGTCTTTACACCGAACTCGAAATAACTCATCGTAATAGAGACAGAATCCAGTCATATTTCCTTGGTGTTTTAGAATTGACCTGCTGCGAGTTCAGACCTTGTATTAATAAATTGGATAAGTTTGCGTATGACGATAATCAGCATTCGAAGTTTATTTTAAAAACTCGTACTTGTGATTTTTTCCAAATTGCTCAGCTCAGTGTTGCAGTAATCGTAGCTTGAATTTGGCAAAAGTGGCTCTCCACATTATCAAAACACCAATCTCCACTCACTGCTAGATCAACACAGGTTCTGCCAAGAGTAGCTGTTCCCCTGCCCTCTACATGCTGTACCTCTATCCCTCTGTGGGACGATCCCGCTTTATGTCTCATAGTAAAACTTTTCCCAAATGAGTTCACATGCAGGCTCTAATACGGCAGGGTTAATGGTCTAATCCCCATGTGTTATAGATATGAGATGTATCACTGTGGATGTTTTCGCTGGGTTAAAAGGATCTTTCGGCTTAAAAGGAATTAAGATATGTTCCCTACTTTGTGTTAAAGAGACTTGCTAATGCTCCTCTAGATCACTTGTTACTTGTTTCTATTGATATAATGGGTCAATAATGGCCCGCTCGTCAAATTAGAATCTCGAAAAAGTAAAAAAGGTGAATACAAAAACCATGCACTTAACAGATCACGCAGTAGCCGCTTTTTGAGAATAAATCAGTTGTAATAATAGGACGTTTGCAAGGGCATCGTTTCGGCCTCACTGAAAAAAACGTTTTGAGTGAATGAGTTTTGCACAAGCAGCTTCTTCAGTTCTGTTGGGTTCTGGTAAGTCACTGCCTTAACCTACCTCCATGAATGGTGGATTACACAGACATCATTAGCTTTATGAACATGAACATGCAATTTAACACTAAAAGAAATCTAATTCCTCCCAAGTCTGAACTCTGCTCTGAACCACAGAAATTCGTGATGAGTGACGACTGGCTGTGGACCTCACAAATAAAAAAGACTCAAGCTTTTCATCTGATTTAAAGTATCGGATCTCAATTCCATAAAAATTGAAATAATTGCACAGAGCTATGTTGAATATCGCTGTGGAGCCTGTCGTCATATTGGCACAAATGCAGCTTGATGGAAAAAAGGCTTCTGTAACAGCACAACAGTGTACACCAGCAGCATGCGGGAACTTATGGGTAGGCAAGCTGGTCCACTCGTCAAGACAGGTGCACTGGTCTGACAGGTGCACTGGTCTGACAGGTGCACTGTGGTTGCTGCAGTCTGCTCAATGGCCAGTAGGGTGTACTAAAGGACACAGTGACTTCAACCATGCGTCAAACAGGCAGCAGTGAAGGGAAAACGGGATTATTTGGATATATTTCAAAACTATTTAATATGACTTTTGACATGCAATGATTCTAGATTTTATTGGACAACCTGTGATTGGCCTGACCGCACGCCACTGCTCTAAGTTTAAACAGTGGTGTAACACTCGTTGACATGTTTGCCTTATACTCATGCTAAAACACTAGCATGTGTATGAATGTGTGTGTGGATGAGAGTTTGCTCAGAATGGCTGCGGGCAGTGGCAGGTCTGTATTAGCTCCAGCTGCTCCCGTGTGATGGAGACATGACGTCCAGCTCAGACTAATGTAGTGATGTGGTGTCAGAGCTGTCTATGAGTGACACGAGAGAGGAGAGAGACTTTAGCACAGGTTTACACTTACATGACACAAGTGCAAAAACATGATCCCATATGGCTTTAAAAAGTAAAAAAAAAAAAAAAACAAATGGTGCAGGTGAAATTTATATTCTGTATGCAAAGAAGTAATTTGAAATAATTTTGGGAACACATGGAGCTACATTTCACTCATCCAAATACTGCAATATAATGTAAAGTAACCCTTAACTCTGAATGTGAGGATGGATTAGGTAGAATTTCAATATTTAACATGAATATTTGTATGTATGTTTACATAGGCATCATGAAAACAACTAAAAGTATTATATTCATGAAAATGTATTATTATTATAAATACTTTTATTATTTTTTTTATTATTAGGATTATTATTATTATTATTATTATTATTATTAAGATTATTATTATTATTATTATTATTATTATTATTTATTTTATTTTATTATTTTTTTTATTACATTTTTTAAAGTTATTTATTTGTTTAGTGTGAACATGCACAGAAAAAAAAAACATTAAGACATAATAATGACTAATATAATCTGTGGAATTCATAATCCTTCTATACAAGAAATTCTGTACATTACATGCATGTTCAAAGAGGTGTCAGTGGAAGTATAAACTGATTTATTCCCGCCCTCTTCCCCAGTGTTAAATCACATATTTTATACATTCTGTTTCCTCATCATTTGATCAAGATATGTACGATTCACTTACTTAACATAACATGTTAACTTAACCTCTATTAAACCTTATTCATACAATATTATTACCCTGTTGCATTACTTAACAGCTTCATCTGCTTCATATCTTATAAAGAATATTTTTTTTGTAATCTATTTGAACTGCTTTATATTTACACTTTATTTTAATCCCACTGGTAAACTGTTCTATGGTCTAATCCCAGATAGTGAAGCACAAACACTTTTCTTAGCTGTCCACACACTCACTGATTTGAAGTTCATTTTGCTTCTTACATTATTCACGTCATTCGCATTGTATTATTTTGCATATTTTGGCACTGTAAATGTGTTTGATGGAGACTACAGAGCCGTTTTAAAGCCTCCAGAGAATCGGGGCAGTGTTAACTTGTCGATCACATGACCATTGAACAGTTTACAAAAATCAACCTACTTTATATCAGACTTTAGCTGCAAAGCGTTTCTCAAATTCTTCATTGAAACGAGGCTGACTCCCACTTAATTGGAAGTTCCACCACAAAGTAAGAGCGGTTTGGGAGCATTTAGAGGCAAAAGTAGGATAAGGTCAATAAACCCCTATAAATCCAGTGAAAAGTTAATTTGTGAACGTTATAAAGTATTCCTCCAAAACACTGAAAACGGTTTTCTAACTCGTTTTTTACATTGTCAAGATGAATGTAAATGTAATAACCTCCGCCTGCATTAAAAATAGAACAGCTCGTCTAAGCATTAAACAAACCCATATGTTCACATTACCAACACAAACACATCATTTCAAAATAACCCACAACAATTAATAACAGCGGCAGTCGGCACAGACCTCTTCTCCATATGTTTTCCACATCCATAAATCTAAAACGGGGCCTTTTCCAAATTTACTTTTGACTCCATCATTTACAACCAGCTCCTCCCTTCTCTAATGAGCAGCTTTCCTGGAAAATACACTCTCCCATATACAGTGCATTCAATATTTCCCGGCATTAGCTTGACATCTCGTCCTAATAAACTAGTTTTCGCTGACACCTTGGATATTACGGCTAATAATACGTCTGCCAGTTCACATGTTTATTATTACAAGCGTGTGTGGGCTTCGGGGGACAGTGCGGAGAAGTCTTACCTGGTTTGGCGACCGAAACTCCTGGTTATTGTCATTCATGTACATGTTGTCACCATCAAACTGCGAAGACAAAATAAACAGCGTCAAAGAGAGAAAAAACCCCCAAAAAAACCATGGCGTGTGTATGTATGAGTATGAGGGTAATGATTTTGTCACTGCGGTTACAGGCCTCGCGGTGTAGCAAGGCAGCGTGGGTAATTACTGCTCGTCAGCGGGGCCAGTAATTAGACGATACATAGCTGAGAGACGGGCTTTCCCTGTGGACTTGAGTGTGAACGTTTGTCTGCGCGGATTCAGCCCCAGAGCCGTGTGCGGTGCTGTCTAATCAGGAAGAGAGAGTACGGGAGCCAAGACACTACACTATTAGCGCAGGGTTAGGCTAGTTCTTACAGCTCGTGAACTTTAGCGTGAGCGGTGTGGACTACGGAGCAAGGGAGCACGACGTGAAAGTGGCCAGCGGATTTCATTTCATTAACTTCTTCACTTCTTCATTAACTATCTTTATTTATACAGGGAGAGACCATTGAGAAAAGACTGAGAGTCAGGGGTTCCTACATCGCTATGGACATTGAAAGCAACACGCAGTATAACGTAGTCTATTTAACGGCTTTTTAAAATGACAAACTCTGCTCATAATTAGCTCGTCAATGTTATGTTCTGTTCATGACTTCTTCATTTTTCCTTTAAAACACATTTTATATTATGTTTTATTTGGATCAGTGCCGAAATGAAAAAAAAAAACCTGCTGGTTCGGATATCGGCTCTCAAATATCGGTTCAAATATTCATTCAGTCGATATCCTGGTTGAATATATAGATCGTTTACTGGTTGTAGTCGGCCCAGAAAGTGTCAAAATGTTTGAATTTTTATTTATACAAGTAGTTCTATGGTTACGTGAGAGGGAATAACAGCTATATGACATATTTGGATCAGTTTTGCCTTATTTTATTTTTGTTTTAAGGAAATAAATGCTGTTTTCAGACTTCAGCTAAAATTGGCAAGGTATCACTATCAAAATCGGTATCAAAACTGGAAAAGCTGGATTGGTGCATCCCAATATATAACTTATTATTATTTTTTTTTTAATAATGTATGTGTCTTAAAGGTCTCTTATCTTATCACACAGTAGAAATAACCAGGTATGCATTAAACAAGTTTTATGAATTCAAAATGTCACTACTTCGTCCATCTTGTGCTTCCACTGCATCTTTTATAATGAGCTAAGCCACGTAAAAGACAGAAATATCCCGCCATAAAAGGTGACGATAAAAAGGCCTAGTAACTCTTCGCATTTTCAGATTTTCGTCAGGTTCTGTAATAGCTTCTAACTCCATAAACCCAGTCTATAGCCTCACATGTCAATTCAGAGTTTATATGGGTGATTTCTATGGCGAAAATGAGATTCGGCTCCACAAACCACTCTGTAACTGAACCTGTCCACTGTCAAGGTGACTGAGGAGCGGAGAGGGGCTGTATAATGAAACGCCCTTGGCTTTAAGAATGAGCCTTTGTCAGAGCCAACTTACAGGGAATACGGATTGGACTGGATAATAACACTATTGAAAAGCCCGTCGAAAAATCTCAACATGTCAAGTGACGAGTGCAGTTTGTGCGTGAGAGGAAGCACAGGTACAGTAACGTGATCAAACGAGACACTATTCCTCCTCGGATTCCTCACATCTGAAGACTGCAGTGGCGTTTTATGAATTAGGGAGAGGTCTGAAAACAGAATGGATTGTGGGTATGTTGTTTGAACTTACGATCTGAACAACAACTCAATATAAACGAGACATAAAACAAAACTATACAGACAGCGATATTATATAAGGTCCATAATATTAAAACTTTGTAAATGGTCGCATTTTTATACAGCGCTTTTCCGCCTTCAAGTCACTCAAGGTGCTTTAGATTAAGGAACCACTCACCCATTCACACACACATTCATACACCAGTGTACGCAGACTCTGGGGGCAAAGGTGGGTTAAGTGTCTTGCCCAAGGACACAACGACAGTGTTTAATGACACATAACGACAGTGTTTGCATCTGCACTATGGCACAGAAATTAGCACATTTAACTGTTATTTATTTATGCTTTGGACGGACATAGCCTACTGACCTGTGATGCCGCTACTGTATGTGAAAAAATGTATTTTTTAGGTTTCATCAAGATTCAAGTTTTATTGCTAAAAAAAAAAAAAAAAAATCCACATATATACTACCAGTCAAAAGCAGTTTTTTCACTTTATTTATTTATTTATTTTTAACTTTATTTATATATATACATGCAGAAGACATCAAATATATGAAGTAAAATATATGGAATTATGTAGTGAAGAAAAAACTTAAAATATTTTTTGACAAAGCAAAAGGTGGATACTTGAAGGTTTTGAATTTAAAATATAAACCAATATTTAGTAGAGTTATTTACCTTTTTTTTGCGGTATAATTCCATATATCTTACTTCATATATCTGATGTCTTCTGGATACATATAACATGTAAAAAGTGTATTCAAAATAAAATAAATAAAACATATATTACTCATTGTACGTTCATAACAGTCAAGCCTTAGCTGCTTTTTTCCATTTTATGTATCCTGGAAACCGTCCATAAAAATACCATGACATTATCAACATGGATAAAACAAATGAACCTACTCCAAACATTACGGGATGAGGTAAACTAATGGACGGAAATGGCTCAAGTCCTCTGGGTGTAACAGAATCTGTCCACTGTAAAAGTCCAAGAGCCTAAATGATCCTGAGAGCCGCCAGAAAGAGGAATGGCTGCACATTATGGAGGGAGAAAGGCCGGCAGATCAGTGTCTTCCTGGGGCAAAGCTATAGCTAGCAATGAGTGTTATACAAGCTCTTGGTTATTCTGATGGTTAGACTGTGGAGCACACACACAAACATGTATGTAAGTGTTTTACCATGTTATAACAGTGTTCCTCACCATTAGTTTACTCAGAGTTTTGATTAGGGAGGCACCGATCCGGCTTTTTCAGTTCAGATACCGATTTTGACACTATAGCTTCAAGCATCTGCCGATTCTCAATATCAACGATACCAATGCAGAGTCTGGAAACAGCAATTCCTTTAAAATAGTCTAATTACATCAATAGTCTTATTACATCAATGTCCAACCAGAATATCGACTGAACCTATATTTGGAAGCCAATATCTGATACCAGTATCCCTGATTTTGATGCATGTTTGAGTAATCCCGTATCGTCTTGCATTCAACGCTGGAGTGCTCTAAAATGCGTTTTCACTTACCCCCTATCCCCGCCCACATCCCTGTCCGTCTGAGTGATACATGTCAGGTTAAAAAAATGCCACATATACAAAAATAAAAACTTATAGATAAATTAAAATCTGCTTCTTGCTACAGTGAAACGCCATTATAAAGCCAATGGTATAAGTCGTTTTAGATCAATATTGTTATTATGTAAAATGAGAATCGATGTGCTTCGTAGTTCTACAGTAAGTGCCCCCAAAAAGCATAAGTCTTCTTTAAAGCATTCAACCCACAACTGCCACTCTTGATTACTCTGATTGAGGCTTACAAATGCAAAAAAGGGATGCTCGCTAATTACTTTGAAGCTAACCATGACGCTAATGTAGCTGATGGAACGCTGGTGTTTTTCTTTAGTGCCAACGACGCCACAGCTAGCCTTAAGAAATTGGGAAAAATGGTGTAGACCTCGACTCTGACATGAAAAAAACTCCAAAAAACATTGTTGGCAGCTATCTAAGTTTACCAGCGATGATGCCAACCAGAGTTTCAAAAAACACGATTTTCAAAGGGTTAAAAACCTACACAATGGCATTTCTAAAACACAAAACATACCAAAAATCAATTCTTATCAGCCTCCCCAAAAATAGGTTTTATTCATTCCTATTTTATAACCTTAAAAATAAAAGTTAGTAAAAACGTTTCTGCAGTTCCACAACTGTGCTGAATTTTCCAACCCAATTTTGCCGTGATGCCAGTTGAAGTGAACCAAAGCAAACACAGAGATGGTGAGTGAAAGATTGCACTCAGCTACAAAACAGCGAATGTGTTTTTTATGGGACTTTGTTTGATTTCTGGGGCAGGCTTGAGGAGCAGGTTAGCCACAAGAGAAAGCCGAAAAGCCAAATTGTAACATACAACATCTGAAATTCAAAAGACGTGGCCTGAAATCCTACGACACATAACCACAAAGGCGATGTTCACAGGCGCACCAAAACCGGATTATTATCTAATTTAGTAATTGTGAGTCATCGGGGTACATGATCAAAAACAGACTCAGTGATTTTGTTGTATATTTGTCATTTTAATAACTTTAGAACTCCAAAAACCTCATAACGTACAGAGCTAGAGTGCACACGTAACGCCACTGTCCAAATCACATCTCTAGACCCCGAGTAAGTGTGGATCATACAGGTGTTAAAGCCGCACTTTTGTAACTTTCCTGCTTGTCTCCATGGAGAGGTTATTGCTTTGTCTGGCGAGTTCCAAATTATGACATTAAACTTATATATCTCACATTTATTCGTTACATATGTTTGTTCAAAAAAAACTTTAAAGGTCCTATATTACGCAAAATGGACTCTTTACGCTGTGTTCTAATGCCGTTACCTCATCAAAAACATACCTGGAGTTGTGTTTTGTTTCATTCACACATGTTTGAGTAATCTTTTATTATTAGTCTTTCTACATCTCCAAAGCTCAAAATGCTCAGTTCCACCTTGTGATGTCATGAAGTGGTAGTTCTTCAAGTTAGCAGCTATATTTTCCATTTGGTTCAGTAGAGATTGGCAATTCCAGGGCTGAAATGATCCAAATGATTCTAGTGAAGGTGTATGGAGTTTAAAAACACAGTGGAGCACTTCCTGTATTACCCCATGACATCACAAGGTGGAACAGAGTGTTTTCTGTTTGAGAGAAGAACTCAAACTCAAATATGCAGGATTTGTGTGTTAAAGATGTGTGAAGGAAACAAAACACAACTCCAGGTCTGTTTGTAATGAGAAAATAACATTATAACAAATATCGTGCACGCTTACAGTGAGTGGGGTCGCCTCTCCACAGATCTAACCTGTAACCTGGCCTTAATTTCATGAAAAAGAAACATTCTAGACAAAGAAATAACACCTCCATCGAGAAAAGCACACAGAGAACCTTTTCCCAATGCTGAAAAGTTCCATAGTGTCCCTTTTTTTTCCTGACTCTTTCCAAATAGAATGAGCCACCAGTCTAATTTATTTTCCATTTTACGCCAGCAAACAACACACTATGCACTCAACTCATCACTTCTTCTTAACACAAACTGTGACTCACAGCGCCTTTCGACAAACAAAAAAAATATGGATTACAGTTACAGTTGCCCATGACTACATCCCGGCCTCGAAATGCCAAAAACACTTGAAAAGGTCAGCCATTTTGTGCTTCAACATGGCTGCTCATCATATATTTCGATGTAAAGCGGTTTGCAGCTCTCTCTCTGAATGGTCCTCTTCTTTGCTCCGCCACACTCTCCCACTTAAAATGCCAATTTATCCAGCGCTCAATGCTATCAGCGGAGCCATGACTCCACATTTACAGCAGAAAATCACCTCTTCTTGCTCTCCTCCAGTGCATTTTCTCCATCCTGTCATTCTTCTCCTCCCGGTTCACACGTTACATCCCTCCATTCTTAAAGGGCCCATATTACACTATTTTCTGATTTATGTTATAATGTTATTTCCTCATCACAGACCTGGAGTTGTGTTTTGTTTCATTCACACGTTTAACACACAAACCCTGCATATTTAGGCTGAGTTCTTCTCTCAAACAGAAAACACTCTGTTTCACCTTGTGATGTCATCATGTGGTAATACAGGAAGTGCTCCATTGTGTTTTTAACCTCCATGCACCTTCACTAGAATGATTTCAGCCCTGTAAATCTCTACTAAACTAAAGGAAAAAAGCAGCTGTTAACTTAAAAACTACCACTTCATGACATCACAAGGTGGAACAGAGCATTTTGAGCTTTGGAGATGTAGACAAACTAATAATAAAGGGTTACTCGGACAAAAATAAAACATCTCCAGGTATGTTTATGATGAGGTAACAACATTATAACATGTTTTAAAGCTCACAAAAGTAAATTTAGTGTAATATAGGACCTTTAAAGTGCACATGGTAGACTCGACTCTCTAAAACATAGTTAGCAGGATTATATTTAAGATTTTTTTAAAAAAAAAAAAAAAAAGCCTATTTTTTATAATTCTAGTGAAGTTTATAGTTATAATTGGTTGGACATGAGCGTCAGATATAATGTACATACTGAGGACGCCCTAAATGTTTGGCATTTCGTTGCAATCACACCTGTTGCTAACGCTAGCGGGAGCAACCTCGGAGAAAGAAGGCACTTTTTTGTTTCTTATTAATGTTCATATCTTGATTTCCTGACACAAAATAAAAATACCAGCAGGTTAATGCAAACATTTTAAGACTAAAATGACTTGTCTGACAGCAGCAGTTACAGAGAGAGCGGTGACAATTTTTCAATAGAAAGTGAATTGGACCCAGATTCGATGAAGCTATAAGCCCGCCCTTTTTGAAATGTGGCAGCTAGCGGGTTAGCTATGTCCATTTATCTATACAGCAGTCTATGTAGATGGCATATAGAGGTATTCTCACTTAAAACGCATTTCTACTTCCTGTATTTTTGTACTTTTCTTTCAACATTTTTTTTCCCCACTAAAATTATGACAAATATTTACCACAGACACAGTCCCACAAAACCAAGTAATAATACATGAAAACCTGTCTTGTGCGTTTTAAGTACTACAGTCCACATACTTCTTCTTCCAGTACCTCCGCGGCACAGGCCCTGGCATCTGAGTCTCATCGCTCGTCTAATTGGGCATTCTGCCGGAGACAAGGGCCTCATTAGACAGTAATTACACACATGTTGTTTTCGGCAAACATCTCTATTTGGATTGCTTTGCATGGTAATTGTTCAGCAGGGACCAACGTGCACAAAGCTTCCCTCTGTGACACACGTGATGTAGCCGGAAAAACCAAACACGGAAAAAGGAGAGATAATAAATACGGAGTAATGTTGTCAGAGTAATATACGCTGAATATACGCTGATATGACTACAGATAAAATAAAATGGGCTGGACAGAGTATGAGCAAGAAGCACACGTTAGTACAGGTAGTAAGTGCAAGTAGTAAAGTGTATTTATGTATCTGTACTTTGCTTAAGTACATTTTACAGTGGGTACTTTTTACTTTTACTTCACTACATTTGAGAGCAGTATCTGTACTTTCTACTCCGCTACATTTTTAAACAGGACTGAAAAGTAAAATGTGTCTTTTCATATGATATAAAAGGGTTATTTTCACCATGTTCGTGGTAAAATCCTGACTAAAGTTTTTGAGTTCAAGCTTCAACTTTGAGCAAACAGAAATAAATACACAAAATTCATAAGAAAAATTAGATATTGATTCATAAATACGTCTCATTTTGAATCAGTATCACCACATTTACACTTTAACAAATGAACACTTGTGTGAAATACTTTTACTTTTTTAAATGGGCACTTTTACTTGAGTAGATTTTCTCAAGTGATACTTTTATTTAACTTTTTTTACCTCTGTATCTGTACTGTACACTACAGGCACTATAAACCGGGATGAGGGGGCCTTTTTACTCTCACACACCTGCGATACTGTCCTGAAGAAGTCGGACTGCAGATGGCGCTGTCGTCCTGCTTCCACTGGTAGGAAGACAGCGGCAAAAATTAAATCAGCTGATTGGGCACACCGCTGCGACATCACGTGACCACTCTGAGGCGCTAGTGAGCAAACTGGTCTGAAAAAAGAATCTATTCAAAATAAAAAATGGACGTTCCTCTCCTTAAATAACGTGATTCTGAGTCTGTGTGTTGAGGAAATAATTATTGTGTGGTGAAAACAATATCTCCATGAACTAAGATGAGACAGAAAAAAGCAAACAAACGCATTTAGTCTGTTGTTCTACCCATAGTTCTGCCTCAATCAAATGTTGAGGAGCATTTTTCAAATAAAATGATGGACCAATGGCAACAGGGGATGGATTCAGGATCAGAAACCACTGAGAGGAAAAAAGCCCCTGCCACTATGAAGTTTATGTTTTGCTTTGAATTATTTAATGAAATCAATGAAATTATTAAATCAAATTAATTTATTTTTATTTTTAATACTTTTTTTTAAATGATCAATTCTGTCTCTAAGGACTTCAAAAATGCATTAACCCAAAAAGTTAGAAAAAAAAAAGCAATCAAGCCAAATGGAAGCACTAAAAAGTAATACAGATAACGAGTTTTATAATATTTGCAGTAAGTTGGTCTGTCTATTTTTTATTTAATATGTTAGGATACAGATGATACAGACAGACCAACAATATGCAGCTCTACTTTATAATAACTAACCTTTCTGAAGTGTATATAAGTCTGACCTAAACATTAACAGTAACTTAAAATCTATTCTGCAAAATGGACTTTTCAGAGCTTTAAACCATGTTATAGTTTATTTCTCATTTTCGCTCTCAAAGTTATTTTTGTAGTGATTCGTGCATGTTTGAGCAGTCTTTAATCCCTTATTTTCAAGGCGCCATTTTGCAGATCAGCCCGCTCCACCGGTACACGCCCACTGTGACGTATTAGCTTAGTTCTTCAATTTTATTTTCTTGATCGGTGATACTTCCAGGATTTGAGAGCTTCGCGTGGTCATTTTGGTACAAATGAAAAAAAAAAATCATGCAGCTATCCATAGGGGGCGCCAACAGCTACACCGGTCTTTGCTGGGATGGCAGGAAGTTAGTTGACTTGTTTCTTTTATTAAGCCGTTTTAGATGAATATTTCGATTTAAAATGTGTAGATTATGACATAATGATCCACGGGTGTCAGAGATTATAACTATAGAGCACGCACAAGCGCAACAGGTCTGATTTAAAGCAGCAAATCTGACAAATGACTGCGTATGCGAGGGCAGAGAGGCTGACGCAGGCTCGAGGTGGGATCGAGCACCAAACAGACGATCGTTTCTGATTGATGGACGGCTCCCATCAGATCCTCATAAAGCCCTCGAAGGCAACATCTGTTCTGGAGGGAGGGGGGCAGGCTGAGTGCTTAAGCATGTGTGGGATGGCATAAATGTCCGGTAATTAAAGAGAAAAATGACCTGACTGTGGTATAAAAACTCAATCTGGAAAAAAAACAACACAACTAATAAACATTTTGAGTTCGCAATTATCAACAGAGCAATAATTTGGCTGCCAACAAAGGAACAAAGAGGAGCCGTGATTGACACAAGCCATTAGAAAGCTGTGTATTTAAAGATATTTTTCAAAGCCCCCGACTGTCATATAAATAAATGTGTTTGCAGTAGAATAAATGAACCAAAATACATCCTTGTCTTGTAACTGTCTTGAGGGAACAGAAGACAACTTTTTGTTTATATCGCTATTGTCACTGCTAAACAAAAGGCTACACCACCTAAAAATTGAAAAGTTTGAATCTATCTGATGTATTGTGAAGCTCGTTGACTATAAAACGATATACACAGGGATGATGAACAGGGCAAACAGGGCAAGCAGGGCAAATAGGCACATGGTAACCACAGAAAGCTACATTTACTCAGAAGTATAATATCTAAAGTTGTTTTATACAGTTACATTACTATCTATTCATTTATTTTAATTTTATTTATTTTGATGGAGGATTTTAGAAGTTCATCTCTTATCTCTTATAATTTATATGCAAAACTATAAAGTCACATAAGTTCAGAGTTCTAATTGCCTTCACTATGCACCTCATTAGTATTAAAAGGGTATTCTTGCGCCCTCTGCTGGCATGTAAGCGCAAACTCCACAAACTGTTCCCTGTTCACTATTCATACACTGTCAAATGAAGCTCGTCGAGGCTAGAGCAGTCACAGGGGCCGATTTGGAGCCGATTTCCATATTTGGAATTCTGACCGCGAGTATCATAGCAACCAAAGAGCCAATAGCACGAAGCGGGCTCTTAGCAACGCTGTCAATCAAACTAACGCTAGCAGGAGCGACCTCGGGGAAAGACGGTGTCAGATTTTACACCAGGATCATGTAGAGCGGGTTAGTACAAACATTTTAAGACCAAAATCGCGAGTCTGACAGCTGCGGTTACAGAGAGAGGGATCACAGTTTTTCAATGTAAAGTGAATTGGAGCCAGAGTCGATGGAGCTGGAAGCGCAGCCCGTGATCACTTCCTATTTGGAACGTGGCAGTTGTGTGCTAGCTATGTTTCAGCTTCTTATTATATCCAACACTCTAAAGACTTTTTCCACATCCAAAATATATCATATTTTGTATTAAATCATTAATCGCTACGGCAACTGTCAAACATCATCAACTCTGAAACCCACGGATAGAACTGTTTACAGCGCCGTTCGTCATACAGTTGTTATTAGTATAGAGCGAGCAGCAGCGGCGGATGCATTTAGGATTCAAATTGAAATAGTGAGACACAGTTAAAAACAACTCCCCTGAACTTTTTGACTTTTCATTTCATAAAAGAGAATCCATAAGCAGCCACTGTAACACGAGCCACTTTAAAAGCCTTTACCAGAGCGCCACTCTCTAAAAATAATCTCTCACCAGGCAGAATTAATAAGGCCGATGGTACACAGCTGAGGAGAGGGTGTGGTGAGGGTGGTGGGGGGGGGCTCATGAAATATGTATATACCTCACCCCCCTCACTACCGCTGCATTTCACATCTCTGTTCCTCTCCTCTGTTCAATTAAGCTGCAGGAGCGGCCTAACAAAGCCCAACCTGAGACAGAGAGTGAATTTTGATGTTGCTCCGTGTCACAGACGGTTTAAAGAGAGGAAGCAGACAGAAAAGAGAGACCCGGGAGCAAACACGGGGCACGGGGCGAACCTCTAACACCAGACCCAGACCACGAACGAGACACAATAAAAACTAATTATCAACCAAAATAGGAAAGAGAAAATAGAGAATGCCTTTGCTTTTAATTCGATAAAATGGGGGAAATTCCAGTACAGTTACTCTTTCATTTGGTAGTATTCAGCATATAGTTACTTTTCTAAATTAAAAGGAATACATGCAGTTTTGGCTTTGGACTGCACAGTATTAGTGAGAATATAGAAAACACTACACTACTTTGCTACTTAAGTATAATGCAACCTGGTGTAAAAGTATTCCAAATATTCAGAATGCAGTACTCCGATTGGCCCATGTAACTGAATACTTTAGAAAATACGTTTTAATGCAGGTGTTCAGTATTCTGTAACTAAATGCGTTTTCAAAGTATTCTTCCATCACTGCACATGAGCCATTAGAAAGCTGTGTGTTTAAAGATAAGAAAACTCCAGTTTACTTAAATGTGTTTTCAGTAGAATAAATTAAAAGCCAAAATTATTCAAATAATACAATCCAGACTCATGAAAAAATATATAATAAAAATGTGATCTTTCCTTAATCTTAGCGTGTTTGTTTATCTGCGCCAGCACATTCAAGTTACTCAACAAAAACAATATATATCTGACTGCAAACGCCGAGCAGCTCTACTGTGAAAATAAAAATGTTTTTGGCCGAGTGTCAGAAACATCCTGTCTCCCAAATAAATTTTATATTATTATCATCATCATTATTATTATTACTGAAACATAGCACTAAAATACAAGTGGATTTAAATAGTGTACAGAGAAAGTGTATTTCATGAACCGCTGGATGAAAAGTCAGAGCTGCTCACAGTTTAAGAGAGAGAGAGAGACAGCGCGAGAGAGAAGCGTGAAGCAGAGAGACAGACAGAGAGAAAGACAAAGAGAGAGAGAGAGAGAGAGAGAGAGAGAAAGAGAAGCAAAGAGAGAGAGACAGAGCGAGAGAGAAGAGTGAAGCAGAGAGACAGACAGAGAGAAAGACAGACAGAGAGAGAGAGAGACAGAGAGAGAGAGAGAGAAGCAAAGAGAGAGAGAGAGCGTGAGAAAGAAGAGCAGTGAGACAAAGAACGAGAAGAGAGAGAGAGACAGAGAGAGAAGAAGCAGAGAGCAGAGAGAGAGAAGCAGAGAGACAGACAGAGAGAAAGACAGAGAGAGAGAGAAAGAGAGAGAAGCAAGAGAGAGAGAGAGACAGCGCGGGAGAGAAGAGCAGTGAGACAGAGAACGAGAGAGAGACAGAGAGAGAGAGAGAAGCAGAGAGACAGAGAGAGAGCCAGAAAGAGAGAGAAAAGCAGAGAGAGAGAGAGAGGCAGAGAGATAGCCCAAGAGAGAGTGAGTGAGAGAAAGAGAGAGAAAAAGAGAGAAAAAGAGAGAGACAGAGAGAGAGAGAGATGGTGATATAGTGTGAGAGAGAGAAGCAGGGAGACAGAAAGAGAGAGAGTGACAGAGAGAAGCAGTGAGACAAAGTGAAAGAAAGAGAGGAAGAAAGAAGCAGAGTAAGACAGAGAGAAAGAGAGACAGAGAAAGAGAAAGAGTGAGAGAGAAAGCGTGAGAGAGAGAGAGAGAGAGAGAAAGAAAGTGAGAGAGATAGTGAGAGATAGCGAGAGAGAGAAGCAGAGAGACAGAAAGAGAGAAAGGAAAGAGAGAGAGACAGAGAGAAGCAGAGAGACAGAAAGAGAAACAGAGAGTACGAGAGGCAGAGAGGAGCAGAGAAAGACAGAGAGAAAGAGAGAGAGAGACACATAGGGCTACATACATACATAGAGAGACTTTTTGTGGAGGGTATGCCACTAGCTTGTCGCCATGGAGATGTTATTGCTTTCCCTGGAATGTTCTGCAGTATGGCATTAAACATATCCAAACATTAAACCCAAGAAGAATGCATCTTTTTGAGAGCGAGAGAGGGAAAGAAAGCGAAAGAGAGTGAGAGAGCGAGGGAAAGAGAGAGCGAGAGAGAGTACAGTAACATTTGTACCACGCCCCTATAGCAAACAATGAACACAGGCAAACAATGAAGATGGCATTCTCTCTCTCTCTCTCTCTCTCATTCTCCCCTCTCTCTTGCTCTCTTTCATATCCCATAATAAGCACTGCAGCCTGTGGCCATGGCGACACTGCTCTGTTGTGTCAGATAAGGGTACAGGGCCTCTTCCTGGTGAGACTCAACACTTACATATAGGTGGGTTCAGTACAGGTCATATCTACCATCAGAAGTCTCATTTATTTCTATGCAAAATCTCAATGCTAAAAGTAACATCAGTCTTATATTACTGCAGTTGCTTCTTACTTTTAAGGAAAACTACACATCAACCGATCAGCTAATTATAAAAATGTCTTAGGTTTCATTGTAGAGCTAATTGCTGTCAACATTGGTACACTGTACTTATGAATACACGGAGCCTATAGGTCTAAGAAAAAGTTCCTTCTCTGCAGTAAAATCTGAAGTTTGTACTGAAAATCTAGGCTCAGGCGCACACAAAAATACTATTCAAAACTTCACCATGTACGACAGTGAAACACATTCTTCAGTCTGTTTGCATAAGGGAGATAAAACAGTTAGAAGTAAACTTTCATTTACAATAAAAAGCACTACGCCTCAACTTTGAACTCGCTCCGGTGCATTATCAGTGGTTTCCAGAGATGCCGCTCACTGTACAGTTTTTTGATCGGAGAGATTGGACCATATCAGAAAATACTTATTGTGACAAAAGATAAGGTTTAACTGCTTCCGGCTCTGTACCTCCACAATCCACCTCTGAGATAAAAAAAAACAACAAAAAAAAAAAACCCACGGCTTGATCTGTGTCCGTTAGCAACCACAAGAAGAGCTAACAGTCGCGGGCAGAGGCAGGTGGCTGAGGGGCCAAATGAGGCTAAGGTGTTTCCACTGTGAACTGTGACTGCGACTACTCCGCGGGATAGCAATCTATACAGCGAGGTGGCTAGGACGCTTTTAGCAGCAGGTCAACAGCTCCGACGGCGAGCAAACACGCCGCTTTTAAAGTCAGAGTCTGGATTAGACCATTTGTAGATGAGGGGACAAACGAGAAGAACGGGATATGATTTTGGAAATGTTTTAATCGTGTTTGAACTTATGCAAAAAATGTAAATGTATTTTATTCGATATTGTCGTGAGTTCTAGGGGTTCTGAAGGTACGAAAAGGCAGAGGACCTTGGGTAGTTTTTGAGCTGAACACATACAGTAAGGTCGTGTAAAAATGGCGAAAATGGCATTCAAGTTTACATCATATTTCTTTGACTATATTTTTACATTTTTTTGCAATATTCACTCCAAACTCAGCGGTGGTAATTTGTTCCGGTACATGGTCCAATCAGAGTACTGCCCTCTGAATACTTAGAATACTTTTATATTGAGTTGCATTGAAATTCTAGCGTAATGATGTAACACACTATTTAAAACGACTTTATGTTTGTTGTTCTTATCACTGGCTGGAGAAGGAAAAATCCCACCTGCCTCACCACAAGAGCTGTGTTTTATATTTTCTCACTGATTCTGTGTAATTTGAAGCTTAAATTGTAAAGTACAAGTATTGCAAAGTATTTTTTTGATATGAGGAATACAGTTACTCAAAATTAGTACTAGTATTTTTGGGACATGTACTCACACAAAACACACTGAGCAAAGAGTGTGAGAGACAGGGAGAGAGACACAGAGAAAGAGAGACCGAAAGAGAGAGACAGACAGAGAGAGAGACAAAGACAGAGAGACAGAGAAAGAGAGACAAAGACAGAGAGAGAGATACAGAGACAGAGAGAGCAAGAGAGCCACAGAGAGAGAGGCACAGAGAGAGCGAGACAAAGACAGAGAGACAGAGAGAGAGGCACAGAGAGAGAGAGAGAGAGAGAGAGAGAGAGAGTGAGAGGCAAGAGACAGACAGAGAGAGAGGAGAGAGAGAGAGAGAGAGAGAGAGAGACAGACAGAGAGAGAGAGAGACAGAGACAGAGAGAGAGAGAGAGACAAAGACAGAGAGAGAGACACAAAGAGAGAGAGAAAGACAGAGAGAGAGACACACAGAGAGAGAGATAGAGGCAAAGACAGAGAGAGACAGAGAACAAGAGAGAGAGAGAGAGAGAGAGAGAAATGAAAGAGAGAGAGACACACAGAGAGAGAGACAAAGACAGAGAGAGAGACAGAGAGACAAAGACAGGGAGAGAGACGCACACACGGAGAGAGAGAGACAAAGACAGAGAAACACACACACACACTCACACACACAGAGACAGAGAGAGAGAGATACAAAGGCAGAGAGAGAGACAGAGAGAGAGAGAGAGAGAGAGAGAGAGAGAGAGACACACACACGGAGAGAGAGAGACAAAGACAGAGAGACAGACACACAGAGAGAGAGAGACACAGAGAGAGAGAGACACAGAGAGAGAGAGAGAGGCAAAGACAGAGAGAGACAGAGAAGAGAGAGAGAGAGAGAGAGAGAGCAAGAGAGAGAGAAAAGAGAGAGAGACACAGAGAGAGAGAGAGAAAGGCAGAGAGAGAGACAGACATAGAGAGAGACAGAGAGAAACAAAGACAGAGAGAGAGACAGAGAGAGACACAAAGACAGAGAGAGAGACAGACAAAGAAAGAAAGAAAGAAAGAGAGAGAGGGAGAGAAAGAAAGAAAGAAAGAAAGAAAGGGGAACAGAGGGAGCGAGAGAGAGCCATAGAGAGAGAGAGAGAGAGACTAACACTACCGATGCAAGGCTGCGGATTAGAAGAAACTGAAGGAAACTGAACCAACTCAAAATATGGTCAAATGCCGTAGTGTGGAACATCGATACAAAGCTATAACACCTCTACAGAAAAATCACACAGTGCAGCTTTAACACGCTACCAAAACGGCCACTTTTACCACATGTATTTTTATTTTTTTTGTTTTGAAGGTACAGTACACAGCTCCTCTTAACTGACTGAGGTGAGCACAGATCAGAGATAACGTGACACCGGCCCAGCCCAGTCTGCACAGCGCACCATCTGATAACGGCAGCAGGAAGCCTAAAAAAACTGTTTCCTCTCGCATATAATTGACTATCTATGTGCGATCTACTGCAGCCTTACCTCCACGCAGAATACACAGCAATAAAAGGTAATGGGCTGTTTTGTGAGCGTGATAATTAGCCTTTGGAACAAAACCGGGCTAAATTTGGAAGCTATGGGATTGCTATTTGCTATTTCAATATCCACAAAAATGTCTCTACCATAAATACATATATATGTGTTTCTTGTTTTACTGCTTCTAATAAAATGTTTAAGGCGGAGTGTGCTTGTAACTTTTTTGTGCTTGTCGCCATGGAGATGTTGTTGCTTTCCCCTGAAATGTTCTACAGTATGGTATTAAATCCATTATATCCAAATGCTAAACACGACTAGAATGCATGTTTTTGAAGAGATTCTGGAGCAATAGTGTGTGTAATGAAATAAAAGCAAGATAGATATGACTGCAGAACATTCCAAGTAAAACTATAATATCTCCATGGAGACAGAAAAGAACGCTATTGTTGCACATCTGTACTTTAATAGAGCTGCCGCAAACACACTTCTCCACTCTTGAGTTCATTTTCGTGAATAATTCCGAATTCTTCACACCAAAGTTGATCCGAATGAACTTTAGCCGTTTTGCATCAGAATAAGAATTAGCGACCTGTAGCCTTACTTGTTAGCTCCGTGCCATTAGTTTCAAATTGACTTTTATTTCCGTTAGTCTGCAGAGTCCTGTCCTGGTGCAGGCTGCAGAAACAGAGGCGTGTTCACACATTTTTCAAGTTTTCACACTTTTGTCGACAAATTTAAGAGACATAACTTCTGACATCCTCTGTGAATTCCGGTAAGAGTTTTGTGTTAAATGGCGTTAAATACAACAGTGACATTGTGTGCACGGTCTGAAGCTATGGCCACCTGTGAGTTACACTTACAGTCACGAGGAAGTTTTTAGCAGCTAAAGGTCATAATGTCAGAGCACGAATCTCCTGAAGAAAAATAATATTATAAGTATAAATTTCACAAATAGATTCTGTACAAAGTGACTCTGTGTTTAAAGGTGCAATGTGTAGTTTTTCTGGTAGGGGTCTGCCACCTGCTTGTCTCCATGGAAACTTATCTGGATGGTATTTATTGAATTACAGGTGTATTGCTGAAAAAAAAAAAAAAAAAGCCTACTGACATGGGATTGCTTTTCCACAGATCTGACCTGTAACTTGGTCTCGTCTAGGGGCACGACCTGCTTGTCTCCATGGAAATAAATAAGTTTAATGCCATGCTGTAAAACATTCCAGGCAAAGCATTAACATCTCCATGGAACAGGTGCTGGACCCTCCACCAGAAAAGTTCCATAATGTGCCTTTAAACAGACAGAGGAAATAAAAGAAAGTTACACTCACTGCACAATAGTATAGTAATGATCACTTTTGTAAAAATTATATATTATTATTCCACTTTGACTCATTAGTCTGTTCAAAAAGTGCACTCAGAAACTGGGGCAGTGACAAAAATATCGACTAATACCAAAAAAATTGCACAGATATCGGCCGATACCAATGCTGGAACCGATATTATATTACATGTTATATTTCATTATGGCCAAACTTTAAGGAACCAAGTTTGTTTTCAAAGTACATTTGAATATTCCCCTCACCGTATAACGCAAATAACACAAAATTTAAACTTCAAAGCCACGGAACATTCCTGTCCCACTATTGAGCACAGAACTATTTAAAAGCATGCATTTAGCAATTTCAGAAAAAATCCCAATTTTCTTTGAGCCAAGTTCAGCTCTTTGAAGTGTGCTATTCCAAATGACATGGTTGCGATCCGCAGTTGAGTGAATGAAACGCGGTGAGCTCGTGTGTCTCACCAAAGCAGCGGCCAGTCTTTTCCTAGCGGGGCTGATGGCGGAGGAGGCGGGGTCAGGGTGCAGCCTCGCAGTGTGCCGAGCCTGTGGTCAGAGGGACAGCCAGACACAGACAGAGAGGGGAGAGGACAGCCACACGTTTGGGGTCTTTAGTGTGCAGTAAAACAAGCACGGCATTTGTAAAGAGACATGTCAAAGGTCCCCCCCCCCTCCGCCCTCCCGCTTTCTTTTTTTTTTTTTTCCCATCATGCCCGGCGTGCGCGTGCAGGAGGCGGGATAATGACACATGCGGCTTACACGGTGACTGAGAGCCATGGGGAGAATGGAGGTTAATGAGCTGACAGACCCCTCCACCCTGAACACGCCCCCTGTCCCATGTACATGCAACCCACCCCCACCCACCCCCCATTCCCCCTCTCCAACCCCACATGCCTTTATCTCCATCCTACTACTACACACACACACACACACACACATTACACATAACACAGTACACATAACACAGTACACAGAGCTTAGTCAGACAGATTTATGCTTAATTAAGACATTTAACTCGAGCGAATGCACACAGGAGAACTGGTGAGCCCTCATGCCACAGAAACTATGCCATATACTAAAGGTGCACTATGTAGCTTTTCTGCTTGTCTCCATGGAGATGTCATTGCTTTGCTGGTAATGTTCCACAGATTTTTGTATTGCTCAAAAATACCTTAAAAGGTCCCATATTACGCTGTTTGTTTGTTTTTTTTTCTTTGTTCTAATCTTGTTTCCTCATCACAAACAGACACAAACCCTGCATATTAAGGCTGAGTTCTTCTCTCAAACAGAAAACACTCTGTTCCACCTTGTGATGTCATGTGGTAATACAGGAAGTGCTCCGCTGTGTTTTTAAATTCCATACACCTTCACTAGAATCATTTGGATGATTTCAGCTCTAGAATTGCCAATCTACTCAACTAAAGGGCATGAAAACTACAACTTCATGACATCACAAGGTGGAACAGAGCATTTTGTGGACAGACTAATAATAAAAGATTACTCAAACATGTGTGGATGAAACAAAACAGACATATATGTAACGTAGCGTAAAGCTCGCAAGTCAATAGGACTTTAAAAATGTATTTTCACAGTAAGCTAGGTTGCCTCTCCGTAGATCTGACTTGTACCTTGGTCTGGTGATATCATTTGTTTGTCTCCATTGAGATAGATACATTTAATGGCTGACAGCAGTTGGTGAATCCTCCCCCAGAAAAGTTACATAGTGCATCTTTAAGTCATTTCATCTAAGTTAGAAATGTAAATTTAAGTGGACATTCAAGCAGAAATTCTTTTTTTCATCGCTCATTCCAGGAAGTCCATGTGCCAATCACGGCCAACCAATTGTGACAATCATCAGCACTGAAAACCAACTTGTGTTCACTCTCTCTCACTCGCAGCAGCAGAACAACCAGCCTCTCAGCCCATCTCTTTTCCTCCACCACCACAAAAGCCAAGGCCAGATGTTTTTTCATACCCCCTTTTCTCCCTGCTGTGGTTTGAGTGTCAACGTTGACCCATTCATTTCTATTCTTGTGTGTGGCCCCATTCACTGACTGCACACACACACAGTCACACACACACACAAACACACACAAGCCTCACATAAGACACAAGGCTGAACACTGGAGCAGAGCCAGAGGGGCAGAGACTAAACCAGGATCATGAGCAGCTTTACTCGGGCTCCACATTGGGAACGTGGCTCTCGGACAAGCTCAGGAAAAGTGCAACAATCAGACGCCCCATCAACAATATAATGTACTTATTATAAAACACCATGACCTGTACACAAAAGAGCACAACACTGAGAGCTGTACTTAGGCTGTCGGTGAACGAGGCTCACCGGGCAGCAGTTGTGTGGGAGTTACACATTAATTATAAGTGTAAAACATGTAAAAATAAACTCCACGGGAATGTAAATGTATTCAACAAGCTCTCAATGTGATATTTAAAATGAGAACGCACCCGCATTTATACTAGTTACATTTTTACAGATATAACCATTTATGAATTTCAATTACGATTATCGCTCTAATCGATTAAAGAAATTGTGTAATCAAAATTTAGCTCATAGATTACCTTTATACTTTATATAAATATATTTGTACACAATGTATATTTGTGTGAGACTAGTTACATTTTCATTTATATGACAGTTTGTGAGGGCAATTAATTGAATTTCAATTACGATTATTGCTCTAATCGATTAAAGGAATTATGTAGTTGAAAACATGCTAAAAAATTATCTTTACACTTGTAGAGTATATTTATTTAAAAAAATGTTTCAGTGAGGCTAGTTACATTTTCACAGATATAATGGTTTATAAGGGCCGTGCAATTAATTGAATTTCAATTACAATTACAATTATTCTTCTAATTGATTAAATAAATTGTTAAATCAAAAGGTTCTTCACAGATTATCTTTATACTTGTAGAGTAGTTTTATATCAGTCTATTTGTATGAGACTAGTTACATTTTTACAGATATAATAGATTATGATGGCCATACAGTTAATCAAATTTCAATCACAACTATGATTATTGCTGTAATTGATTAAATAAATTGTGTAGTTGAAAAGCTGCTCACAGATTACCTTTGTACTTGTAAAATAGGTTCATAAAAGTCTATTTGGGGGGACTTAGTACATTTTCGCAGATATAACAGTTGATGAGAGCTGTGCAGTTAATCAAATTTAAATTACAACTATGATTATCGCTCTAATTCAGGGGTGTCAAACTCATTTTCGCAGAGGGCCACATCAATACAATGGTTGCTCTCAAAGGGCCAGATGTAACTGTAAGATAAATGTAACTAAATGTAATGTAAAATAAATGCAAATACTTTTTAATTTTGTTAATTAACCGTTTCTATATTTATTACTTATACAAGTTACAATTATTGCATATGGATTTGCATAGATATGAAAAAAAAAATGTCTGCGTAACTGTGTTTCTCCTGATAAACTGACAGTTTAACACAGTCATACTTTTTAATTGACTTTGTCACGGGCCACATTAAGTGAAATGGCAGGCCACATTTGGCCCACGGGCCTTGAGTTTGACATGTGCTCGAATTCATTAAATAATTGTGTGTGAAATTTTGTAGATTACTTGTAAAAGCGAGAGACACGAGTTACATAGCTTCATACTGTCTGTTTGTGGCATCACTGGCAGTTGAGTGACACAAAAAGTTTCTGCAGACCTAGACCCAAATTCTCCACTTAAATAGCTAGATTAGAGATTAGAGATTAAAGATCAGTCTCTTAATTCTTTATAATCAATGGGGGTCAACACGCTTCAGTGCTGCTATAGGCACATATAACCATAAAGCGTGCAAACTTCTCACCATAGAAGCAACTTGCAAAGGTCAAATGTGTCAAAACCACAGACCAGAAAATAAACGCAGAGGTATGAGAGCCAAACAAAAACACAGAAACGTCTATTTCTTGGTTGTCACGTGTCATAATGTGGGCGCCAAGGCGTTCAATCAAACCTCAGAGTCTTAATGTTGCATCAGTGCAAAGCCAATAACGCTGGCCATCGCGTGACCAACAAAGAAGCAGGTAACCGATAGAGCTATTCAGGTTCACATAAAACCAACCCAATTCTTTCTTCTGGGGGTGCATTTAGCTGCCTGGGAAATATTCAGAAATGAGCAATGCAAAATGCAAAATGTATTATTATTATTATATTATGTATATGTATTTATATATATATATATATATATATATATATATATATATATATATATATATATATATATATATATATATACACACACATATATATACACATATATATATATATTTTTAAATTATTATTATTGGCAATGTAAAATGGGTGAAAATGCTTAGGAAACTTTAAGACCCCAAATGACCCTAACTTACTTACTTGGAGTACAATTATAAAAGTCTATTTCTGTAGGACTAGTTACATTTTCACAGATATAAAACTACATGAGGGCTGTGCAATTAATCAAATTTCAATTACAATTATGATTATCACTCTAATCGATTAAGGAATTTGTGTAGTTGAAAAGTTGCACACAGATTATCTTTATAGTTGTACAATATGTTTATATCAGTCTGTCTGTGTGAGACTAGTTACATTTTTACAGATATAATACGTTTCTTAGGACTGTGCAATTAATCAAATCTCAATTACAATTACGATTATCGCTCTACAAATTGCTCAGAGGTTATCTTAATACTTAGACTAGTTACATTTATACATAGACTAGTTACATTTTCACAGATACAGTTTATGAGGGCATGCAACTTACTTGAAACCTAAATGTACCATTTATTTAAAGGAGTCAAATTATACAAAATCAACCTTATAAATAATATTAATAATAATAATGATAATAATAATAATAAATCTGTTTTATATAGTGCTTTTCAAATACACTTTAATGAGCTTTTATCCTCGTTCCCTCAGCTCACTCAGACTTGTATCTTCATTGACTTCTGTCTGCTTGAGTAATCTTGCCTTGTCTTGAAGGCTTGAGTACTCCTCACCTTACTCCTACCCCCACCCACATCCCTGTACTTAGCTGCTATAATTTGAAAAAAAAAAAGTCAGTTTTGAACAGGAAGTGAGGGCCTGTTTCTATTATTAAACTGTTTTAAATCAATATTGCCATTATAGTTCATTATCTTTTAAAACTGGATCCTGAAACCTTTTTGTACCTCACCTTTAAATGAAGGTACAGTATGTGAAACTCCAACTAAATTAGCTAAAATATAATAATAATAAAACTAATAATAATATGCAATACTTTTAAATATTCCAAATGTCAGCTTTAAACATCTCCGCAATCCCTGTTAATTCTTCCACATAAAAAGTGCATTACGGCGGAGAATACATTAGAACACAATAACATCTTTTATAAATGCTCTGAACATTATGTGGGTCTGAAATAGGCTTGATAATGGCGTATATGGAGCTGTACTTGGAAACAATGGGAGATGGATGGTTCGTCATTAGGGCCCATTGTGAATCTGTGGACTGAGTAATTTGTGCAGAGAAGCCTTGTGCATTTTTAATATTCTTAAACTGAAGAGCCCCAAGAACACAAACTCCATAAAATAATAACAGGATCCCACCTTCGCACTATCTCAACCTCTCAATTATTTACCGCTAATGAAACGCTGTGGGCGATTTCACCCTCGAAGTACAGCTCAGTCTGTGCTACGCCAGCCCAACACAGAGTTAAATACTTTTTTTCCATAAAAGTCTATTTCTGTGAGACTAGTTACATTTTCACATATATAAGTTAGTTATATAGTTTATGAGGTCCGTGCAATTAATCAAATTTCAATTACAATTACGATTATCACTCTAATCGATCAAAGAAATTGCGCAATCAAAAAGTTGCTCACAGAGTTCCTTTATACTTGTAGAGTACATTTATAAAGGTCTATTTGTGTGAGACTAGTCACATTTTCACAGATATAACAGTTTATGAGGACTGTGCAATTAATCGAATTTCAATTACAATTACGATTATCACTCTAATAGATTAAAGAAATTGTGTAGTTGAAAAGTTGCTCACAGATTACTTTTGTATTTGTACAAAACATTTATGAAAGTCTATGCAAGTGAGACTAGCTACATTTTCACATATATAACAATGTATGAATTAGTCGAATTTCAATTACAATTACGATTATTGCTCTAAACAATTAAAGAAATGGTGTAGTTGAAAAGTTGTTCACAAATTGTCTTTATACTTGTAGAATATGTTCAGATAAGTGTATTTGTGTGAGACTAGTTACATTTTCACACATATAATAAGTTTGTGAGGATTGTGCAATTAATCAAATTTCTCAACCTCTCAATTATTTACTGTTAATGCCTCACTGTGGGCTATTTCTCCCGCAAAGTACAGCACCGTCTGCGCTACAGCAGCCCAACACAGAGTTAAATACTTTTGCCCAATGAAACTAAATGTCCCTAATTTCATACAAGGACGTACAAGTCTTCCTCTTTTTCTAGATTCAACCTTGATAACGTTTTCTCCTTCAGCATTTGAGATTTTGTAATTAGTTTCAATGAAAAAGCCATAATACGCTTCTTAACACTATTCTCAGCTTATGCGAGAGGATGTAATAAAGTGTTTGTGTGTGGTTTACAGCAGAGGAGCGGGCTGGTTGCCAGGCATCCACCTGTCTTTGCCCTTTGCAGCAAAATAAGCCACTTTCAGTAGCCCTGAGTCATTTGAACGTGAGAATAAAAGTGCATACAACAACATAACGGCAAAATGAGAGAAGAAGGAGAAGGTTCTGCTCAGAGCAGTGATAAAGGGTTCAAGTTAATAAAGATAATTTAAAACTATGAACATACACATGGGAAATGGCATAAACCTTTACAAAATAATGACAGATTTAGATATAGCTAAACAATCTGTGTTGCCAGGTGCAGTTGATTCTAGTAATCATGCCTAAAATAGTCCATATTGTAGCATTAAACAGTGACTATGACAACAGGCAAAAGCAGGAAGTCTGTAGACACAAAATGTCCTGGTGTCTGTGTGTGCTCAGGACCACCTTTAACAATATTTATGTGTAGCTTTTGCAGTTTAAGAATGATGTGTAGAAAGATTCATTTTTTATCAAAAGAAATATCAAATGAACAAACCAAACATGGGCATGAGATGTAGGCAAGTACTGTTCTGTTCTGATCAGATGTTCTCAACATAAAACGAATGGCCGAGTCTGCTATTAACAAGATGCCTCTACCAAAGTGTCCAATCAGTGAAAAAGGCTAGAGAGGGGGAAAAAGACAGAGAGAAGAGTTGCAGTGTAACCTTGGCAGTATAAACTCATCACCTAAGTGAATGTAAATACATTCCACCATCTGTTAGTATGGATCCATAGGGGACGTCTTTACTCTCAGATTTGAGTGCTTCTGAGACAGAGAGAGAGAGAGAGAGGGAGAGAGAGAGAGAGAGGGAGAGACAGAGGAAGAGAGAGGGAGAGAGCTAGAAGAGGGGGACTGTAAATGCACCTCACTCACATGTGTATCATTGCTCACATTAGATTTGCTTGTGCTTCTTCTCTCTGTGTTCTTCTTCTTATTATTACACACATGTGCTGTTTATTACACACATGTGCTGCTTATTACACACATACTGTTTATTACACACATGTGCTGTTTATTACACGTGTGTTGTTTTGTACAAAACTGCCGTGTCTGATGCTCTAAACCTTTTGTTTTTTTTTTTTGTTTTTTTTTTTGACAGTGATAAAGAAATCTTGAATCTGAATCTAGAAATTAATTAATTAAATTGAATTAAATCAAAACATTACTGTGCACCATCGTTGTCCAAATAAACTGAAGTGTTACCATTTTGAATCTTTCTGTCAAGTTGACCCACTTTACCTAATAATTCGCCTGTCAACCCCTCATCTTTCTCTCCATTTCTACAGCTTGTATTTGAAAGTATGTGTGTGCAGTCAATCTACCATTTTGTAATAAAGTCTCGCCCAGTGCCCCATGTTTCAAACCTTACAGTAAAATTCCATATTATTTTCCTAAAGCGGAACCAATCAGTTTGGGATTGACTGGCTCTTCTCGATTGCACACTGGGAGGATGTAATCACGAGTTCTGAGCTGTAACTACTGCAAGCCAAATTAAAGCCATTCCTAGACAGCTGGTAGTAGTAAATTCTTTCATAAAAAATGGAAAGTGGAGTTTGAGTGAACGCATATACTATTTTCATTCCCTCTGCTTTACGGATTAAGTCTTAGGTCTGTAGAAAAAAAGCATTAAAATAATCCACCAATTGCATGTTTTATCTGACAAAGGGAGATACACCACCCCCACTGTACTCCATATATCCAGACCCCCTCCCCCATACACGTCACACACTCGCACACACGATCATTACTATAAACGCACACACACAGGCCTCGCTAGCGATCAACCTGCTACCATCTGCTCCTCTCCTCTTTCCACAGAATACATTATTCACTACAATACATCACATCACATCCCCTCAATGTCAGAGCAACGTGCCGCAGACCAAACCAAAGCCATTGTGATGTTGTGAGAAGTGAGGGAGATGGAGAGAGGGAGAGAAGGAGAGAAGGGAGAAGAGAGAGAGGAGGCGGTATAGAGAAGGAGGGGGGGGGGAATTAAAGGGGGCTTGGTGTGGCTTTCAGGTGAAACAAGATTGGCACAGTTACAGACAAAAGTGGATTAAAAATTGCAAAGGAATGAGACAGTTGGAATACATAATGGTGTAGGTTTGACCTCTCTGATGGTGAATCCTGTGTTCAAAATGTTGGTTGATGTGTTTATACTATTTAAAACCTACAACAATTAAATAAATTCATAAAAAATACAACATAATTTTTCTATAACGCCGGTTTTGTTATCCGTCTGGACAAAACAAGGTCAACATTATGTATTAAATGAAACTGACTATAGTTTTAATTTGATTGTGAATTCACCAAGATTCACAATCTTCCCCTCCGCCCACCACCAATGTGTTTTCTCGCACGCCAGATTGATACATGGGTGTATTGCAAAAAATGTCACAACACCTGTATATGCGCTGGCTCCTTGAAATGAACCTGCAACCTTAGAATCAATGGAACTGTTCCATTACGGCAGCGGTTTTCACACTTTTGACGCCAGTTACCACATAATATGATTTTTGGCTTTCCAAATTTACCACAGCTCTAAACCTGGACTTTATGGGGTCTCTATGGCTAAAATGAGACTAAATCAGGTCTAAGACAAATAACAATTCATAGAGATTGAGCGATAAGCTTTTCCGTGTAGCTCTCTGTGTAGTCATATTAGTGCAGTTATCTCATAGCATTGAAGTACTAAAGTAAAGGTTTGTGTGTACTCTTAAGGCAGCAAGTCAGCCAAAACAAAATACTGGCCTATGCTGGAGATTTAAGGTCGTAAAAAAAGCAAATATCTCTCATGGTTAACTTAAAAGCGGATCAATTAATTCATGTCTGTCTCTAAAAAAATCCTCACTATTAAAACCTGAAACTGCGGAGGACCTCGCAGTTTGAGAAACACCATTCAGGTTTTTATCCCCAATGTTTAAACGTCAATGTCCAAACCGTATGACTCCTGATGTTTGTTCACACGCCTCTCTCACGAGCCCAAAGCGTTGATGTATGCGTCCCTGTAGAGCGGCAGAGGCAGAGCAGCTGGCAGCACCACACTTGACTACAACATGACCTGCTTTACATTCACCTGTTATTCACCACAGCCTAATGCTTCCACTGCAGCTGAGCGCCAATTAACCTCACCACTGCGCCAGCCACACCGGTCTCAGGCAATTTGTCAAAGAAGTGAAGCCAACTTGGCTAAATGTCATCCAGAGAATTTGTTTTTCACACTTATAAAAGCCAAATGTATGTATTTCTGAGATGTTTGGCTTAAGTCGCTAAGTTTTTTATGCGTTACAAGAAACAGGTGAGATGATGAAAGGAAGTGAGCATCTGAAAAGTCCAAATCTAAGGATATATAAAGGGTTGGAAAGGAATTTAACAGCAACCAAATGCGTTTTATGGGGAGCAAACTTTCAATTGATCAAACTTCCAATTTAGCTCTATGGCGTATGGAAAAAGTATTATTATAAGTATTATAGTAAACGTCACAGATTATTTTACTGTTTTCTTTTATGAAGTTTTAGGACGACTTAGATCGCTTTTACAAACAATAAAGGCATCTCATTACGTTCTGTTATTATGCATCTACTTTACGACACTTTTACTAGAATGAAAAAAAAAAAAAAAAAAGAAGTAGTATTTTTGTGATTAATGTAGCCACAGCTGCCCTGGGGGTGAAGCGAGGCTGCCAATCTGCGCCACTGATCCCTCACGCGCACATCGTATTCATGCTAGGTAAGGCGGAGGAAGTGTCTTGCCTAAGGGTACCGTGGACTGTTAGTGGACGAGAGCTGTAACCACTGAGCCACCACCGCCCCTCCGCTGAACATGTTCGTTTTTAATCACGACAATAAAGGGACCTCTAGCATTTGACTTTCCTATTCCCAATTCAGTTGTAACCAGTGCCTCAGACTGTACTGCCATGTCATACACTTGGCTTTGCTCTCCTCCCCTCCTCCTCCTCCTCCTCTTCCTCCCCCGTCTCTCTCCTCAGGCTCTTGTCAGTGTTTGGGCTGCTACTGCGAGGGGTCACCGCCTGCTTGTTCTCACACGAGGATCCCCGGCGATTAAACCAATGAACGCGCCATTTTTATCCGAGCCACTGTCTGCTGCACTGGTATGAGCGCTCTTCCTACTGCTGAGTCTCGGAGCGTGCGTGTGAGCGTGCACATGGGAGTGTGTGTGTGCTGGTGCTAGCTCAATGCCAGGTCTCTCTAATGAGTCTGTCAGGCACTGTTAGCGACGCAGCGCTCCCCTTGGCTCCGCGCTCTCCCACAGATACAACTGTGATTAGCCGGGCCAACGGCACGCCACCGGGCCAGATTAAACACTCGCCAGCCTCCACCAGGGACACACACACAGCCACTACTGCACGCGCATAACACACACACACACAGTTACAGTAGAGGCACAGACAGGAGACAGAGCCTGGTCATGGGCAGCTATTAGGATGTTGTGCACTCGGGAGCAAGGTGTTGACACAGCGAGAACTAATGGGAGATATCAGCTAACAAGACAAGTGTGTTAATATAGATCTGAGTAGGCTGGCTTTCGCAGGGCTACTAAGAGGTATTTCCACTTCTTATCAACCGATTTGCGCAGTGGTCTCACTCAAAATTGGTGACGAATACATTGGAGGTGAGGTGGGTGACTTTGTGTCATAGTTTTGGAAATTCTTTGATATTCCTCCCCCCCAAAAAAAATGCTGGTAATGCATGGAGTTTCAAGAAGTATTTTTTGCCAATAATGTAGCCACAGCTGCAAAACGAGGCTGCCAATCTGCGCCATCAGCCCCTCAGACCGCCATCAATCTCTCATGAACACTCCACTTTCATACAAGGTAAGGTGGAGGAAGTGTCTTGCCTAAGGGGAGCCACTATCACAATCACCATTCTTTGAAATCCTGCCCCAAAAAAGATTCTGGTGGTAATTCAACCCTGGAGTCAAATATTCACTGGAAAAAGTTAAGGCTTCCCTAGGTCAATATACCCAGCTGATCAAAGTTAAACAACATTTAGACATTTTGAAGTTTTTTTTTTTGGTTTAAAAAAAATGGAAAACAAACAAAAAAAGTTAGATTTTTATGAGAATTTTAATTAATGAAAGACTAAATAAGAACCATTTACAAGCGATTATATCCATACGTCAAACTCACCAGGACAGAAAAAGACCCATGAGTATTGCATAAACCAAGGGCAGTTTAATGGATTCCTGTCGGCAGCAACATTCAAAGATCTCTTACTCAGGGCGGCTCTGGCTCCCGAAGCTTTCAGCATGTTCATTAAAGCGACATGATTCACTAATTACAGGTAATGACCCTGTAACGAGCAGAGCAGATGAATGGGCAGATATGCAGAGGAGGGCAGGCCTGAGCACACATCGTTTGTCACGGCTACGGGCTCGGCTGGGTGGTACACTGCGACCGTAAGGGGGGATTCCAGCGGTGACGGAGCCATCTGATTGGACGAGAGCTCACATGTGGTTTATATAGCTGTTTTACTGTTTTATTGAATCTGGCTTACTTTAAAGGTCATATATTACACAAAATTGACTCTTTTGAGTTTTAAGCCATGCTATAATGTTGTTACCTCCTAAAAAGCATGCCTAGAGTTGTTCATTCATATATGTTGAAGTAATCCTGCATTATTAGTCTGTGAACATCTCCAAAGCTCAAAATGCTCTGTTCCACCTTGTGATGTCATGAATAGGTAGTTTTCATGTTAACAGCTCCTTTTACCTTCAGTTAAGGAGAGATTGGCAACTCCAGGGCTGAAATGATCCAAATGATTCCAATGAATGTGTATGGAGTTTAAAAACACAGTGGAGCACTTCCTGTATTACCACATGACATCACAAGGTGGAACAGTGTTTGAGAAAATAACTTGATTTGTGTGTTAAACATGTGTGAATGAAACAAAACACAATTCCAGGTCTGATTGTGATGAGGAAACAACATTATAACATAGATCAGAAAATATTGTAATATGGGTGCACATAAACACTGGGTAAGTTCGAATACACACCAAAATCTGATAAGTATCTGATTTCTGGAGCTTTAGAAGTATTTAAATGACACAAGTGAGTAATCAAAGAGACCAAGATGAGAAATGAGATGATTTTGCTGTTTACATATCATTTCAATAGCTGTATAACTCCAAAAATCTGATAATATTCAGATTTTGAGTGTGCGTAACGTCAGCCACTGATTCAAACTGAAAATGAGTAATACATTTAAACAAACTTAAAATATGCAGAACTGGCAAATGCTCTAGTTAAGGTCATCTTGATAAGTCTACACACATGGCATTGAAGGATGGGTCAAATGTACACTTAAGTGGGGGATCGTTAATAAAACTTAAAACTTTGATACATTTTTAGTAATACAATATAATAACTGGATTGTAAATAGTGTGGATATGTGGTAGCTGTATTGGTAAAATGCGTCTCTACTCTCGTCTGTCAGCTGGCCTCTTTCTCCCTTGTGTGCAGCATCTCTGGGTTTTCCTGTCACCATTGTTATCACTGTACAGGGCCGTCACTGACACATTTACTCTGCTTGTCTAATAGACGGGTGTCAGCCATACACTGTATATATAAATGGACGAAGCTAACATGCTAGCCGCCACGTTCTAAATAGGAAACGATCGTGGGGCGCACATCGAATCTGGGTCCAATTCACTTTACGTCAAAAAACTGCGGACCCTCTCTCTGTAACTGCTGCTGTCAGACTTATCATTTTGGTCTTAATATGTTTGTGTTTACCCGCTGTACATGATCCTGGTATTTTTTATTTTGCTATTGTGTCTGTAAATCAAGATATGAACATAATAATGCTAAGCGGCCGCCCCCTACCAAACCAGCGGTGCGGTTTGGTAGGGGGCGGTTATTAACATTCATGTTCTTGTCCTAGTAATAAATATGCCCAATAATATAGATTCATTTTAAAAAATTCCTTGTTAATATACAGTACAAAAATGGCAATGTATTTCTGACTTTTTTTTTTTTTTTTTTTTTAATTATTGTGGGATAAGGACAAAAATACCGCCGCCAGTCACTAGGGGTCAATAAAGGGACATATTAAAACAGTTATCTAACAGTCATCTTTGCTGTTGTCAAATAAGAAAAATCGATAGAGCATTTACCTGAAATCTGTCCTCTTTACGATTAAACCCACCCATTGCTTAGACATAGTACTTCCTGCTTTTTGCTATGTTGAATACGCTGGCCTGTTTATGTTCATTCCATTAAAGTGAATTACAGCGTTGAAATATTGGAAACATTTTTGGTTCATGTTACTCTCATTGCTTGCTTTAATCCGGCCCAGTGGGATTAGGATATTTACAGAAATAACCCTTTGTTTACAGGAGGCTAATCCAATCAGTACGCTAAAGTTCACTGGATTTATGCCCTGTCAGTGACCCCCAGCCCAGCTCCTACCCTCTGCTCCCTGGGCATATTCATCACCACCGCATGCCCCCATACAATGCTGGCTCTTTCTGTGTCCCTCCATCTCTCTTTTTTCTCTCTCTCCCCATCTCTCTTTCTCTCTCTTCATCTGAAATGTGCCCAGTGTCATATACTACTGTACCATGTTCCACAATAGAGTAATTGTGTTTTGTCCCTTCGGGGAGAATGAGTTTGGAGTAGAAAAATATCATTGGAGAAAGTAGATATTTTCAACCCTTGGACGTAAATGAGGCAGCACTATACGGTATTGACCTTCTTGGATCTCTCTAATAGCTGCGTATAGCATGTAGTGTTGTGAAGGTTTCTATAGAAAGTGGATTTACTCCTGAAATGAACCATTACTGCGTTTGAGTTGCTAAGTCTGGGCGCTGTATCTTTACAATGGCGAGACGGAACAAGCGCCTTTGCAGAGGGCAGTGATTTCAATGTGACGATAATTTCGATATTTGATTTTTGGGACACACCAATCCAGCTTTATCCTGTTCCGATACCGATGTTGATGCTCTGGCTTTAAGTCTCTGCCAAGCCTGATGTCAACCATTACCAAGGCAGAGACAGACTGCATATGGTAAAAATGATCAAAATGTGGCTATTTAGCATTTGAAGTAACTAAGCTATGCAAAATAAAAACACAAGTCTAATATTCTGAGACATTTTGGGTCAACATTGATGAAAAAAAAATATTTTATTACTCCAAACATCCTATTCAAAATGCACTGTACCATAGGCCTGTCACCATAGCAACTTTAAAGCAAGATATATCGCTACAGAGAAATATCAGGATAAACGATAATATTGAAACTACTTTATGCCACTGACGCCACAAAACAGGACAATCCCAATGAACTTATGTTTAAATATACTACATCTTTAGAAGGCAGAGTTATTTATTCTACTTTCTACAGCTCAAATTTGACTATCTTGCATAAAAATGACAAAAATCTCTTCACTTTTGCAAAGAAAATATAACCACCTAAATATTAAGCTGCAAAATATATTGTCCCACATTGTATATAGTGAACGATAAATCGATATTGATAAGCCAGTATGAATTTGCACATTGATGCTTAAATCTTGCTTCATTTTAAAAAAAAACAAACAAGACAAGACCAAATACTAAAACCCCTCATCAACCTAAAACGTGGACTTTAGGTCAAATCCTCCAGCTAAGGTAGACCTGACCGAGCCTAGCGACAGGCTCACGGAGACGGGTCCCAGGGCGTGGAAGTGCCTCAGTGGCATTGAAGGATGGGACGAATGCAGAGGACAAATTTCTCTACGGGGACAATAAAGTGTACCTTTACCTTAATCTTAACAATACAGTCACAAAAAAATATATAAACTCAAATAAAATGTCTCCCCACATCTCTCCTATTGCTCAAGGTGCTATCTCACTATGTATGGCTAGGGTTTTATCGAATTTTTCTTCTCATTTTGACAAGAAAAAAACATAAAACAAAGACTTTGCAATCTGGATTTTTTTCATCCAAAGTGTGAAATCTGGTTCAAACCTCAAACCGCACACTTCACATAGACAAAGCGCTGGCTGTGGATCTTTTAATAAAAAAAAAAAAAGATGCATTATCTTATTCCTACTGCTATATCCACTACATTTCTGACTCTTAACTCCGTCATGTCTGGCCTGATCGGACCTAAAAACACACTTAAACCTCCCTACTGTACAATGTGGACATTCAAATAGCTTCCAGATGTATTTGAGAGCGGGGAATTCCTTTATGAAAATATACATTGTGAGCCGGCACGATAAACAACGACATGCCAATAGACTGCTGGAGTCCGCTGTCCCCCCCCCGCGCGGCTCATACAGACAGGCTTTTGTTCAGGCCCACTCCGCTTATGTTACTGTAGAACGCTAATGCACGCCGATCGATAGCATACTTTCTATTTCAACACGTTCTTCTGATGTACGCCGCCATCGATCCTTTCGGCTGTCAACACAAACTTTTACGGCTCCGTGTCTCCTTTGTACCCTCAGAATAAACGCTCTTTAAAATCAAAAGGCCTTTTATCGGAGCTTCTTTAAACACCTCAGCCGAGACGTGTTGACATGTCTGTATTAACCACGAGATAACTGTAGGCAGGCGAGGGGAGGGAGCGGCGGCGGCGGCAGCAGCTCACGGGCAAACGGTGTCAAGAGCAGCGGGGGGAACCGGATTGAGACAGAGAGCTTGTGCTGTAACCATAACAGCGAAATGAAATGGGTGATTATTGAATGGAATTTCCAAGTTAAAGTTGCATTATGGATTTTTTTTTTTTACTTGTCTGTGTCCTGTTTGTCTCCATGGAGTTTTACTAGTTTTAGCTACCTCTCCCTGGCATTTAATACTAGCGAAACAGTTGGCATTGTCTTGTTTTATTGTTCTTTGCCTATATTGAAGCACTTTGGGCAGCTGAAGTTTAAGCAAATTTAAATGCGCTGTACAAATTGAATTAAATTGAATATTTATTTATCTCTATGGCGACAACCACTTGGGGTGAGCTCCGCATGGTTTTTGTTGACTTTTGTGTGAAGAACTTTGGGCAGTTTAAGCTGTATTTTAAATGTGCTATATAAACCAAATTGATTTTAATTACTTATCGATCTCTATAGCAACAAGCATGTGACTCGATTTGGCCAAGTTGCAGGTAAGATCTGTGGAGAATGTCACTGAAAAAAAGCAAGATAAGTTTAAAGTTATGCAGTGGGACATTCCGGGCAAAACGTCATATCTCCATAAGACATGCAGACCGCCCACCAGAAAGGTTACACAGTGGACTTTTAACATTTGATGTACTAGTCGGCAGCATGTTGAAAGTGTATTTTTAATCTAGACAATAATCAAAACCATGTAGGCTTCCAGTTCGACTCCTACCAATTGAGAATCTTTGACGTAGCCCAAAAACAGAAATGTGTCTCTTTATACTCTTTCATATCGTCCTGATCCTGAATCATTTAAACGTATGACAAATACAATATTGACAGAACAGTTGTAAAGGTAAAACGTCTGCATTGACACAAACACATCAGTGGGAGATGTAAAGACCAAAGGAGACATGAGCAAACAGAAGGTCGCCTGTCTGTCCTGAGCAAAGCCAACCAATCAATGTCCTCCATCTGATCACGTCCACCACGGTTTACTTTTACAACCACAAACACAGCACATTTACATTACAACTGTAACTTAACTGATTTATAGATCGGCACAAATATGAACATCTATAATCATGCGTCTCTAAGTCATGTGTAATTTCATGCAACTTCTGACTGTTCAGGTTTTCCGCATTTGAAAAATAAACTTGGCTATTTCTAAACTTAATCTTTTACCTATCCGTGGGTTATAGAATGAGGAAATATGAGTTAAAATAGCTTTTAAAGAAAACCCATTGTGCTTGCGTGTGCTCTATGGCTATAATCTATTATGGATAGTTATGTTATAATTTGCACATTTTAAATCACAATATTCATCTAAATGACTTAATATGAGAAACAAGTCCACTGACATAACAGATTTAAAAAAAAATTTACACCAAAATGACTACGCAACGCTCCTGAATCCTACACGTATCACCGATTAAGAAAATAAAACAGTGGGCGTGTACCAGTGGCAGTGAAAATGGGGTTACGTCTCGAAAATAAGCGATTAAAGATTGCTCAAACATGCACGAATCACTCCGGAAACAACGAGAGCACGGTTAAAAGATCTGAAAAGTCGATTTTGTAGAGTAGGTCTGATTTAATAATATATTTTGAATTGTGAAGAGTCGCCAAAATGTCACCTAAAACAGGAAGCTAACTAAGAAAACTAACGCCTAGGGGTGCAAAAATATTCCAGTGAAAAATATGCACATTGATTTGAGTAGACTAGACTTGGATTTCATGACTTATTGGATCAGGATTATGTTTCAAGACATTTCTGACTAGCTTCAAGTTGCTTGTGCCAACGATCTGCCAAATGCTCTTACATTACAAATGCATTGGTACATTTATTTTCTTATTTCAAGCTAAAATTATCTTTCAAACCGTCAGAAATGTCCTACAAATTCAAGTATTCTATTATATGTATTAGCCCATGTAGATATCCAGTTGCTGCATTGTTTGGCTGCATTATGAAAAGTCAATTGTCTTTAACGCCTGTTTCCGAAGTAGCCTGCATCTTACGTAATTAAGTCTCAGTGAGGGGGCCTGTGTCCTGAACAGGAAGTAAGCGCTCTGTCTGTTTTTCCATCTCGAAGCACTGATCCGCTGTAGGAGGAAACTCTTTAAACGTTATAAATCTGCAGCCCACACAAGTACACTAGGTGATCTCAGACAAAATGTTTCAGAACAACAAAACTGCTCAGCTGGTCGGACAAGCTAACCGTGCACTCCTGCTAAGACTGGAGGCTAATCTCATTATTTCTCCCTTGGTTAAGACAATAATAATAATACTGTGGTTATAAAAAAAAAAGCACTGCACATCCCGTCATTTAATTTTCCATGTAATTAAATCAGTCAAAACATGTAAACTCCATCAATGAATTTGCGTATTTGCATTTTTAATAAGACCGGATTAATTATAACAAGGGCTAAGGCGACAATGAGCGGGCCTATTGTGCTGCCTGTCACACTCATTTAATTCTGCCATTACCTCAATATCCTATTAAGATAATTGGCTTTTTATTTCGCAATCAACAACCCGCAAAGGCTATTAAGCTATAATCTTCCACTATTAACCTTAAGCATGTTGGAAAATTGAAAACAAAAAGCGTTATAAAAAGAGGAAAAAACACAGATGTTTTTGAGGCATGGCTGGAAAATGAAAAAAATTATGGCATATTGTTGACTTTTGGCATTGGCGCAAAGCAAACACATTACATAGAGGAAATGGGGTATCGGCATCTCGTCCCGGAGCAGCACAGAGACAAATAGGTCTCTAGAGTGAGGACATTTCCCCTCAGTTTCTGGAGGGGGTCCCACAGGAGTCATATCGAGGCCCCTGTTGTTTTAAGCTTAATGTAGCTCCGACATTAAAATACAGAGTAAAGTGTACGTGTTAATGAAGCCCAGTGTTAGTGTGAATGAAGAGGTGGCTTGGAGTAATTGGGATTTTTGCAACAATCTAATATTTAAAAGAATCAGAATCAGAATCACTTTTATTGATCCCCAAGCGGAAATTATCTTAGTTATCAGATGCCACGACCACAGGATAGAAATTTAAGAATAAGAATAAAATGTCATTTAAATAGGAAAACATTTTCGTGCAATAAGAATAAAGTGTCAGGAAAAAAATTTAGTGCAATAAGAATAAAGTGTCAGAAAATGGTAGGCAATATATAAGCACTGCTCCAGCCTATTCCTTTTTTTGGTGAAAAATAAAATATTTATAAACTGCAAATCATGTGAATTACTGAAAAAGTATTAATATAAAATAATAATAATAATAATAATAATAATAATAATAATAATAATAATAATTATTATAATATTATTATTATTATTATTATTATTTATTATTATTATTATTATTATCATCATTATTATTCGGTGAACTTAATCTGTGGAACCTGTAATAAGAATTTTAAAGATAATCTATGCACACATCACCCCTTCATTTACAATTTTCTGGAGAGTTTTCACTGAAATGTTCAATATAAATGTAACAATCCAAGCAATTTTCAGTCATTTATCATTTTATTACAGAAACAAACCGTGTATCTCGTTGAATTCCAAAATATAAATAGTTCAAGCATTTTTCTTTCTGTGCCGGATTATGGAGATATAATCTACATGCAGACTTCAGCCTACTTTAAACCTTCAGATTCACTCTTTCAGCCCTTTGTTTCATAAGGTGATGAATTTAAACCCATCACTGTTCACTCTATAGAAAAGTAGGTTGGCCCTCGCTGTCTGTCAGAAGAACAACACTGAATGAAATTGAATCGGATGCAAAATGAAATATGGATCAAATATACAAAAGCATAAAATTAGATACTCAAAGTAATCATTTGAAAAAAAGATGTAACCAAACAAACAAAAAGCACAAATGCAGTTACTTAACCTCCTGGGATCCGAGCTCTTGCATGGCTTTATTCATTTTGTAAAGATTATGTATTTTCTGAGAAAAATTATGTCCACATATGAGGACATTCATTCTACGTTGTAAACATTTTGATAAAACATTTGAATCATGATTTGCTAAAACTATTTTTTAAATGCCTGAACACAGCAACATTTGTCCTGAGTGTAAAAACAAAATGAGAAAGAACAATTGTGCCTCTTGGAACAATGTGGCTCATTTGAAGTGCTGCTAAGGAAGACATTGCCTTTACAAAAAAAAACAAAAAAACAAAAAAATAATCTGAACAATCTAAACTCTTAAAAATATTGAACATTTTTGCATTGTTGCTGTTCTTCTTCTTCTACAAAATTGCACTGTGGCCTAGACAACCCAAAATGTGCTGTCCACATATGTGACACCAGGTCCTTCATAAAATAATGGAACTGGACTGGAAACATATTTGCACATTTTGTAAAACTAGTCCTGTCATAATTTCACATTTTGAAATCTGATATATGGCTGAAGTAAATATAGACAATAAATGATACTTTTGAAACTCATTTATGCCACTGATACAAAAACCCAGGAGTAGATATAAACCAAAAAAAAATAAAAAATTCTAAATCTACAATATTATTAAAAAACATGAGGTGCGATAAATAAACAGCAGAATGAAACACTTTAGTCATCACTTTGCATCTGAAATGAACCATAGAAGTTATTAATTCAACCTTTTGCAGTTTAAATTTGATGATATAGCTGAAAAATAACCAAAAATATCCCAGTAGTGCAAAGAAATGTTCACATGATAAATACTGACTCCAAAAACTATTGTGATACAGAACGATATAGGTCTATGGAAAATTGATATTTTTCAGTAGATATTTAAATCTGGTCTATGTCACAGGAAGTGTAAGGTTGTATAGTGTGAAAAGGTAATAGTGAGCTCTGTCTCGGAGGTGTTAAACATGTGGTGAGGACATTATTAGCTCAGCATAACACATGTTACACAACTTTTCTTAGAAATGGCTAACTCCTTCTGACTTTTCTCTTTACCTCTTTACTTTGACCCTTTGCCGTTTTGCCCTTTTATCTCTCTCTATGTATAATTATTCCATTTATGAAATTACAGAATGCAATATCAGAAAAGAAAAGATGATTTGTAACAGATTTGGCTACTGCTACTTTCCATGTGCAGTCTCTGGATATTTCAATTACATTATAAGAAGTGCTGGAAGAAGTACTCAATTATGATATTTAAGTAAAAGTACAGATACCGAAGCAAAAAAAAAAAAAAAACCTCAAGTAAAAGTTAAAGTGTCACATGAAAAAACCAACATAAAGCACCTGTTTAAAAATGTACTTAAAGAGTAAAAAGTAAGTATTTCTCTCAGATTTTGATCTTATAAAGCTTCAAATCTAGTGATTTTGATAAAGATTTGATTTTATTTTTTTTTATTCCAGTTCAAAAATGTAGTGGAGTAGAAAGTACAGATACTGCTCTCAAATGTAGCGAAGTAAAACGCTAACATGCACTAAAGTAAAGGTCAAACGCCTAAAATGTATGCTTGAGCGCAGTACTATATCAATATCTAAATACAGATTGCTCTAAAATGTCACTAAAAACGCATTACGGAGATGTGCGGTGGCTAGTACATGTTTGCTCTCCAATCAGACAGTTGTGGGTTGTTCATACTGACACTATGTCATTGGGCAAGGCACTTCCCCCTCATTGCCTTAATATTTATAATCAGAAACTCAAGACGTTTAAATGCTCTTACTAGGCAGACGGGTCATAAAAATACTAATAAAAAGCAAAAAAATGTCATCTATTGAATCAGGGGGAAAATACACAAAGTCAGGAAGGAGCAGGGGGCGTGGCCTATCGTGGCACTGACAATGAGAGTAATAGTGTTGTTTCCTATAGGCTTTATACTGTATATAGCTCAAATTCAGTCATGTGCTCAGAGCCTATATTTAAAATCTGCTCGCACTGATTCACTTGGACATGCACAACGGCTCCCCTCGAGTTAACCTAGATTCCAGTGTGATAGTGTCCTCAATAGACAAAACGCTTTTAACCAAAGATCTAGTAGACAGATGCTTCGTGAAACTACTGTAACTCCTCAACATGTGCTCTGAAACAAAGCAAGCCGCATTCACCCAAACCTGATAATGCTCTGAGTAAGTTGAATATCTTTGTGCACACAGCCTGTTCACACTCCCACCAGATATTTCACTTTTAACACTTAAGACTGAATAAATCTCTCACTAAGACCTTATGAAAGGCCCATATGGAGTCACACGTTCACTCTGTGGAGGACACAATTTTGAAAAGTGAAATCAAGTAGGGCCGCTCAGTATATCGTGTACTTTTGTTTTAAATTAAGTTAAAATTGTAAAAAAAAAAATAAATAAATACAATAAAAAAGGGCTATTAAACATGGGGTATTTTACTTCTACGGGGTATTAAAGATGGGGTATTTTACTTCTATGGGCTATTAAAGACAGAGTATTTTACTTCTATGGGGTATTAAAAACGGGGTATTTTACTTCTATGGGGTATTAACTGTTAACACATAAGACATTTAGATCACCATGTTTCCTTTTATTATTTTGACAATGGTATATTTGCCCAAAACATCATATTAACACATTTTATAAGTTTGTTTTTGGTGCTCTGAGTCACCCCTCCCCTTTGCTCCCCATGTTAAGTTACTCCCCCTTCAGAGCGCTATCACAACGCAATCAGCATGTATTGTGTTAATGAAGTTAACGGTTTTGTATCCTGCTTTTGTATATTTATGGAGAATTGTCGTGTGGGAGCATGGGTGACATAAGCTTATGGGCGGAGCCTTGCACAGAATCTTACAGCTAAACCTAGGGAGGGTTTGAATAGGGCTCACTAGCTTACTCAAACATGCATGGATGACATCTAAAACCTCTTTAGGACATGTTTTTGATGAGGAAACAACATTATAACATGGGAGAAATCTAAAAAAAAAAAAAGGATTTTGCAGAATATCCCCTCTTTAAAGACTTTCACACAATGAAAGGAACAGGTTTTACTCAACTAAGACTGTTACCTGAAATAGTTTGCAATGAAAAGTGTAAGAATACTACTATTAGTACTATTTGGACACACCCCCTCATGTTTTTTTTCTTTATTTTTACTACTTTCTACATTTTATATTCATACATAAGACATCAAATATATGAAGCAAGATATATGGAATTATGTAGCAAAAAAAAAAAGGTGAAATAAATATTTTTCCAGATGGTAATGATCCTTAATCCTGGTTTATGTCTTGAGTTTTGTGTCAACTTGTCAAAAGAGATGCAGTTGACCCCTATGAAATATTAAACAGAAGTCGTAGTCAAAATACAGCGAGAATATTTGTGTTTATTATGTCATGTGTTGAAATAAAACACATGAATCAGAACAGCCCTTTACCAAACATAATCCTATTTTCAAATCAAATACAATGACGTCATAATTTGGAAGATAATATCAAAACCCTCCATCACAATAAGCTGCCTGTTGCGTCCGAGTTAAGGTGAGCGTTACTATGGCAGCGGGCTTGTTCTTCTGAGGGACAACAGCTGTCTTTACCTTGGGCAGGCAAACAGGCTCATTACGGTCGGCCATGTTTGTTTTGGTGCCCGATACCTAGCCTTAAGCAAACAGCCCTATCTCCGCTCTGCAGCAGCACTCTGTACATTTCCTTCCCCCCCTGCGCACCACATTGTGTCATAGCAGTACCATTTCTCGATGCGTGTCCAGGCTCCCAAAGAATGCGTGTTTAATTGACAAATCTGTACAAAAACACCAAGCAGAAGATTGTGGAAATGCTACAAATGCTGCGTATGAGTTCTAATGTATGCCTGATATGAGCAGTGTGGAATGTGGCACAAAAGCGTTCTTTGTTTGTACCGCTCCGATCTGATAAAAGCCTCATTATTTACTGTGCTATAGTCAAATCTCTGGTAAAGGTTTCACTTGCATATTTTCTCTACTCCAAACAGTGCGCCGCGAATGACAGGCAGTTTGAATTCATCACGCTTTCACAAAAATCCCATTTAAAAACAAAATGTCAGTCTGTTACAGCAGCCAGCAAACAGAGGCCCGCTTTAACCCGGGAGGCATTCACACTAACTTATACGGAATAAGAAAAATAGGATTCCTCTGCTTATATATAATGCATTTCCAAGAGCAGTGCTGAAAAATGTATTTATTTGATGCTATCCCTGTACAGTATTCAAAGTCACTGTGCATTGTGCAATGAGTTCTTAATGTGAACTAATGAGGCTGTCAGAGCAGAGTCTGTCCCTGTTTAGTTTGACTCATGTCGTAGATTCAATTAAATGAGCTGAAGTTGAACTGGCCCCCGAGCCACATGGGTAATGGGTGACCTCATTCAAACAATGCTCTGACATATTGAAACAATAAGAGGAAGGGGCTGCAAAAGCAAACTGCACTCAGGACAGATAAGAGCCCACGGATTACACTCCAGTCACTACGGGGTTATGTTCATGTCTTCTGTGGATGTTTTTTATTATCATTAGATTATCAGTCAAAGGAATAACTTTTATTTAGGCGCGCTGTGGAAATTTGTGTAGGGAGCGCCACCTACTTGTCAGTGAAGATGTTGTTGCTTTGTCTGGAATGTTCCACACTATGGCATTTAATAGGTCTACATCATTTATTCCATTATGAGAAAAAAAACATGCAATCTTAAAGAAAACCTATTCTGCAAAATTGACTTTTCGGCGATTTTTGTTACAGTTGTTTCTTCTCATTTAGATGTTGTTTTTGGAGTGATTCATGCATGTTTGTAGTAATCTTTAATCGCTTATTTTCAAGACACCATTTTTGCAGATCAAACCTTCACTGGTACACACTAGGGATGGGACAATAAACAATAATATCGTTTATCGTGATAAAAACGGTTGACGATAATCGTGATAATCGCCAAAAAAGATAATCATCCTTATATCACCAAAATGTGCAGAAAAAGAAACGTATCCACAGTGCAGTCAACAGAGGGGACAAAGGGTTCTGTTGTCCGGGGTCCCAGGGTCTTAGGGGCCCACAGTTGGACCCTCTTCCTATTCATTTGTATTACAGGGGGCCATGTTAGGCTTATTTATTGGACTCCAAATTTCAGTTGAAAAATTTTCCTACAGTCCCCAATTTCCCATTAGGGACTGTAGTTTTCAGTCAGCGGACATGCTTCTTTTATTAAGTTGTTTTAGATGAATATTACGATTTAAAATGTGCAAATTATAACATAATAATCCACGGGTGTCATAGATTATACCTACAGAGCAGACACAAGCGTAATACGTCTGCTTTAAAGTGGCCGGTATTGCCTTTCCACAGATTTGACCTGCTCCACTTCTTTGTCTCCATGGCGATACATACGTTTAATGACTGTGGAACATTCTAGGCATTATTTAAATTTTTATATTCACTTTTAAGTTGAGTTCAAATGAAATATTAAGTGGTTTTATCCTTTTGCACTATGTTATATATTGGTTTATCTTCACACTGTGTCTCTGCTTCCTTTTTCCATCTTTGTAATCTCAGAGACACCACGCAGCTGGGTCGTTTCTGCTAAAAAAGACATTTACAGGCTTTTAGAGGTCCAAACTAACTTATTTGGATGTTGAAATGAAGACAAACACTCTTAATGGTATGCAAACAAGTGTTCCGTGGTCTAAATCTGAGAGGGAGAGCCTATCCATGGGTTTCACAGCAGTGGAAAGTTAGCATCATGGCCATAGGAACAAAATCTTGTAACTTTTGATGGGGCAAAAGTCCTCAAAATATCACCTATAAACAGGAAGCTGAGAGTCATGAATATTTCCTAGATACAGTTGCATACATGCCTCAAACCTTCAGCCTGTCTCCTCTGTTACGTAATAATGAGCTATTTTTAGCACACATTTAGCATTCAAAGTAAAGTCACGTTTTTCCGTTGAATTATTTTAAAGCTTACACTTCCACTCAAAGGTTTGGACACACCATCTCTGTCAATGTTTTTTTTTTGTTTTTTTTTACTACTTTCTACATTTTAGACACAAACAGAGGACTTCAAATATATGGTGCAAGATATATGGAATTATGTAGTAAAGGAAAAAAAAAAGATAAATAATCAATTATTTTTTAAAATATTTTTAATTCAAATTCTTAGTCTTCTCTCAGTCCTGAAATGGTGTTCACTTTACATCTGTGCTGAGTCCGGGTCAAGAAATGCAAGAAAAGTGCAAACCGGGGTTCAAAGCAAACAGTGGATTTTTTAATGTTTTCATTTAAAGCAAGTTTTGAGTTATTTTGAGGGTTTTTTTCTGTTTGTTTGCTGCACTCCATGTGTTCATTCATAGTTTTTATGCCTTCAAAAAAATCCACAATCATGGAAAAATACAAGAAAAAGTGCGTCCAAACTATACCCTGGTCATTTGTACTTTCACTTCACGTATTTAACTTACAAAGGTGCCATTTTCGCTTTTGAGTGTAGTTTGGAAACCATCTCACTTAGGTTTCCGTACTCACCGAGCCCATTGCGGTTACAATTAACAGACAAAACCGTTTCACGCAGGAGACGCTCGCTGCAGCTTGTTAGGCAGCGCTCCCTCTGGCCCTGGCTCCATTAGAAATTAAAACCTAAGACAATTAGCTGCGTATTGGTCTCAGCTCTGTGCACTCAAGGATTCGATGTGACTTAATTACAGACTCAAGAGAGAGCCGGGGATCTCCACAGGGCAACGATCAGGAGCCAGGGTGAGTGTCAATGCAAATATACACATCCAGCTAATGAAGCAACTTAAATAAACAGCTTCACGTCGGTCTGCCGCTAGCACTGTGTAATATCAACACCATGATAAATCTCAATAAAGCATGAAGAAAGGTTTGATTCACTTTAAACAAACCGTTTATTAAGAATCATTTAGGCTTCGTAACTATAACGCCCAAATCCTAACTCGTAACCTGTTCATTAAAGCTCTATGCAACATTCTCCATGGATATAGATACGTTTAATGCCATACTGTGGAATATTATAGCCAACACTGGCATGGACAGAAGCAGGAAGAGCGCTACCTCCAGGCCAAGTGAGAGTCAGGCCTGCGGAGATGCGAGCCCACACACTGAAAGAACACATGCTTTTCTATGTTTTTCCATATAGTCTTTCTTCATGCTTCATTCAGACTAATTAAGGTTTAGTTATTATAAAGTCTTAACCTCCCTGTATCAGATCAACAAACCCTACATGAATCCAACTCCTCAGCAGATACTGAAATACCTAAGTAAGTTTTGTGCAGCATGAAAATGTGAGCAGGTTGTTCTCCTCGATGTGTGGAGCTAAGCAAGTGAAACGAGCCAGGGACTGTCCCCACTTCAGTGTATCCGGACTCTTACCAAAGTGTGCTTTTCTGCGGGCAGGGAAACTGACACAGAGCAAATATCAACACAAGATGGTCGCTAATGTATAGTACAGGGCTATATGTGTTCTGAAAGTTGGGATAATAATCTCTTATCGTCACACTGGAGAGGACAGGCTTATCCAAATCTGTGTTTCAACAAAGACAATCAAACTAGTACAAAATTAAGGAGTATTTGAGTAAAGTACTTCAAAACAGCCTCACTTAAATAGAGCTAAAACATTACAGGTTGCTAAGTAAAAATATGGTTACTAGTGCTACTTTTACTGCACCCATTCGTTATTTACTGTGGGATATTTCAGGTAAAGCTGTAATAACTCCATGGAGACAAGGAGGTGACACCACTAAGCAAAGTATAGGTCAGTTCTGTGGAGAGGCAACTTTGTTAACATGCACGATTTCATGTTTTTCAAGTTTTTTACAGTAAAAACTTGTATTAATTAATTCCAATCAGATAAATTTAATGCAATATTGTGGAACATTACAGACAAAGCAATATGTTTGTAGACAAGGAGGTACCAGTGCATCTACTTCTCAAAATGCTTTAAATGTGTAAAAAAAAAAAACATACAGCAACCATGGATATATTAATGGAAATGGAAGGCTATAGAAATGCGTGGGACAATCTCGCTCCCCTTTAACAATGGCACACAACAGATTTCTGTGACTGTATGAGAGGAGTTTATGTAACGACTGACCGCAGTGCCCTTCAGCAGAGACACAGAGAGATTTGATCGGCCTGTGTACGCGCTGTGGTCATGTGATCCATGTCCCATTATATTGTGATGTTGTCATAGGAGGAGAGGAAATGAAATGGCTCGCAGCTATGTGCTCTGTGTGCTCGGAGGGGGTGGGGACATGGGGGTAATAGTGAGGTGTAAAAGGCAGGCTTGTTACACAGGAATTCAATGGATCACATATTAATAAGACTGCTGCAGAAGTAATATGTCTTACTGGATTCATTAGTTTGAGTGACATTTGTTTAAAAGAATTTGAAATATTGTTTGTGCACTGAAGTAGAAAAGACGGGGGCTTAGTTATGTCCGAGGGTTGTCAGAGGAACCACATAATAAACAAAATAAGACTGAAGTTAGCCAAATTGTCCTGTCCTGGGAGCGTATTTACCTTTGTACCACTAGGTGGACTAGTGAGCTGCACCCTAACTGGTCATTACTTACACATAAAAACATAGAAAGATCGGAAGCATTAAACATTAAGAAACACTGGAAAAACACTGATTTAAGACGAGACACATTTTCAGATTTTTTGGCATCATCTAGTACCGAACAAATCAGCCATTTTAATGTAACAGATCACACGCCTCAGGCACAGCTCGGCGGTAGATTTAACATTCTCTCTTAGGGATATTAACAAATGCTTGAATGTCAAAAAGCAAAGACAAAACTCAATGCATTGCCATAGAAACAAGCTTCTCAATGCCATATTAATGTACCAAATAAAGTAGGTACATTAGTAAGGCCCTACAAGTAACGCACACCTACACACTGAACTACACAATGAACTACACCATAGACTGTATGAAGAAGTGGACTAAGGGAGTGTGACATCATCGATAGCATTCAGCTCCAGTCAAATGAAGCTCATCGAGGCTAGCAGTTTTAGGGGCCAATTTAGAGCCAAGTTACATGGTAGGAATTTCGACTGTGAGAGTTATGGGCATGAAAGCAAAATAATAACACCAGGATCATGTAGAGTGGGTTAATACAAATATTTTAAGATTAAAATGACAAGTCTGACAGCAGCAGTTACAGAAAGGAAAGCTACAGTTTTTCAATAGAAAGTGAATTGGAGCCAGAATGCTCACTTCCTAGCTATGTCGATTTATATAAACAGTCTATGAACTACACACTGATCTACACACTCCACACTCACTAAAACATGTACACTTCCTACAGCTCTACAATTACCGCTCCACACAGGACTTTGAACACAACGGCGCTTTGCATTTTGATATGTTTTATGCAAATCTGGCTCCTGACGTAAATGAGCTTTTTCAGAGCTACATGAAAGCAGCCTCATAGTCCAGTCCTTTACTACGGATGGATTGAGTGAATAAGCGTTTATACAGGTCTGAGGAAGTGCTGGGGGCTACAGGGTTAATGAATACTTCAAGGTTAGCACTAAAACTACAGGTAGGAAGTACTTCTAACTAGGCCTGTCATGATAACACATTTTGAAGTAGGATATATTGGTGTTGAAACTAATGCATGACACTGACACAGTAACCCAACAGCAGATTTAAAAACCACAAAATGATACTAAATCGTAAATATAACATAAATATTGTTAAAAAATCTGTTATTAATTCAACCTTTTACAGCTTAAATCTTGCCATCCTAGCCAAAACATAACATAACATATGAAAAGTACACATGATAAACTGCATTGAGTTAGTAGTAACAGGCGTAGTACTAGTAGGAAGTACTCCTGACAGCAAAACATTATTAAAATCATAAGAGTACAAAGTATTGTGACTACATCTATATCTACATCTGCTACTACTACTACTTCAAATACAATACTGATGCCATATACTGTTACTATTTACTATACACTAACTCTGCAACTACTTCAGGTTATTGCAAAGTACAAGTACACTACTGTGCAAAGATACCACTACTTTAAACATTCAAAAACAGCAAAGTATTATTTTTCACCTGATGTTAACAAAGTCTATTGAAAATGCTATTTCTAGTTTTCCCGTACACAATATATTACACACTGGTTTGAGCAGATGGTAAAAATGATGTAACTCTCTCTATAAATGCATAACTTGTGTTTTATTACTAGCAAAGGGGGATTTTGTGTTTTCAAGCAGCAGCAGCAGCAGCAGCGGGCGTGATGGAGGTGTAGGGGAAGCCCTGGGAACATGTGCAGTTTTGGTTAGTTTAGTTACTGTTTCAACCTCCTTTAGAGTTCAGCTGATGCGTGCCACCCAAAACAATACGCGAACACGCTTGCATCATGTTTCCCTTTCTTCTCCCGATACTCAGACAGTTACATAAAGCTCGTGTCGAAGTAAAAGCGCAAAGACAAAACACAAGACAAAAAAAAACACATCACGATGAGCCATGAAAGAGGTAACAAGTGCGAGGTTTCCTTTGTGCCGCTCTCTTGTGAATGGCCAGCGTTTAGGCCCGTGCTTGCGTCTGTGTTAAACTATAGGAGCTCAGACCGCCGCCGTGGATCAAGTGCCATTGTTTGAGCGTAACAGTAAACCCGCCGCACTCGCCAGGACAGAAGCAGCAGCCAGCTCCACGAACACAACCACAACAATGTAAAAGATCTATTCCTGTCTCACCTACGGGCGCTACGCCAAAACACAGACGAGGAACAAATACTGAAAATGTGTACCTGCAAGTAGTACTTATTGTTATTCCAAAAAGTAAAAGTAGTCAAAAATTACAAAAGTACGTCAGTGTTAACTCCTGTTTATTGGTGCATTATGACTGTTCTAGTGGAGGTCTCACCTGTCTGCATATTGCTTTGTCTGAAATGATTCACAGTATAGCATTAATTTTATCTATTTTGCACAAATTATTGGGCATATTTATGTGAAATAAACAATAAATGTTTCATGCATTAATTGTCGACCATGTTTGCCTGTACCTGCCTGATATCAGTCTGGTCGCTCATCCTCCGTTGCGTCTCGTTCCTGACCAAATGTGATCGTCCAATCAGATCTGTTTATTTCAGTGACACATGTAGAACGAAGGAGCTCATTGGTCACCTGTGATTTACAAAGAAAATCACATCTCACCTCAGATTAACAGAGTTTAGGCTTCACTCACTGATTCTGCAGAAATTGGCCATGTTTTTCAGCCCCCTGTGACTATTTTTTTCTACTACTACTACTACTACTACTACTACTACTACTACTACTATTTTTTTATTTAGATATATTTCCACAGTGAGGCTACGTAACACTGTTCTGTTTCCATTTTGACTCATCAGTCTGTTCAAAAAGGGAACGCAGAGAATGGGGCAGCTCAAAAAAATGCTTGTATCGAATATCGCTATCAAATATCATATCGGCCGATACCCGATATAGTAGAATCTATATCATCTCGGCCACTGCAGATACTGAAACCATCCCTAATTTAAAGCTTTGCTAATACTACAGATACAGTTGGTAGTTTATTCCACAGTATTACAACAATGATTTATGTAACTGTATTTGTTTAATGAATTCTTTAAAAAAAATATCCTCAGATTTACCCAACAGTATCAAGTAACTTTCTACAACTGCTAAAAATTGCGAGCGTGTGTGCTCTCCTCGTCAACGTGTGCGCGATGAACAAGGGGAGAGGAGGGGGGGAGGAGGGATTAGGGCGGAGTGCAATTTTTCAACATGGCCAGGCCTCTGACATGATCTCTAATTACCCACAATGCCGTGTGTGTAACCCTAGCCACAGATTAGGCTGCATTATGGGGCTTAATAAAACATGAGCGTCTCTCAGTTTCACTCCTTTCTCTGCCCAACTGTTGCCGCGGCGCTGACACTGACACTGTTGTTTTCTGTGTAAGTGGACTATCGCTGCGTCCAACAGGTAAAGTCCCAAAGCCTCAAAGATCTCTGGGTAATTAAGCTAACGCCGACGGATCAGGCGGCGAACTGCCAATGGACATAGTTTCTCACTTACCGCTAGCAAACCACTTGAGAGTCTTTTCACTTCAAGAGCTACACAATGCAAACAGCTGTCACGGAAAATTCACAATCATATTAATAAAACCATCATTTAGTTTTAATCAAAATGAGATTAATGTTCAATCAAAAGGTTTATACTGATGGACGATTCACTGGATCAAAGTACAAAGTAAATACTAGTGACCAGAGGTGAGAGATATGTACAACACTGGATAATATCATCATGTCTGTTTTGTGGATGTAAAATGAAGTACATGTCTCTCAGCCAGCCTGGGAAGTGTCTGGGGTGAGGGAAGTCTGGGAGTCCCTACTTAGACTGCTGCCCTTGTGACCCGGCCCCAGATAAGCAAAAGAAAATGGATGGAAATTAAGTATATACTGTCTCTAATGCTTTTTAAAGAGATCAACCTTTTTTGGGGGGGGGCCATACCTTTGATTATTTTCCTCAAATTTTGTAATTTAAATTTAGCACAACCTCTCTCACAGCCCTTTTTTGTGTAGTCATGTTTGTGTAGTTACCTTTTCGTATTAAAGTGTTAATGTAAAGTTTCATGTGTATTTTTCAGGCAGCAAAGCAAAATATCGGTCTATGCTGGAGATTTAAGGCCAATAGCAGATAAGCTAATAAGTCCAAATATCGGCCCGTTAGCTGTCAAGCTTTTTTATAAATATTATATAAGTGACATTGTGCAGTTCTGTGGTTAATTTTAGAGTCCATTCATGTTTTAACCAGACATTTACATTATCTGTGGTATTTTTTATAGAAATCACAAAATTGGAAGTAAGGTGTCCTCAAATTCAACCCTAAAAGAATGTTATTAAGCTTTAGCAAAACACGAAATACAATGTCCACATCTGTACAATGAAACGTGTAAAATACAGACATCTGGACAGTTTGAAAGGTACAGGACACTTGGCTCTGATCCAGGATTGACCTACCTTAGATATGTCCAGATGTCTTGTTCTTAACCGTTATAATATAAAACGACTTGGGAGAAAATCTGTTCTGCTTTTCGTGAGGTCACTTCAATACAAGTCGGGACGCACCGATCCAGCTTTCACTTCTGATACCGATTCTGATACTACTAGCTTTAAGTATATGCCGATCCCCGATATCAACCCGAAACATAAAATAAGACAGAACCGATCCAAATGTGTTATGTAACTGTTATTTAATCCTCAAGTAAAGACAGAACATCTTTGTATACATCAAAGTTCAAACATTATGAGACTTTCTGGGCCAACAACAACTAGTCTTCTTCTTACATGAACGTCTATGTCCAACCAGGATATCGACTGAACCGATATTTGGAAGCCAATATCAGATCCAGCATATTTGTCGATATCAGCGCTGACATCAAGACCAGTCTTACATACTCCACTATATACTGTTGTTGTGTACTCTAAAGTTACTCTAAATATGTAATAAACTGTACTTTGTAGCTTTAAGCCATGCTATAATGCTGTTACCTCCTCAAAAACATACCTGGAGTTGTGTTTTGTTTCATTCACACATGTTTGAAACCCTCTTTATGATTAGTCTGTCTACATCTCCAAAGCTCAGAATGCTCCGTTCCACCTTATGATGTCATGCAGTGGTAGTTTTCAAGTTAACTGCTGAAATTCCAGGGCTGAAATCATCCAAATGATTCTAGTGAATGGAGTGCATGGAGTTTAAAAACACAGTGGAGCACTTCCTGTATTACCACATGACATCACAACAGTGGAACAGGGTGTTTTCTGTTTGAAAGAAGGGTGAATGAAACAAAACACAACTCCAGGTTGTTTGTGATGAGGAAACATTATAACATAGATCAGACAATAGCGTAATATGGGCCTTTTAAATTAAGAAATAGAAGAGTCCGTGGATACTGCTGTCAAAGTCAACACTGCTAAGCCTATACTTTTATTGAATCTGCCATGGAGTAACGACACTGTCTAGCTATTATCTTGTGCATACTAAAGCCTCTGCTCTGATATCTATATAATAGGCTGGTACGACTCAAACACACATCCAAACGCAGGCTCTCTTGTTGGTTAGTGTGGGCAGTGCCAGTAAGTGCTGCTTTGGGCTATGGTTTTTCACTACTGTCTACTGTGTTATTAACAAATCTATAAAAAGATCAGCTCAAGTTTTCCTTTCCTGTGTAATTGTGGTGTTAACAGGAGAGAGCAGGGAGCTGGACCAGTCTCTCGATAGCGGGGAGCTGGGAGCCGGACTAGCCTGTCCACGCAGAAGGGAGCTGGGAGCCGGGAGCGGGACTAGCCTCTCCGGAGCGGTCTCATTGTTTCCAAAATCCGACTTTTCTTTCCCCTTGTTTGTTATTGTTAGCGACATCACTCATCGTCAGGGCTCGTGGCCAAGACCTAAACTCGAGGCATCGTCTACACAAGAAATAGCGGGCCCTTCACTCTTCACTTTTACTTTTTCAAACTCAGAAGTTTTTATGTTGCATGCAGTTATGCTAGTTTGATAAATGTTAGTGGAATATTTTCTTTTCTATATTATGTAAAATGGACTGTTACATGTTTGTCTACAGGTCTGTTCCACCTTGTGATGTCATGAAGTGATAGTTTTCAAGTTAACAGCTCATTTTACCTTTTGTTTAGTAAAGATTGGCAATTTCAGGGCTGAAATTATCAACGTTATTCTAGTGAAGGTGTAAGGAGTTTAAAAACACAGGGGAGACTTCCTGTATTACCACATGACATCACAAGGTGGAACAGTGGTGCAGTATCTTCAGTTTGAGAGAAGAACTCAGCCTAAATATGCAGGGTTTGTGTGTATAACAACATTATAACATAGATCAGAAAATAGTGTAATATGGGCCCTTTAAATAATCTTCTTTATTGGTTACACATAAACAGTTTTGATATTTGATCAGGAACAAAAATGATTCCAATATGACTGTAATGAGTGGAGGGATTTATGAAAAAATAGTTCCCGTAAGCCTTTTCAGTCAAGTATCAGTCACTCTCGTCTCTTCTAGCACCTTAACACCTCCACATAACCACTGTTTGTTTTCATAGTCCCTCGCCTCCCGTTCTGTTAGCGATCTCATCATAGCTCTCACAGTGAATGAATGGGACACAGTTTGATAGCTCCGTTAGCTCCTCCGCTCTCCGCTGGCTCCAGCCGATTACAGCCTCGCACGGCCAATTATACCAGCCTGCTAAATATGTCACACGTAATAAATAGCAGCTCCTGACAGACAAGGCCTAGGGAGAAAAGGCCTGAATGAGGAGGCAGGGGAAAGAGCCGAGTCAGAACAGTGTGGTTATGTCACACAAGTGTCATGGTGATCCACATGCAGTGAAGGTGGATGCATCAAAGACGAAACTGATCAAATCTCATATATGGTAACTACAGGGTCAAAGTTCATTAGGAAAGTACGGTATGGTTCCTCATCACAAACAGACCTGGAGTTGTGCTTTGTTTAAGACACAAACCCTGCATATTTAGGCTGAGTTCTTCTCTCAAACAAAAAAAACAAAACACTCTGTTCCACCTTGTGGTGTCATGTGGTAATACATGAAGTGCTCCACTGTGTTTTTAAACTTCATACACCTTCACTAGGATCATTTGGACGATTTCAGCCCTAGAGGTACTCATCTCTACTAAATAAATGCTAAAATGTAGCTGTTAACTTGCAAACTACCGCTTCATGACATCACAAGGTGGAACAGCGTATTTTGAGCTTTGGAAATGTATACAGATTAACAGCAAAAGACAAAGTTTAAATCTGTGAAGTGGGCAAATTGTTGGAAGAGTGAAGAGGTTTCGCTGCTCTCCCAAGCTGCTTCGTCTTCAAAAAGAAGAAGCTTTGTTTGCTTTGCTGTTTTAAACCAGTTTAAATGTAGTTAGCCCCTGTAGTGAAAGCTAATAATAGCAATAATAATAAAAGCTGATATAGAATTCACTTCACAAGTTTCCATGTGGATATTTTTTTCAAGATTGTGCTATAAAAATGGGGTAAAAAATCATTGAGGGAGATATGGGAGAGCGTTGGTCATTCTATCGGAGGTTAGGGCCCCCTCAAGCCCCCCCAACCCTCCCCACTGGTGCCGCCCCTGCTTCAAATTTTCTTATCATGACAGGCCTAACTACAAGTTCAACTCCATCCATCTGAATATTAAACATTACACTCTTAGCATATTTAATCCCTGAACCTCTACCCATGGCTGTGAATAATGCCATAAATGAGGTCTGGTGGATGCTTCACTCCTTCAGCAGCTCCCTGTCTCCACATCAACGTCGTTGGCCGGGGTTTAACACATTAATTGAATGCTCATTTGCGCGCTGTCCCCTCGGGCTGCAGCTCAAACATGGCACTGACACTATAGCAGCCCATAATATTTGTAAAGGATATGCAGTGAGAACAAGAGGAGGCAGCCGGGCTCGATCCCTGGTAAGGAGCTCCGTTGGGCCCATGATGTTTGCACAGGACATACCTCAGGAAGCTCCGACAACTGGGAATGTTTGTCCAGCTTCCAGCCTCTTCCATGCATGCAAACACGGGCCATACATGCACACAGTATGGAGACGCTATACAGACAGGGATACAGCACTGTAAATAGACACATATTTCACACACAGAGAGAAGGACCAGTGGATAACGCAGATTTACAAGCCAACAGTATGCATGGAATAGGAGAACTGCTATGTGAATATATATATGATTTTGAGTGACAGGTACATGCAGTGATATGCCAAGGTGTATAGTACTCAGTTACATTTACCTGAGTAATGTTCTGAAATGTTTTTATTTCTCTGAGTAGTTTCCAGATGCCCTGCTGTTACTTCTACTCTTACTTCAGTAAAAATGGGAGTACCATCATCCCACTGTAACTACAAGTGACAGAAGCTAAGAAATGATTTGAACGTTTGTGTTTCTTGTGCCACGCCTTCAGATATGATTAAATTTTTCCCATTTTGTGTACATACACCATTGTACACTGCCCAACTCTGGACTCGTTCCAAAAAAGCCGGTCTGCAAAGGCTGCAGGTGGTTTATAATGAGGCTTTACGGGTGCTCTTTGCGGGTGCTCTTGAGGAGGCCATGATGGACTAGCGCAACCAAGATGTTACTGCTTGAGTGAACACTTTTAAGTCAGAAAATGAAATAATAGCGTCACTCACAAATATAAGATTCAGTACAATCCGCTTTATTCCAACATGTGGAGACACTGATGTAGTTTGTTTTTTTTTTTTTTGTTTTTTTTTAACATAATAATTTAATAATAATTTTTTTAACATATTTAGTGTTTTTTTAAATATTTAGTAAAGTTATTTCACTTTTTTTTTTTACTACATGATTCCATATACAGTTGAAACCAGAACTTTACATACAGTACACAATATAATAAGTCGCATGCGCTTTTTTTTTTTTTTTTTTTCTCACTGTTTGACATGAAATCAGACTAAATTTTTCCTGTTTTAGGTCAATTAGGATTACCAAAATTATTTCTATTTGCTAAATGCCAGAATAATGAGAGAATGATTTTTAGACAATTTCATTACTTTTACATATGTTTCATTAGTATTTGGTACCATTGCCTTTAAATAAAAAAAATAATAAATAAACTCTAAAATGCCGAAAGTAGTAAACATAAGGAAAAAAGAACATTGAAACTTTTGACTGGTAGTGTATAAATAGCTTTAAACTGTACCAATCAGTTCCTTCAGAAGAATTGAATTACAAACTCCATCTTGCCTGGACTGCAGTATTTCCACAGTTTTCATAAGTCACTCCTCCTCAAACACATATTTTTAGCTCTTTACTTGTAACTTCCCAGGCGCCTTCTGAGAGTTCACAGCCATTAACAAACATAATCAACATTTAGCAGCACCCATGGGTCCCTCTAGCAGGTGCTCTGTTCGCTTCTCTTCTTCTTCTCTGCTTTTACTCGTAGACTGCAAATGCCACCACAGTGCCCCATGGGAGGAGCAGGTCTGAATAATTTGTGCACTGCAGTGGGACTGGGGATGGTCTTAATTATAGAGCAGACTCTGAGGAGGAGGGGGTGGTACCGGAGCTCACCGTCCCACCAGCGTCCCAGGACTGCCACGGTCAATAATTAGCACATGGATAAGCTCCCCCCCAAATACAACTGGTAGCTTATTGAAAACATATGTCTAAACAATCAGTGAGGCTAAATAACTTCAAGGGATGCAGTAGCAGAGTGGTTAGCGTTCTTGTATTTAAAGGTCCTATATTACGAAAAATGGACTCTTGTGAAGTTTAAGCCATGTTATAATGTTGTTTCCTCCTCAAAAACATACCAGGAGTTGTGTTTTGTTTCATTTACACATGTTTGAGTAACTCTTTTATTAGTCTGTCTACATCTCCATGGTTCAAAATGCTCGTTCCACCATGTGATGTCATGCAGCTGTAGTTTCCAAGCTACCTTTTGCCTTTTGTTCAGTAAATATTGGCAATTCCAGGGCTGAAATCATCCAGATGATTCTAGTGAAGGTGTATGGAGCTGTAAAAACACAGTGGAGCACTTCCTATAGTGTTGTGTCTTCATCACAAACAGACCTGGAGTTGTGTTTTGCTTCATTCACACATGTTTAACACACAGACCCTGCGTATTTAGGCTGAGTTCAAACAGAAAACATTCTGTTCCACCTTGTGATGTCATGTGGTAATACAGGAAGTGCTCCACTGTGTTTTTTAAACTCTGTACATCTTCACTTTGACCTTTGGAGATGGAGAAAAACTAATAATAAAGGGTTACTCAGGCATATGTGAATGAAACAGAACACAACTCGAGGTATGTTTTTGAGCAACATTATGACATGGCTTAAAACTAAAAAAGAGCCAGTTTTGTGTAATATAAGACCATCCAGTTCTTCATTAGACGAGTCAGAGATATTTTAATGTTTTTTCCTTGCCTCCAAATGACATCTTTTGCAAATAGAGACGCATCATTTCAAGAACTTTTTACAGTTGGCAAAGCCGATTAAACCGAAACGACGGGTGTCTTTTGTAAGCAGGGTGACTCAGCCAATCCAGGCTTATTGATAGTTGAAGTCGGTTTGTAACAGAGATGATTTCAAATGGATGCAGGCACTACTGTCAGGCCGGAGTGGGAGAATATATTTCGTCTCTCTCTCCCTGTGCATCGCAGGTCCTTTCTGTGGTATGCATGTCCCTCCCCTGCACACTGCACACTCCTATGAAAGCTATTGTGATTGTGGGTCTGGAGTCAGCAGAACGCCTGAATAAGCCCGTTAACATGCGCACAGCCTCTGCTCCCTCCTGTACTGGGACGGTCACTCATTACTACAACACATTTGGCTCGCGCTCCTCCCTTGGTTCTATGAATGACGATCGATCGCAATTACATCGATATAGCAATTAGCATCACCTGTGAATAACAAACTGCCCTCTCTCCATACAGGGAGGGTAAATGGTAATATTGAAACTAATTTATGCCACTCACGCCAAAATGCAAGAGCAGATTTACACCTCGAAAACTACTTTAAATCTACAATATTGTTCAAAAATCATGAGCTGGGATGAAAAAGTAACAGACGTAAACTGGATAAAGAAGTGAACTAAGTCAGCGCGACGTCACCCACAGCGTTCGGCTCCAGTCAAATGAAGTTCATCGAGGCTACAGCAGTTACGGGGTGAATTTGGAGCTGAGTTTCATATTTGGAATTCTGACTGCGGGTATCATAGCAACCAAAGAGCCAATCCAGAACGAGGCTGTTGAAGGTAACGCCCCTTCCCACCCGCACCGCTGACTTAGCGCTTAGCAACGCAAGTGGGGGCGACCTCGGGGAAAGAAGGAGATTGATTTGTCTGTTATTAATGTACATATCTTGAGTTATAGACACAATAGCGAAATAAAAACATCAGGATCATGTAGAGCGGGTTAATACGAACATTTTAGGACCGAACGTCTGACAGCAGCAGTTACAGAGAGAGGGGCCACAGTGTTTCAATGTAAATTAAATTGGAGTCAGAACCAGTGGAGCCGGATGCACAGCCCATGCTCACTTCCAATTTGGAACACGGTGGCTAGCAGGTTAGCTATGTTCATTTATATATACAGTCTATGGTAGCAGAATGAAACACTTAAGTACTTAGTTTGCATCTGTAATGAGTCAAGTCATTTTTACTTCTTAAATCTTATCATATAGCTAAAAAATAACTGTCCAAAAAATTCACAGTAGTGCAAAGAGACTGTACACACGATAATGTTCCAGCTTTCTTATATATGAAACGATTGTCATAAACAACTATATTTTTGTATAGGTAAAGAAAGCTAGTATTTCCACTATCTATCAAAGGTTATAAGTAACATATTTTAATGTTATAGAAAACAATAAATTCTCTTTTTTACATCTTCTGTATTTGCGCAGTTTGTTGACAGGCAGAACCTGTCGCCATGTTCATATAAAGTAATCAACCCTCTGCCGACATAAACAAATGTAATAAAAGACCAACAGGGCTGATAACATATTCAAATGGAGAGAGAAAGAGAGACCTAGAGATAGATACAGAGAGAGAGGGAAAGAGAGAGAGACCACCATCCCACAAAAGCACTCCTGAGCGGGGCCGGTCTGTGCTCATATCTTTGGAGGGGAGGATATATGAGATGGGTGGGGCATGCTGGGTAAACACAGGGACTACTCTATGCTATTGGTGAGCAGTGGCCAGCAGCAGCAGCAGCGTGTCTGTTTGATTAAGGTATTCAAATAAAGGAGGCCGACAGTGTTCCCATTTCACAGAGCAAACCCACAGAGGGCCTCGGACAAGAGCTGGACGCACTGCAATTATCCTGGTACATTATGGACCAGGGAGTACTTTAAATACAGGCTCCACTGATACTCTGTTTGTGCAGTATAAGGCTATAAAGCAAATGCAATGCAAATGTGTTGTTGTATGGAACTACATGTACTCCATTGTGCCACAGCTTTTCCTGTTTTTTCGTTCATCGTAGGAATCCGTATTTTTCAGTCTATTCTTAGCAATGAAACGTTCCTGATTGAATCGGTGCAAGACATATATGCTTAATGCCGTACTTTGGAACATTCCGGGCAAGGCAATACAGTTAGTTGGTTAGATCAGAGTTTGCCACTTTTAGTTTGGGGTTTTGACAAGTGAGTTTTCAAATATGGATGGGTCAATAAACAATAATATCGTTTATCGTGATCAAAAGGGTCGACAATAATCGTTACATAATCATAATAATTGCCAACAAAGATAATCGCCATCATCCAATGAGGTTCATCTGGTCTTCTGTTAATTTATTCTTTTTTCCAAGGTGTAGTTTGTTTTCATACCTAACAGTTTGGACCGCTCACTAGCGCTCTTCCTCATAGTGGCCACGTGACATTGTTGCTGAATTGTCTTCCTACAGGTGGAGGCAGGACAGCGCCATCTGCAGTCCAACTTATTCAGGTTCAGATTTAAGAGGCAGTTGAAATTAGGAAATGTGCCCATGGAACTATAAACCGGGACGAGGGGGCCTTTTCACTCTCACACACCCGGGATACTGTCCTGAAGAAGTCGGACTGCAGATGGCGCTGTCCTGCCGCCACCAGTAGGAAGACAGCGCCAAAACCTTTTTAAATCAGCTGACCGGACACGGCACAGCAGCATCACGTGACCACAAACTAGATCATAGTTGTTTCCAGTGAGCAAAAAAAGTTGAAACATGGAACTGATTCAAACCTTTAAAATTATAATTAATCATATCCAGAACATTTTTAACACGTCCCCAACTTTAATCATTATTGTGATATTATTGTTATTCGTGATACAAAATTCCAAACTTACATCTCTTCTTTACTTTTCCTGCTCGATAAATATTTGTGTATCGATATATCCCCAATAATCAGAGGTGAAAGAAGTATTCAATTCAGTTACTTAAGTAAAAGTACAGATACCGGAGCAAAAAAATACTCATGTAAAAGTATCACATGAAAAAACTACTTAAGTAAAGTTTTTTGTTTAAAAATGTACTTAAAGAGTAAAAAGTAAAGTATTTCACACAGATTTTTAGGTCTTACAAAGCTTCAAATGTAGTGATTTTGATAAAGATTTGAGCTGAATTTGAGCTCAACAGAAAAAAAACTGAACTGATATATTTTCCCTTGCTGTTTTTATTTTCTGTATATTTGTATTTTGCTCAAATTATGAACGTGTTAAAAATAAACCCTCAGCCTTTTCAGCAGGTCTCAAACAATAATAAAAAATACTACAGATCGATACTATAGATATTTTTTTATATGTAAGGCAGATTTTGATTACTTTCTCCAAATTACGTACTTTTCATTTACAAAAACTCACCTACAGCCCACAAACCTTCAACAGAGCTGTGCAGTCATATTTTGAGGAGTTATCTTTTTGCATTTAAATATTCAAATAAAACTTTGTGTGTACTTTTTAAACAGCACGTTGGCAAAACAAAATATCGGCCTGCGTTGAAGATTTAAGGCCGATAGCAGATTCTCTAAAATGGGCAAATATCGGCCCAATTATCGGCCGACTGAACTTGTTAGCCCAAAAATGTAGTGAAGTAAAAAGTACCCACTGTAAAATGTACTTAAGTAAAGCACAGATACTTTTTTTTTTTTTTAAACTTAAGTGCAGTACTTTACTACTTTTACTTTGTTACGTTCCACCGCTGCCAATAATCACATGCCAGTATTAGAGGTAGTTACTGCATACTGCCTGTTGTTCTAATACAGTAGCCCTCCAGCAAACACACACACACACACACACACACGATTGTGATATCATTACCTAATGCTATCATGTCTCCTCGGCTGCACAAGAGCACCTAGAGTAAGTCATAAAAGGCTGGAGCGCTCACAATCACGAGCAACAAAACGAGCATTGAACGCATCAAACAAACGTCTTCGGGGTTATCCATTCCTCTTTGGAAATCTGCTCTGGGTACATTTACTTCTTGTTTCATTCTGGTCTTTTATAGCGTTTTTGTGATTTAGGGCGTATTACTTGTGCAGCAGTCTACACTAAAGGTCACGGGGCTGAAAGGACTCTATATAAAGGAAGTCAATAACAAATATGCATGAATTAACTTGTGCAAAATATAAAGTGAAAAATAGACCAGGCTGTATAACGGCTCACAGCGACGTTAAGTTAGTAACTGGTAAGAATATACTTGCGGTTCGAGCGCTGTGACTCACGATGCCACAAAAAGACCTTTGCAAATAAATAGACTATAAATCTACAATAGAACAACATTATTTTGTGCAATTACATCCAAATTAGAAATGGTTCAAAGGTTTGGTGCTAAAAGTGGTTCAGAGGATTTCCAGTTTGTAAAGGCCAGTTAAAGTAATTACTATATCACCTTATCGTTCAATATGTGAAAGCTGGAATAATGGATGTAAGTCATTTTTCTTTGCAAAAGTGGGTATTATTGTGGTAATGACATACAATTTGAGCTGTAGAGGGGTGAATAACTTCTTTCTATGGTAAATTATTGGTCCATTCTGCTGTTTATTTGTTGCAGCTCATTTCTTTTAATGAAACAGTCGATTTAAAAATGGTTTACTCGGATTATCTTGCATTTAAAACTTAATTAGAGGCATAAAGTAGTTTCAATATTATCATTTATTGCGATATTTCCCTGTTTCGATATATCGTGCTTTAAAATGTGTTATCGTGACAGGTCTCGTTTCGTGTTCTTTTACAAATGATTTCGATATTACTAACAAAAGCGCACAGTTACTTTAACTTAAATTTTTATGTAATGGCAAGTTTTACTATCGCAGTTATGACTAAAGTGGCTGGAGGCTGTTGAGAGAGAGAAACATGGAAAGTGGGGAAGCTGTGACCTCACACAGACCTTAGAATGTCGGATAGGCTCAGAAAAAGCAATTTAACTGACAAAATATAGGCAAAAATAAATAAAATGTTGTATAAATCAAAAATGCAGACTTATAGAAGATAAAACAGTATGATTAGCATAACCTCAAAATAGGTCCACTGTGAATCTCCTGCTTTGTGACGGTGGCATAAAGAAGTTTCGATATTACCATTTATCGTGATACTTCTCTTAGCGATATATCATGCTTCATTTTTTATTTTTTTTTGTGACAAGCCTAGATTAGCCATGTGCCTGTTTGCCACATGTTAACTGAAACATTGGGCCAGGTTGCCAGTTGTGATTATTGGGTTGCCAGATATCCATATACTCAACCTGCAGTATATCTTTTTATTTTTATCTTTATTTATACAGGGGAAACCACTGAGAGCACTCTATTTTTCATGGGTGTTCTGTTTAATACATGTTAATACTGAGGACACGTTTTCAGGAGTTAAACCTGACCCTTGTTAACAGGACACCAGTCGCTGATTCCCCTCTGAGATCCTACCCAGCCCACCTCTCATTTGCAATTCTAAAGCTGGGTAGTTAATGTTACACTGCTAACCTTCTTGTGCTCCCAATAGGCCCGCACCCATCCCGCTCTGAAAACTAACTCACCCACAGGCCTGCACCCGTCCCGCTCTGAAAACTAACTCACCCACAGGCCTGCACCCGTCCCGCTCTGAAAACTAACTCACCCACAGGCCTCCACCCGTCCCGCTCTGAAAACTAACTCATCCACAGGCCCGCACCCGTCCCGCTCTGAAAACTAACTCACCCACAGGCCTCCACCCGTCCCGCTCTGAAAACTAACTCACCCACAGGCCTGCACCCGTCCCGCTCTGAAAACTAACTCACCCACAGGCCTCCACCCGTCCCGCTCTGAAAACTAACTCACCCACAGGCCTGCACCCGTCCCGCTCTGAAAACTTGTTCTGATGCCAATAATTTAAGTGAACAGTTGTAATTTAGAGGGACCCAGCTCTGCTCATGGACTCACTTTCTACTTTTAAAATGCCACTCTTAAGTTGACCTGTCACGATAACACATTTTGAAACCTGATAAATATCGCTACAGAGAAATATAACGATAAGCGATAATAACAAACATCTACTTTATGCCACTGACAAAAAACAGCAAAACATAAAGCAGAACAATCCCAGGAAACCATTTTGCAAATAGACAGATAGCAGAAAGAAGCAGCAATAAGCCATAGAAGTGACTTATTCAACCCTCTGCAGCTCAAATCTCACTGTAATTCACCAGAAATAACACACATCTCCCCATTTTTGGAAAGAAATTGTACGCACGATACATTTTGAGCATCAACAGTAATATATTGTTCCAGACTTCACTCTTACAACTTTTTGTCCACTTACAGATTCTTTAATTTTTCTTTTAATATAGATCCACATAGTGTTTAGCAATGGGAATATGACAGTATGATTTGTAAGCCCTTCAGAATACTCACTATATCGACATATCGTTCATTATATGAGAACTGAACAACATATTTTAGGACTCAGTATTTGTCATGTGTACATTTTCTTTGCAAAATTGTGGAGATTTTGTGATATTTTTAGTATAAGACGATAAAATTTAAGCAGTACAGGGTTGAATACGTACTTTCTCAGGTGAATTATTGGCTCATTCTGCTTGATATCATGTCTTTTCAATATTATCGTTTATCACAATATTTCTCTGTAGCAACAAATCGTTCTCCATTTTTTTTTTTTTTTTATCGTGACAGGTCTAGTTGTTTCGGGTGTTGCAAATCTTAACCTTGCAAGAATGAGTTTATTTAGAGCCGTGAATACAATACATACTGTGTAGGTACGAAGGTGTGCTGAAAACGATACCTTGCATGACAGAGGAAGTTAGGTGACAAAAAGTCCCTTAGAGTTTCAATATTTTCTTTTTTTTTTTTGTCTTAAAGTAACTAGTACAGGGAAAATACTGCAGAGCAAATACATATAGCATTCTTACATTGCGGTTAGCTGTTGTTAATCTCCACACTTGGTATCAGAATAAACTCATACAAACATATGGGGGGGTTTGCAGCGGTTTTGTGGAATCGTTTCAGTTATAAAGACTTTCCAGTGCCCACACAAATGAGAGGAAAACATCCCCAGTGGTTTATTTTTCTGTGTTTCTTGTTGTGAGCAAAGACCAGCCAAAGCACTCCAAACCATTTTATCAGAGAAACTACAAGAGGTGCTCGACTCTCTCATCCTTAAGCCTGTCCAGGTGAGTCACTGCTATCTGATTTGACCAGGAAGAACATGACTATAGCTGCTCGCCTGTTCTGTCTACATTAGTGCTGTTGGGATTATTGTTCAGGCTAAAATAAGAATCTTGGTTGAGGCTAGAGCTCTAAGATTCCTCGAAATGGCAATTTGCGTTAGGTTTTTCTGCATAAAACTGCTAACCGTTTAGTTTAGGTGTGTACAAATGTGTTCTGAAATTGGGATTCTTGTAGTAGTTTAGCAGTTCAGAAATCTGTCTTGTTGCCAGTTCTTCTGGACATGTTGAAAATGTGAACTTTGAGCAGGATCAAAAACAAATTGCAATGCTTGTAAGAAGAAAAAAAAACTTTTCTCAAATAGTTCAGCCCTAAGTGAGGCCATAGTCTATGCATTTGTCTATATATGTTGGTATAACTGTACCCAAATTTTGCATTCAAACGTGGCTACTGCTACTGTTAAAACACTGAAGCACTTTCTCAAACTGTGACTTGGGTCAATACTGCTACTACTTCAACAAAACAGTAACACAGTTCTGCGATGAAATCAAATATAGAAACCAAGAGGCCATTTTTCTAACACTGTTACAGGAATAATCATTAACAGGTGTGAGTAGGCAGGGACGCGTTTAACTGTATTTCTGCAACACAGTTATATAAGGCAAAAAGGTACTTCAATTTGTGTGTGGGGGGGAAAAAAAAAAAAAAGCGCCATTATGAGCCCATATGAGTTGGACATGTGGATATGATTAAGCTTTTGTATGTGTGCCAAAGACTTAAAAGTAAAATCCATATTAGTATAGTTGAACATTTGAATAAGCCCTACATCTGCTTTCTGACTGATAGTTTTGTTCAATCGTCAGAGTGCAACCTACAACTTTATAACTTCATAGCCTTTTAATATAACATAAGACAAGTGCTTGAACAAAGTCAGACTCCCTATGGTCTTTATTGTAAGATTACAAGGAGCTGTCCTTTCTTCTCCCTCTCTTATTAGTGTAATTGGACAGCCATTCACTTTCAATGGAGTTATAAATGCCACCTCAAATGGGACCGGCACCAGCCAAAAGCCTTGGGGGGGTATCAAAACTTAAAAGATAGACAGAGAAAGCTGCAAGTCTTGTGCCAAGCGGTGTGTGTGGTTTCTCGTTACAAAGTAATTAACGGTACATTACTGGCACACAACCATTTAATCGGTGAACTCCCCGAGGAGAGCCATGTAAGCCATAAGAAATCATTGAGAGGGAGGATAATGTTAGGAGAGCAGAGCGGAGCAGGGCCAGTATGGATTCTATACAGCCCCTGGTATTCCACATCGGGTGGGACACCTAATGCCAGCTTTGTGCAAAACACAACTGCGCAAAATCACAAGGGAAGTAATGACAGACATGCTAAAGGTTCAAGGGGAAAGGGGGAGATTTGGAAAAGAGAGAAAGAGAGAGAGAAGAGCAAACAGAGGAGTGGACAGTAATGGTGCCATGTTTCACTATTAAACCCGGACTGGGCAGAGGTTGTCAGCGTTTATTCTAATAAAAGTCAATAAGGTAGCTGTATTTGTTTCTATATAAAGCTACGTATGCAGTGTAGTACAGTTTGCAGTACAATGCTATTCATTTAAGCATCCCTCTAAAACGCTAATCTAGGCCTGTCATACTTACTTCATTAGTTTATTTGACAGGGACAAAACCATTAAAGATGCTTTACACCAGATTATAGCTGAAGCTAGTTTCCATCTGTAGTCCCTGAGCAGGCGAGAAATACAATATAAAACGATAACACATTTTGAAGTGGGACATATTACTGAAGTAAATATAGAAATATAGATGATAAACTGTAATATTTAAACCAAACCAGAAAGCAGAATTATCACCCAAAAAGTAGTCTAAATGTGCAACTACACAAACTGCAATAAATACATAGTTTGTATTAATAATGAGTTATAATTTAATCTTTTAGAGCTTAAATCTCATCACAGTACTGGAAAAATAACACAAATTTTAAAACTAGAGCTAGAAAAAAGTCCCCACGATAAAATTTGACCCCGAAAAACTAGTGTTCCATCTGTCCTGTACTGAAGGATAAGTTGATATAGTATTTATGGTGACAGGCCAACACTAATCTCTTTAACTGACTGCACAATGCCTCTTCATAAATGTGCTTTACTTTAGGAACTATATGGATTTCAGTCTCTGCTTTTATTCCACAGACTTTTGACACTACTTGAAGTGGACTGTTGTCAAGGTTACAATATTAATGAACTTGCACTTGTGATGTTGTTTACATTACAGATGTAGCTTTGGGGTCGACACCACAAATCACTTTGGAGTTTGCCTAACTAGGACTGAGGAGGTTAATGAGTAATGTTTTGATTCGCAGTAGTTTTGATTCACAATATACCCTGAATGCGTAAAACATCCAAAACCAAAGCTGCCTGTATAACGCCACAGAAAAAAAAACGCATGCGTAATTCCTCAACCACAGAAAAAATATCTGTGCCAATTAGTTTGTGCGCTTAAGTGTCGCTGTCCAAACAATTAGCAAACAAAATCACTCCTAATCCAACTCATTAACTTTAGCAATCCTCTCCAAAAAAGTGTCCGTTTGGAGTAAATGTCCAAAGCGCACCGTGCGTAAAAGCAGCCCGAACAGCAGAAAAACAGAGAGAGAGAGAATATGACAGGTGAGGCCACTGGGAACTGCACTGCACGGGGGTATCTACACTCTACGGGGGGCAACTAGCCTTACCTTGTTCGGGTGGTAATAGTCCAACGAGCTCAGACAACTTGGGTCAGTCGGTAGAGTGCATGAACCCACATTGGCCGGGGGAGCAGGGTAAAACCTCACGTCCATCTCAGGCGGAGCGACACTGAAGGCATGAAACCACACTTCTCCGCGCGCCCTGGACTCGATACAGTTTGACAAACAAGCCGCGGGGGTAAAAAAGCTGGCTGCTACTCGGCGCGCGCTCTCCCTCTCAACATCCACTTTCCGAACTTCCAACAACTCTGGAGATGCGAGCAAGACAAGGATGCCAATTTGTCAAACACTCACTCAAAAACACAAATGCCCAGACAAGCACGTGCTGGCAAAACTCTCCCGCGGAACCAAAACAAACAAAAGCGTCCTTCCCAAATTGATATCCGTGTGTTTTCCAGTAGTTTTACGCGGGATAAGCGCACAACTCAGCACTCCTAATGGACCTGCATATTCTCGCAGTGGTTCCAGTACAGAAGTGCGCGGACTTCCCTCTCTGCCATGCGACCTCTGCTGATAATAAACGGGAAAGAGGAACGGAGGCAGAAAAGGGGGAGGGGAGATTGGTGGCTGCCTTGGCAACCGCTCTCCTTTCTGCAACTGCGCGCTCCTGATTAGCTGCAAATGTAGCGGTGTGCACGGCTGGGCATTATGAATCCGCTGTAAAAGGGCTGCATTTGGGTTATTGTGTGACAGGGCTGATGGGAGGAGGCGCGCGCACCCTGCTCCACGCACACGTACGTACAGTGGCATTTGGCTGTTTGCGTGGCTGGACTATACCTGACGCGTTGTGCAGTGTAGAGTTCACCTGGTCATGCAAAGACACGTCTCGGGCCATGACACGTTGCCCTCAAGTTGTCTCTTTTCTTAACTTTCCTCATTTTAAACACATTTTAGAATAGCAGTTTGTTTTGTTAAGACTGAAGATATTTTGTTATTCATTAAAAAATATTTGTCTGATTTTTTAAAAAAAAATTTCAAGACTATATATACTAAATAAATAAGAATAAACTCTAAATAGTTTTTCTTTTCAGATTTTGCATCTCTCAGGGAGCTGCATAATAATTTTATACAAACGTGCCCATATTTTAGCAAAAGTGGATAAAGTTTTATTCACAAAAACTGGCCTATTTGCTAAGTTCTAATGTGTGTTGTTTTTTTTCTTCTAGTTTTGGTTATTAAAATATGTTTTTGACTTAAAGGAACTCTATGTAGTGGCATATTGTCTTCCACTATTTAACATGTCTATCTTGCATGTATTTATTTATTTAATTTTGTTGGTAACAGTACAAATCGAAAAACATCCATTCTTACTGTGAACTTGTTTAATGCCATAGTATGGAACACTGCAGCTAAAGCAATAACATCTCCATGGAAACAAGCAGGTGCTGGACCCTCCACCAGAAAAGTCCGATGCAGATATCAGCGCCTTTAAAGCAGACCTATTGTGCTTGTGTCTGCTCTAGTTATAATCTCTGACACCCACGGGTCATTATGTTTTAATTTGGACACTTTAAATCACAATATTCATCTAAATCGACTTAATAAAAGAAACTGACTTCTGTGTTACAATGAGAGCTGAAGTCACCTCAGACGTCATCACAACAAAGAGCCCTGTAGCTGTCGGCCCCTCCTGTGGATAGCTGCACATCACACTAGCGAGTAGCAGATTATTTTTTTTTTTTTTCATTTGCACCAAAATGACTATGCAGCGCCGCCAAATCCTACACGTATCATCAATTAAGAAAATAAAATTGGAGAATGAAGTGTGCACGTCAGTGGGCACATACCAGTCTCAGTGAAAACAGGCTGACTGGCAAAATTGAAAATAATTAAAGATTGCTCAAAAATGCACTAATCACTCCAAATAGAACTTCAAGTGAGTAAATGTTGAGGAGAAACAACTATAACAAAGCTCTGGTTAAAAGCTCTAAAATGTTAATTTTGCATTATAGTTCTGCTTTAAGGCATCAGGTTAAAAGTAAAAGTAGTGCCTCTGTTTGATTAAAGCAACACACGCGTAACCTCAGAGACGTCACTGTGCAGGGTGCAATGCTGGAATATGCTCTGTGGTTTAATCTTTGGTACGCTGCAGCTGCACGTGTAGGGGGGTGTGTGGGGGGGGTGGCTCAGAGAGGGGCTCTGACAGCTCTGTGAATGTGATGGATGGCATGGGTCTGCCCTGTGATGTGCATGCACATTTGATGTTGAAATGGCCCATCCATGGGACCATTGTCTTTCAATCATGTCAAGGCAAAGTACAGCAGAGAGCACATTTTCTGCAGGCCACGTTATTGCTGCGCCACAGTTTACGGCTCGATCCATAGCCCCTGTCTACACTCCACTTTCCCTTTATTCAAATGGTACGGCTCTTATTTCCAAGGCACCTAATTTGATCTGTTTCTGGGACGCCCTATGGCTCTAAAGAGTGGTGATATTTCCTTGTTATCACTCTTTAACAGCCCTGCAGACAGGCTTTCATTAGAAGAATAAAGGAGCATGTTAGCTGGAGAAGGCTGCAATTGTTTCGCACAAACTATATGACGGCGCCGTCGACCCACTGCTTCTGCTGCTGCTGCTCTGGGCTCTTCGGCTTGTTGCTGTCAGGAACTACAAAAACCTGCAAAATATTTACACAATTTCAATGCATTATGGGGACCAATAAGAGATCGTGATCATGGTTTAGCGAGGGCTTTGAAGTGCTTCTAGTAAAAATTTAAAAAGGAAACGGAACAGTCAAAACCACATGGTTTTACAATACCACATAATAAAAGACATTTAACAGGATTTGGGTTTGGAACTTTCCTGTCTCCACTATTTCTGATGGCCGTGATTGACAGGCGGATTAACCAATCAGAGAAACCTCCGGTCCGTTGGTGTTAGCAGCTTTCAAGTCAATAAGAAAACAAAAGAAAACCACCACTGCACAGGTCAAAGGTCACGGGTAGTATATGGAACGCTTTCAATTTGACTTTACATTCCTTTTTAACTCCATTCACAAATTCAAAAGGCTCATATAGAAAACAGGTCAGGGTCTACCTCAGAGGTGACACTAACCAGCCGAGGAGAGGTCACAAGAGCATTAGGAGACTCTCTGTTTAGTCTTTTTTATCCTCGAACATTTGTTTTTAAACTGAGGCAAGCGCCAATAACAAAAAACCCAAATACAATCCTCATCCGTTTATAGGTCAGTTAACGAGAGAATGTTGTTATGAATTTGGTCTGTTCCTCACCTGCTCCTCTCTCTCTCCTGCACACCCCCCTCTCCTATTCTCTTTATTTTGCCCCTCTCTCCTGCCTCTTTTCCCCATTTCCCTTTCCCCTGTCTCTCTCCCTTTCTTTTGCCAACAATCACTCTCTCTTATCCCTTCTCTCTCTCTCTTATTCCTTCTTTCCCTCCCGTCTTTCTGTCATACCGTCTCTTGACAATCTCTACCTCTCTTTTTCATTATCTCTTGCTCCCTATTCTGCCCCCCTCTCTCCTGCCCTCCTTTCTCTATCTGTTTCTCTCTCCTGCCTCTCCCTCCTTATCTTTCTCTCCCTCTTCTGCCACCCCTCTCTCCTCTCTCTCTTTCCCTCCCTCTCTCTCCTGCCTCCTTTCTCTCCTTGTCTCTCTCCTGCCTCCCTCCCTATTTCTCGCTCCCTTTTCTGCCCCCTCTCTCTCCTTCCCTCCTTGCTCTCTCCTGCTCTTCCTTTCTCTTCTGCCATCCTCTATCTTTCTCTTTTCCTCTCTTCCTCCCTCCTCTCCCTCTGTTTCTCCTTGCTCTCTCTTTCTTCTGCCACTTATCTCTCTCCTGCCACCTCTCTTTCTCCCTGCCCTCCCTTCTCTCTCTGTCTCTGTCTCCCTCTCCTGTCTCTCTCTCTGCCTCCCTCTTCTCTCTCTGCAGCCCTCTCTTTCTCTCCCTGTTTCCCCTCTGCCCTCGTGTCTCTCTGTCTCTCCTCATCTATCTATTTTTCCCTGTCTCCAGACCCTGCCCTTCGTTCTCTCTCTTTATCTCTCTCCTGCTCTCTCTCTCTCTCCTCGTCCTCATCTCTCTGTCTCTATCCTGCTCTCTTTCTCTCCCCTTGTCCTCATCTCTGTCTCTCACTTGCTCTCTCTCTCTCTTTCCTCGTCCTCATATCTGTCTCTCTCTCTCTCTTGTTCTCTCTCTCTCTCTCTCTCCCCATCCTCATCTCTGTCTCTCTCCTGCTCTCTCTCTCTCTCCTCGTCTCTGTCTCTCTCCTGCTCTCTCTCTCTCTCCTCCTCATCTCTCATCTCTCTCTCTCTCTCCTGTCTCTCTCCTGCTCTCTCTCCTCATCCTCCTCTCTGCTCTCTCTCTCTCCCTCTCTCTCTCTCCCTCTCTCTCTCTGTCTCTCTCTCTCTCTCTCTCCTCGTCCTCGTTTCTGTCTCTCTCCTGCTCCTCTCTCTCTCCTCGTCCTCATCTCTGTCTCTCTCTCCTCTCTCTCTCTCCCCTCGTCCTCATCTCTGTCTCTCTCCTGCTCTCTCTCTTTCCCTCCTCATCTCTGTCTCTCTCCTGCTCTCTCTCTCTCTCTCTCTCTCTCTCTCTCCTCTCTCCTCATCTCTGTCTCTCTCCTGCTCTCTCTCTCTCTCTCTCCCCTCGTCCTCATCTCTGTCTCTCTCCTGCTCCTTCTCTCTGTCTCCTCCTGCTCTCTCTCTCTCTCTCTGTCTCTGCCTCTGCTCTCTCTCTCTCCCTCCTCATCTCTGTCTCTCTCCTGCTCTCTCTCTCTCCTCGTCCTCATCTCTGTCTCTCTCGTGCCCAGCGCTCACAGGGTTAACCGGTGGCCCTGTGCCATGGCTTCATGGGAATGGAATGTGGAGTGCTGTGTGTGCAGGGCTCTTTTCCCAGCATCCCTCACTGCCCAGGCTCATGCTAATGATCAGTATTATTGAAGCACAATTGATGGGCGAGCAACCAAACAAGAGAAACTAATTACTACTAAGGCTTTATTGTTCTTTAATTACTGAAGCTCTATAGCGATTATCGCCGTGGAGACACCGTCCTACTTTAATCTCAAATAAATGTGACGATGATGAGGCGTGGCGAGAGATGAAGGTAGATAAGATGCTTTGGCGTTTGGTTTGGCGTTTGGTCGGTTTGGGGAGTGACGGCGGATTTGAAAAAGTCTGAGACAAAAGAAGTGCTGAGGAAGGAGCAAAGTAAGAACAGTTCTGTCACATGAGGAGGTTTAAGACAAGGAAACTCTGGACTGGCACAAACACAAGTTTTAAAGATGTCAGTCTAATCACACTTTAATGTAATTATTAAATATTAAATTATTTATTCTTTTTTTTTTTTCTTTTTTTATTCAAACCATTTACACAACACAAGCACATCACAGTTTATATTTAATAAGCAGATGTAATGTTTTATTTGAGCTTTTTAAGACAGTTACAATGATATATCGCCAATGTTACTATGTTGCAGTCTTGTGGAGTCTATGCAGTGGGAGCTTTTGCATTAGATGTTTATATTCAAAATCATTGTCATGGATTTTTGTGTCCAAATGCAAATGTGTTTTCACCTTGAGTTGAATTCAGACCTTCAGCTCTTTGAATATGTCCATAATAGACTTTACACCATGATGCAAATGAGTTCAGGGACATATTTGGCGGCTGTCTCAAACAATGGTGCATTCAATACATTAGACAAACCAGATTTTCCTACAAAGCTGTAATTATTCAAGTGAGGATTATTCTTATATTAAACTATACTTCTTTGGACAGTTGTTCAGTTGAGCTTTAAAGTCCTATATTATGTAAAATTGGCTCTTGTGAGCTGTAAACCATGTCATAAAGCTGTTACCTCCTCAAAAACACACCTGGAGTTGTGTTTTGTTTCATTCACACATGTCTGAGTAACACTTTATTATCAGTCTGACTACATCTCCAAAGCTCAAAATGCTCTGTTCCACCTTGTGATGTCATAAAGTGATAGTTTTCAAGTAAACATCTACCTTTTACCTTCAGTTTAGTAAAGATCGTTAATTCCAGAGCTAAAATGATCCAAAGAAGAAAAACTAAATGTGCAGGGTTTGTGTGTCAAACATGTGTGAATGAAACAAAACACAACTCCAGGTCTGTTCGTGATGAGGAAACAACATTATAAGAGATCTGAAAACGGCGTAATATGGGCCCTTTAAATATGTGAGCATGTGCTGATAAAATTATAGTGGTGCAGTTTCCATTAGCAGAATATGACAGACATTTGCAATACTGAGTCATTAATTACCGTTCATTGCTCAATTTCCATATGTTTCTTTACCATGAGGCCCAGAAAAGAGCAGGGCAAGTGCTGCTGGGGATAATCTGATGTGTCCATGCAAACCTCAGGCCAGTCACACAGAGACACATGCAAATGAATCAGGCTAATACTAAATGCTAAGTGCACATGTTTTTATATAGTCAAATTTCCCCCTTCAAGGCTCAAAGCACTTTACACCAAGGAACCACTCACCCATTCACACACATTCACACACCAGTGCACACAGACACTGGGGGTGAGGTGGGTTAAGTGTCTTGCCCAAGGACACAGCAGTATTCATTTTTAGGAGCTGGAATCGCACCGCCAACCTGTGGGTTTGTGGTTCTACCAAGTGAGCTACTGTCACTCCTCAATAGTTGACTCAACAGTTATCCAAAATATAAATGGCACTAATATAATGTACTTGACATGTTTGCAAAGTGGACCTCTGTGTGTTGAGTTTATTCTCCATGTTTTTGCCTCAGTGCTGTATAAACTTTGCTGGTCCCATTGTAAAAGTACTGGTGCAAATACTAACTGGAGTCTAAATTCAGTTCAAGGCTCTACACTAAATGTCAGTGTTGTTTGTTGTGAGAATATCAACATTTGGACATTTGGACTTCAAACTCTCTCTTTGATTTGAATGTCATCAAGCAAATGTCACATTAAAGCAGGGCTCTAGTAAATGTAGCAGCACAAAACATGTGAATAATGAGTTTTGTTTGCATGTTTCAGCTGATGACAACTGTCTGAGAATAAGAGTAGTACAACAGATTATCTGTATGTGTACTATAGTGCAGTACTACAGAGTATTCTGTTTGTGTATTATACTGTAGTACAACAGATATTCTGCATGTGTACTATAATGTAGTACTGCAGAGTATTCTCTATGTGTACTATACTGTAGTACGTTTTCTGTATGTGTACTACTATCCTGTAGTACTGCAGAGTTTTCTGGAGGTCTGCTGTGTACTTGTGATTGACAGGAAAAATGTGCAAAAGCGCGGTGCATTTGCACTTTTCACTTGTATTAAATGGAAAATAGATGAGTATTTACAAACAGAGATGTTATAGCATATGACATGTAACTGCACGCTCTTCTGCGACTGGTCTCCATGGAGAAGTTACTGCTGTATGATTCTGTATATTTCTCACAAAAAGAAAGAAAATAATCATAATTTAAAAAAAAACCACAAAACATAATTTGTATTAATCAGATTTTCAATTTTAAATGCCACTGAATTTCTCACTTTGATTTTTTTTTTTAAATTGCTCATTTTTTAAGTTTACATTTTCAGTGTGTGTTTAAAATTTGGAAATACAAAATTTACTTTTTAAATATTCAGCACATATTTTCAAGCCTCAGATTCAACATTCAGAGAGTGAAATTTACAGTAAAAAAAAAAAAAAAAAAAAAAAAAAATCAGCAATGCCAATTTAATATTTTGATAGAGACAAGCAGGTGGCAGACCCTCCACTAGAAAGTTACACAGTGGACCTTTAATGTCTGACATCAGGCCTTCACATTGTTATTATTTTATTATTAACATCAAACACATGATTTAGTCGAATTCCACCTTCCAAGTGGAGTATCTTTTTATATGAGATATGACACATCAGAGCTCAAACATCTGACCATCACATCGATCTGACATTTACCAGGAAACAAATGCTACAATGGCTCTAATCACCTGGGAAAGGCTGCCCTTTCACCTTTGACCCCATGCCAGTTTGACCCTGCTTGTTCCAACCAGTGGTGGAAGAAGTATATCATTTTGTTACTTAAAATAAAAGTACACATACTGGAGCAAAAAATACTTAAGTAAAAGTATCATATGAAAAAGTACCTGTTTAAAAATGTACTTTAAGAGTAAAAAGTAAAAGTATTTCATACAGTAAAAGTAATAAGTATACACTTTAAAATTTACCTAAAGTACAGATACTTACAATTTGTAGTTAAGTACAGTCCTTTACTACTTTTATTTTGCTATGTTCCACCACTGGTTCTGTCGGGTCAAGTGAGCCACATGTCAACACATGTCATAACAGTCCAAGCACTTTCATGTTTAGAGATGATACTTTTTCACTCAATCATATAGATTAAAGTTATAGATAGATTATATATCTGCGCTCTGGTATAAAGCAAAGTGTAAAACCTGTATGTAAATGTATGTCCTGAATGTGTGCTGATCCTATAATGTCCTGGATGGGCAGATGTCATGACCTCATTTCTGCAGAGGTTAGCTCCTGCTCTTTAAGCCTGTGACTTTTGAACCACACAGATTATATCCATGTGTGGTTTATGCAGCGTTCAAGTGGGCCACCTCAAACTGAGGCTCAAGGCAGGACAATAGAACGGCAGCTCTGTATTTTAACAACTTAAATAGGTTGATAAAAATTAATCCTTTTGGTTAGATTTAACACTTTAATTAACAGCAACTTGCACTGTCCTCTGAGTCAAGAGTATCTGACAGTTTTGTGAGATTTGAGACGATTCAGCGAAAAGCAAAATAACTACAGCATTCAAAGATCAAAAAAAAAAAAGTCAGATTTCGTATACCAAATTTCAATCAGTGGTTGCACGAAACTATTATTATGATTATTGCAATCTGTAATATAAAACATATTGGGGGCAGATTTATTAACAAACAAAAAAAAAAAAAGTACCCAGTCTGACGCCCCTGCCCAAAGCATACATGCGTTTGCAGAGTGATTAAAAATTAGGATCGTCGCCATAGCAATGAACAACTCAACACAAAAAATATTCTGCTCCAGAGTCCTCAAAATGTCACCCATAAACTGAAACTGAAACCTATTACATCTGTCATTGTATTTTGAGCTCGTTTTGGCCTATACTCATTTAGAAGCACGAGATTCCATAAGATTACATTATTCCCTGAGAAAAGCCAACTCCCAAATCGAACTAAACCCAGTTGTAAAAAAAAAACGTGATTATGATTTGAATGACATGACGTCCTCATTGTGTCACGCTCCTCTGGATTCCGCCCGCGGCTTAATGAGGGCGCTGACTGGAGGGCTCCCATGTTCTGACTGTTGATTTGTACAGAGCGCAGCCTGTACCTCCAGACCCACTACAGCCCAGTCCACAGTGAGAGGGGGGCTTGTCAGTCTGGCCACGTCTCATTTAGCACCTCATCTCTCTGAAATTCAAGAGACTCTCCTAATCGCCGAGAGCGTTCCAGTCGTCATCAGCAGAACACACGGCAGTTCTGCAAAAACTCAACATTACACAGACGTTTCCACATGCTGATGAAGTTTCATTGGTGTTTATCTGGAGTGGTATTTATAGTGTGTCAGACTGGGTTATCTGTTAGCTTTTATACAAGTAGCAACACAAGAAATAATATGTAGGACTCCTTCAAATATTACATTACCGATAAATCAGTAAAAATATTTTGTAAGTTTAGTGACAAGGTAAGTATAGTAGTAGTATTAATAGTAAAAGTAGTAATAGTGATCTGACAGTTTGGAGTGCTCACTAGCGCCTCAGAGTGGTTACCTGATGTTGCTGCGACATATCCGCTGTCTTCCAACTGGTGTAGACAGGATGACAGCGCCATCTGCAGTTCGACTTCATCAGGACAGTATTCCAGGTGTGTGAGAGTAAAAAGGCCCCCCTCGTCCCGGTTCAATGTCCCGTGAGCACATTTCTGCATTTGAAATGGCTCCTTAATCCAGCGACGATGTTCAATGTCCTCTGTCCCAATGATGTTTGCTCCGTCTCTGTCCATAACTCTTTTACAATGGTCAGAAATTTTAGTTCCTTATGTTCTGGTTTGTGTTTTGTTAATTAACAGAAGACCAGATGAACCTCAATGGACTAGTAGTAATAGTGGTAGTAGTTGCAGTAGTACTGAGTAATAAAAGAGCAATAAATACTTACCAACTAAACTTTGGAGATGTTTAAAGGTACACTATTGGACTATTCTGGTGGAAGGACTGCCACCTGCTTCTCTGAGATATGGTCTTACAAGTAATGTTCCACAGTATGGCTTTAAACTGATTGATCTCCACATAGAGACAACCAGGTACCAGCCTTGGGTACGATCTATTCATCAGTAAGTTACACAGTGCATATATAGGGCGACAGTAGGTCAGAGTGTTTGCCCAGTGATCCGAAGGTTGGTGGTTCAAATCCCGCTGTGGACTGGACTCAACTCTCCCCCCGGTGTCTGCGTACTCTGGGTGAATGTGTGTGTGAATCGGTGAGCGGTTCCTTGATGTAAACCGCCCTGAGTGCCTTGAAGGTGGAAAAAGTGCTATATGGAAATGTGACTATTTACCATATATATGCATATTTTGGGAAACTTGTATGGACTTTTCAAATACTAGCATGTTGTGATTGCAGTATTTTGTTTTCACACTCAAACTTGGTGACGTTTGCACATTGAACCCGGTCACTTTTGTCCGTGCAGAAAAACTATTCTTTCCAAAGAGGCATATGGCATCATTCCCCGGAGAAAACAGTTTGTCATTCAGGAGCAGGGATTGTGAGTCATCCCTATATAAAGAGATTCAAGCATCCAATCACGCGCTTTTCATACAAGCAATTAGGATTCTTTTTGATGAGTTGAAATTATAGATGTTTTTATCCAACTGGAAACAGCAAAGAGAAAAGGGAGAAATGAGGCTAATTTGAATTCAGGCATGTCTTTATGAGAGCTAACCACCATTCACGGGCCTCATTCAGGACACACAGCTCTGCACATTTTAGGGAAACATTTGGTCAAACATTAATGTTTTACTGAGAATAATGATTTAAAATTGTATTTTTTAAAGTTTCAGCTAAAATATAACCACACAACAAACCACGCAACAGTCTATATATGAGATAAACATCTTTAACTTCTGGTTTTGTGAGTGACATAGTTTATTCACCTTCAGCACTTCCCTTTAAGAGCGAAAAAGATATACTATGAAACTTTTCTGCTGGGTGAGGGGGGGTCCACCGCTTGTTTCCACAGAGATGTTATAGCTTTGCTCGGAATGTTTCGCAATGTCATTACACTTATCTATCTTGCATTTATTCACACAGGTGGTTTATTGCTACAGAAAAAAAACTTACATTTTCACTGTGAGCGGAGTCACCTCTCCATAGAACCGACGTGTAACTCGGCCTGGTGGCATCATCTGCATGTCTCTGTCGTAGGTTGTATATATAAATGGACATAGCTAACGCACACGCTGCTGCATTGCAAAAGGAAGTGATCATGGGTGTGGTTCCGGCTCCAATTCACTTTATATTGAAAAACTGTTGCCTCTCTCTCCACAACTGCTGCTGTCAGGATCATCATTTTGGTCTTAAATTCTTTTGTATTAACCCACTCTACATGATCCTGGTGTTTTTATTCCACTCTTGTGTCCGTAAATCAAGATATGAACATTAATAACAGAGAAATCAGGTGCCGCCTTTCCCCCGAGGTCAATCACGCTAGCGTTAGCAACAGCTTTGATTGACAACCTTGCTAAGCCCCCATTCCCTGCTAAACCAGCAGTGTGGGCATGAAGGGGCATTACCTTTAACAGCCTCACTCCAGATTGGCTCTTTGGTTGCTATGATACTGACAGTCAAGATTCTAAATATGGAACTCGGCTCCAAATTGGCCCCTACAACTTCTGGCCTTGATGAGCTCCATTTGTCTGGAGCTGAATACTATGGGTAACATCCACTTCTTTATACAGTCTATAATCTCTGTGGAGTTAGTTTAATGCCATATTGTAGGAAATTCTTGGGAAATAAATAACATTTCCATGGAGAGAAGCAGGTGATAGCCCTTCCACAAGTAAAGTTACATAATGCCCTTTAACCAAACACCAAAACAAACTGATAGGTGCTTTACTTTTACATCAGTGTTATGCTTTTTTTTTTTTTTTTTTTTTTTACTTTCTAACCAAAACCAGGGCTTAAAATGAATACTGTGTTAAAAGCAGTCTCAAAGCATCTTAGCTGGGTTAATGGTGGGAGGCAAATGTCAGGGAGAGCTGGAGAATGGGGCAGATATGTTCAAGTCCTCCAGAGAATACGACTGTGGCACTTTGCTGTCGGACTTCACACAGAGGAAGAGAACACTGAAGCACTGAACTCAAGGGCTGGGTTAATGCTCAAGGCTCGTGTGTAATTAATAGTTAAATAAGCACGAGAGTAACAGCACTAAAAGAAATGAGCATCTAGACTCACTCTGTATCTAAAGACTCTGGACTCACTAAACTCACTGTATACTGAGACTCTGGACTCACTCTGTATACTGAGACTAAACTCACTCTGTATACTGAGACTAAACTCACTCTGTATACTGAGACTAAACTCACTCTGTATACTGAGACTAAACTCACTCTGTATACTGAGACTAAACTCACTCTGTATACTGAGACTCTAAACTCACTCTGTATACTGAGACTAAACTCACTCTGTATACTGAGACTCTAGACTCTCTCTCTTTTCTCGTCTGTCGTGTCTTTACCACACTATTCTCTCCGTTTCTGTAAGATTTTTGTTGTCAAAACCTGCTGAGGTGTGAACAATCAGAGAGAAATCAGATCTCTCCTCACAGCAGATGTTTACATGTCATTTCAGTAATCTGATAACTCCAAGTCAGATAATGATCAGATTTCTGGTGTGTATGCAAACATAGACAGTGATAGGAAGAATACTTTGAAATTGTATTTAGTTACAGAATACTGAATACCTGAATTAAAATGTATTTTGTAATTTATTATGATACATGGTTCAATCAGAGTACTGTAATCTGAATACACTTGCATTAAAACTGTTGTGTAAAGACACAGCACAATACAGGATTAAAAACAGCTTTATGTTTGTTTCACTGTGTTTTGCGTTTCCAGTCACTAATTGGAGAAGGAAAAATCACACATGCCTCACCATAAGAGCTGTGTTTTAAGCTTTTCTCACTAATATTGTACAGTTTGAAGCCTAAAGTATGTGATCAGATACCACCATGTATTCCTTTGATTTAAAGAAAGTAACTGTATTCTGAACACTACCAAATGAAAAAGTAACTGTCCCAGAGTACCGTTACTCATAAATAGTATTCTGAATGAATATTCTGGGTACATGTATTCAGTTACTTCTTGTTGTAACGGGTCCCAGGGTTTTAGTCTCAGTCCCACACTCTTTACCGAACTCATGTCATAAATAAAGCTCAAATCTGACAGTTTCTTATTTTTTTTAATTATTATTTATGGACTAATAATAATCATGCAAGTTTATGACTCATGTAAATGGACTGGATTTTTCAGCCTTTTTTTGTCTGAGATGTGGAAATTATCACTCTATTAGCAGTTTGAGCTAAGCTAAGCGGCTAACACTAGCAACTTTATACAGCAACAGTTTATTTAAAAGTGTTTTATTCATAATCAGGATCAACAGCATAAACCAGCGCGTCTATCTGCTTCATTCAGTCGTGTTGTGTCCAGTTAAAGACCTGTCGCTAGGCGTTGTTTTTACGATTCTCGCGATGCATCGTAGTCTATATTGAACAGTCTCGTGATCACCGATGCCCACTACTTTTCAAGATGCATTGTGGGAAATTTTGAGTGCACTTTTTCACTCACTGGACACTCGGACACCACTAAAAATGGTGTGACAGCTACGTAGTCCCCCAGTAGGGAATAGTGTGGAGGTTCGGACACAGCCTTTCTCTTCTTTCTTTAGTTCTTGATTAAACGTTGGTAGAATAAACTGTCCCTCGGCCTCAGACACGAGTCCAGTCTCGTGTAAGACCTTGTCTGTGGTCTGTGTTGGATGTGAGAGTCCATTTTGACTTTTTTGAGTTATTTTGAGTTCATTTTTTGTTTGCAGCTTTCCATATGTGTCATAGTTTTGATGCTTCAGTGAAAATCTACAGTGTAAATAATCAAAAATGAAGAAGAAACATGTATGAAAAAGTGTGTCCAAACTTTTGACTGCTCCTGTTTTTCCTTTTAACACTCACGGTGTCGTCCGCCTCTGCCTCTCTCTCTGCTCCAGATAAACAATCATGTTCAGGGAAGGAAAGAATACTGTGCTTCCATACAGAGGAAGAGAGAGGAGGAAGAGAGACAGAGACAGAGAGGAGAGAAAAGAGGGGAGGAGAGAGTTAAAGGGGAGGGAGAGTGTGAGTTAAAGGGGAGAGAGAGTGTGAGTTAAATGGGAAAGAAAAGGGAGAGAGAGTAGAGAGATAGAGGAGAGAGGGGTGCAGAGATGTGGGAGGGTTTGAGTTAAAGAAATGAGAAAGGAGGAGAAAGAGAGAGAGACAGTAAGGAGAGAGAGACAGAGAGGAGAGAGAAGAGGAGGAGAGAGAGGGGCAGAGAGAGTGTGAGTTAAAGGGGAGAGCAAGGGGAGAGAGTAGAGGGATAGAAGAGAGAGGGGGGCCAAAGAGGAGATACGAGGTAAAGACAGCAGGAGGGAGCAGACTGAAAAGAGGGAGATAAGAGAGCAAGAGTAGAGGGAGATAGAGGGAAGTAGAAGGAGGAGAGAGTGTGAGTTAAAGATGAAAGAGAGGTAGGAGTGAGAATGAGAGATAGAGAAGAGGGAAAGAGGGGGAAGAGAGGGGCGGTTGTGAGTTAAATGGGAACAAGAGGGAGAAAAGAGGGAGAGAGGCAAAAGAGACGGAGAGGTGAGAGGGAAGGGGATGGGGAGAGATATAAAGATAGGTGAAAGGGGGGAGAGGTGAAAGTACACGAGAAAGGGGAGGGGATAGGTGGGGCTGAAGACACTCCTCCTATCCCCTCCCTTCATCTCCTACTCTCCCTTCCTTCTCCCCTTCGCATTCCCTCTGTCTCACTCCTTACACTCCTCCTCTATCCTTTCCTCCCTATTCCCCCCTCTCTCCTCTCTCTCTCTCTCTTCATTACCTCTCTGTATCCCTCCCTCTCACTCCTTCAACTCCCCCCTTTTTCTTCATTTTCCTCTACATCCCCTTCTCTATCTCTCTGTCGTTCCATTACCTCTCCCTCTCTCCTTCTCTCCATTATCCCTCCCTCCCTCCCTCCCTCTCTCTGTCTCTCCCTTACCTCTCCCTCACCTCTCCCTCTCTCCCTCCCTCTGTCACGTGGACCAGCACAAACGCACTGTAAACACACTGTACCGGTGAGTTAGTCTCTTCGTGCCCTGTTACCTCTCCCTGTAATTGCTTCACCATTATGTTATTACTATTTCATACCAAAACACACATTCTCGTGTTCTCCCGTTTCCGCTCAAATACAAAATAAAAAGTGTTTTTGTTTTTATCGCATCAGAGTCAGACAAAATACACGTGAGGATGCAGGGTCTGAAAACCACAGCTGTTTGGCACTCGCCGGCTTCCTTTGTCTTTTATCTGCCCCTGTAATGTGCACAGGTGCTGCTTAATTCAATTGGAGAACGTTGCCATGGTTTTTACATTAATATATTTCCATGTTACCATTACGACTGTTGTCATGGAGATGATGGGACCTATTTGAACTGAAGCCGAGATGCTTTTATATGGGCTCTCCTCTCCCTCTCCGCTCTGTACTCTTCCATTTAAGTCACATGGTTCACGCACACACACATACACACACATACACACACATACACACACATACACACACACACACACACACACACACACACACTTCCTTTTACCATTGTATACGCACATTTACATAAAATTGTATCGTCTGGTTATGCAAATGAGGTGATGTCATTAGTTTAAAAATTGGCTTTTGGCTCATTCCGTACAGAATCACATTATGCAATTAAAGGTGAAAATACACATATGACAAGGTGCAGTTCATTTAAAGTACATGAAAATAAATGAAATGAAAACCAGATAATTAGATTTCAATATTTTTCTATTATATACTAAAATATTAGCTAGGTTTTAATAATTTATTTTTTACAATACATGGCTATTTTGAGGGTCGACCAGAGCAAATGTATTTAATGTACAAAAGAATGGTAGAATATATTTTTGGTGGTGAGGAGTGATATATCTGTGTAATGTAGTCGTAGTAGTAGTAGTAGTAGTAGTAGTGGTGGTAGTGGTAGTGGTAGTGGTAGTGGTGGTAGTGGTAGTGGTAGTAGTAGAAATAATGGTACGAGAAACTGTATAGTAATAGTAGTAGTCATGGTGGTTGTAGTAGAAATAATAGTACTAGTAGAACCTATACAGTAGTAGTACTAGTAGTAATAGTAGTAGTAATAGTAGTCGTGGTAGTAGAAACTGTATAGTATAGTAAGTATCTGTATCACACTATCCAATAAGTGTAAGTAAGAAGTAATAGTAGAAGTAGTGATCAGTGAAATTGTAGAAGTAGTAGACATGCATGTGGACATTGCTCTCTCTCTTTTATCACGCTCTCTCTTTCTCTTTCAGTCTCCCTCCCTTTCTCCCTCTCTCTTTTTTATCTCTCTCTTCTTCTGTCACCCTCTCTCTCTCTCTCTTTCTATCTCTCTCTCTCTTTCTGTCTCTCTTTTTCCCTCTCTCGCTTTCTCCTCTCTCTCTCTTTCTGTCTCACTCTTTCTACCTCCCTTTCTTTCTTCCTCTATCTCCCTCTCTTTCTTTCTATTTCTCTCTCTTTTCCCTCTCTCTCTATTTCTCCTCCTCTCTTTCTGTCTTATTCTTTCTATCTCCCTTTCTTCCTCTTTCTATCTCCCTCTCTCTCTTTCTATTTCTCTCTCTTTTTCCCTCTCTCTCTTTCTGTCTCTCTTTCTTCCTCTTTCTATCGCCATCTCTCTTTCTCTCTCTCCCTCCCTCCCTCCCTCCCTCTCTCTCTCCCTCTTTCTTTCTCCCTCTGTCTCTTTCTCTCCCTCTCTCTTTCTGTCTCTCTCTTTCTATGGTCCATTGCCAGATTTAAAGCTTGACTTCACTGTTCATTTTCCCCTTTTTGCACTAACTGTGTGTTGCCAGAACAGAAGAAGTATTTAAATTGTACCTGGCAACCGGCAGCAGCACTGAGGGATGAGGCTGTGTATCCTTTCTACTCAGGGCGCTGTGTTTTTATGCCGATATGTCGCTCACATTCAGTAGAACAAATACAAACTGCAAAAACACTTCTTCAAATTAACTGCATCTATGGAGCTCATCACAAAAGGAAAAATGTATTGTTCAAAATTGACACGTAGAACAATTCTGGGTCTGTTTCTGTCCTGAAAAATAAGTCAGTTACTGCAAAATGCTGGGGCGATATATTCCAAAAAGTGATTTAAACATTCTGACACTCTCGAATTTCAAGTATGTCTGAGATCAGCTTATCAGGTCACAGCTAATAAGACGATCAAACCAAAAAGTCAGGGTCAGATCTTTATAGAAAAAAATGAATATATGGACAAAAAAACAGATGTGACATTTATAGAACACATTACACAGTCTGTTTTTCGATTATATATTACTTTAAACTGGCCCAGTGTGAATGGATACGGCCCAAAGTGCATATATATATAACATTAACCGCAAAGGTCCAGGAATAAATTAGAGATGCGCCGATCCAGCTTTTTCTGTTCCGATACCGACGTCGATACTTTGGCTTTAAGCGCCTGCCGATCCCGATATCAACCGATACCAGGGCAGACACTGAAAACAGCATTTAATTCCTTCGGCATGTGGTAAACAGTAATCCGTATGTGCTTCGTAACTATTATTTATCATTTAAAATATCAAGAGAGCAGGTTTGAAAAATGTATTTGGGGCCAATATGGAGCTCATCAGTGACCGCGCAGGTTCCAGAAGTAAATGTCCATGATTTTTCCCGTAGATTTGGAAAAATTCAAATATTAAGAGTTCAAAGGCATCGGCTAACCAGCTACATGCTAACTGATATCATAACACAGTTGTTTTAGGTCCAAAAAGGCTGTTTAAAATGTAAGATTCAACTAAATGTTTTAGGTTTTGTTGTCATTAGTTACCAGAGAGCTGATTATCCCAGAGCAAACGAAAAATTTATGTGAAATTTACCTCCATTGGCCAGTAAATCGTCTCATTAAACCAATTTATACCGACTGAACCGATATCCAGTCCACCAGCATTTTCGATATTAGCGTTTTAGCCAATACTCGTATCCCGTTGGTGCGTCCTTGAGAAATATCACTAAGCTATTAACTACACTGCAACATTACACTGTTTCTTCACTTCTAATCAGCTCTTTTTGCAGCCTTTTAAATCGTTTTTTTTGTCGAGACGATACACTTAAACTAATTTAACATACCCCTAAAACAGCTATTTTGATCTCATAAGTTTTATTTCGCACCTCTAATCAAGAAGCTAACATCCTCCTAACATAATTACACTGCATTTCTACAGAGTCCTGCCTCTTAGTTTGAATACTCCTAAATGACTCCATCAGAACTTATAGATTAACAGAATATGGGCAAAGCAGGTTGCACAAAACTATGTCTTGTTTGTACAGTGTGTGGGTGAGTCTCGCTAAACAGTTTGAGAGCTTTGATTTGATTGCTACAACAAAATGGCCCAAAACATACGACATTGAACAGAATTCACTCTAATGCTGCCCATTAAGTTTGCTCATTGCGTTGCAGCCTGGCAGATTGAAAAGGCCTCGTTCCCCAGAGGATAAAAAAATAAAATAAAGACACTAATCAGGTACAAAGCTTGGCCTGCACTGGAAACGGCTTTTGCTCCAAATCAAAAACAACTATGTAAAATGCAGACATTTTTTTTGAACATAGCCTAATAGGAACATCTAATCGAGACACGCTTATTTCAATTAAAGTGATTGCACACTTTCATAAAATCAATAGCGCTCCCTGCTTCCGTAATTGCTTCTTTCAATCAATTTGATGCATTTTCTAGAACAAAAGGCAAAGCAGGGGTATTCAATTTACTCAAGCATACCAAAGTTGATGGAAGGCTTGTATTGGCTATTAAGGCTTTGCTTGTTTTCGTCTTCTGCAGGATGCCAGCGGAATATCTTTTCAGAGGCCAAGTTCAAAGTCACCTTGTTATCTGCGGATTTGGTCCATGATACCACTGTAACTCATTATATCAGCCCCACAAGAGAGAGGACGTATTAGCGGTGGAGATCTCGCTCAGATGAGATGCAAAATATATGACAATTCTTCAGTTACTTTGTTGGTATCGACTCTGGTCTCTCCGTAATGAGTGTGTTTAAAGACACCGCCGCACACGTACACGAACGAGTCCAAACAAACAGAAAGAAAACGCACGAAAAGCTGCAGCCCACAAAAAGAAAGTGGGCTATTCTGACAGCTTTGATCCATCAGCAAACCGTGATGCAGAGCCGACTCAAACGTGGCCTACTTTCTTTGCATTAACCCAGCGAGAAAAGCAGTTCTGGATCCGACACGTACTGTATTTTAGTGTTTCCCACAGCAGTGCTCCACTCAAACCAAATAACTTACAATTTGAAACAGGTTAGCAGCTTTCTGTGAGATTGTGCAGGTTCAGGGTTACAGGAGAGTAGAATAGCGGTGCACAGCCTGGGTCCAGTGCACATTCTGCCACATTCATTTTAAAAAGGCAGCAAAAATCGTTTATAGATAGCACAGAGGAATGAATAGTTCAAGTTGTATTTGCCAGCGAGTATTAGCTAGATTTGGTCCGATACAGATACTGCACATTTTTCAAGTATCGGAGAGTACTTAGACCAAATGACCGATCCGATCCCACTCCAGACTGAGGACCCCATCGATGCGAGCTGCCGCTGTTGACTTTTGCGGCTAATGCTAACACTCAAAGCAGGTTAAATACAGACTGTGGAGGCTCTGCAGACACTTAAAACATGCTAGTAATGAAAGAAAAGACATTTGTGCTACCTCTTTGTTACCTTCATTTAGTCGTTGGTATGAATGCTGAACTTAAATATCTGAAAAATTAAAATAACTATGCTACGGAGAGTGCAGCACTAGCACCACAACAGCACTAACAGGGACTTTGTTTACTCTGCATAATTAGCCATGTGCTCCAAGAATGAGTCTATTTACAGGCCTCGCTGCTGTTTTTATCCACGCTCTGTGGTAGATCGTGATTGAGAAGATAAGTGAGAGCGCCTAAATCAGCACAACTCATCATCAAGACCATTAGACATTTGACTGTAAGACTTTGGTCCTCAAAATCTCATTTGTTCTTCTAGATGTTCTTTAGAGATTGTCTTTTACCCGTGTTTTTGCTCTCGTTCTCGTAAAAAATGCAGTAGCCTTAATGTACTTCCTCACACTATGCAGTATCGGGCTGGTACTGGTATCAGCAAGTACATTTAAAAGCCCAAATTATAACATAAGGATCCACGGGTGTCATCAGTTTCAACTATAGCAGGCTCAAGCACAATATGTCTTCTTTAAATCCTACTGTTGTAGTTTTGTATTAGTGAACGTGAAAAAGGTCATTTATTTTGTCGTAATATTGAGGGTGAAAATGTACTTTATTATTGTGTGAAATGTACAGCCTTGGGGAGTTTTGCCTGAGAATACTCACTTGTCCAATATCAAGGTTTAGCAGGGAGCGGGCGCTTAGCAACACTGTCAGTCAAACCTGTAGCTAACTCTAGCGGGAGTGACCTCGGGGAAAAAGGGCAGCTGATTGGTGTCTTATTAATGTTCATATCTTGAGTTATAGACACAATAGCAAACATTTTAAAATCAAAACGACGAGCCTGACTGCAGCATTTACAGAGAGAGGGGCGACGGTTTTCTAATGTAAAGTGAATTGGAGCCAGGGTTGATGGAGCCGGAAGCATAGCCCATGATCACTCTCTACCTGGAATGCGGCAGCTAGCAGGTTAGCTATGTTCATGCAAATGGTTTGGTATTAACTGAGACGTCACAAAACTACACTGAATACATGTACACAGAAATGTTTTCTAAAAAGACTCTGGTGTCAGTCATGTTTGGGCAAGTAGTTGTCTGTCTCTATGGCTTTGACAAGTCCAGAATTTGGTCACCTCTCTCTCCATCACGTCAATCTTCAGCATGAACAACATATTTCTTTCACCTCAGACCAACAGCATTCACTTCTTAGCTCGTTGATTCTGCAGAAATGTTTTTCAGTCAGACCATGCGTCTTCCTAATTGGCTAATCTACCTGTCAATCTGAGCCAGGGGATAATAGTCCAATGTGGTTCATCTGTAAATAAACTGAACTCGGGGAGATGAACCACTACAATCACATCGTAAAGTATTGGACAAATGAGTATTGTCCCACAGAAATAAGTACAATCTCATCTTCAATATTAAGACGAAATAAATGACTTTTTTCACGACCACAAATACTAAAACTACACCTGTTTGATTTAAAGAAGTATTGTGCTTGTGTCTGATATAGTTATAATCTCTGACACAACCGTGGATCATTATGTTATAATTTGCACATTTTAACTTGAAATATTCATCTAAAACGACTTAATAAAAGAAACAATTTTGCTAACTTCTACGTTAGAAAACTGCAGTACTCGATAGGAGCTGACGTCTATGCAACCGCTAAAGAAAATTAAATTGGAGAATGAAATTAGAGAGGGTGTGTGCCAGTGGCGGAGAAAAGCAGAAAACCTGTGTTGATCGGCAATATGGCGTTTTGAAAATAAGTGATAAAAGATTCCTCAAACATGCACCAATCACTTCAAATGCAACTGTGAGAGGGTAAATGAGAAGAAAACAACTATAGCATGGCTAAAAGCTCTGAAAAGTCGATTTCGCAGAATAGGTCCACTTTAAACTTTGGAGATTTGGAAACATCTTATCATCCGCTGAAGAGACCTTTACGGCTCATTCATATTTAAGAACCACTCTCTCCATTTGTGGAAAGCATTCAGTCAACGGCAGTCAAATATAAAACTAGAAAAGTGTTGTTTTTCTGCTAAATCCTTCTCCTCATTCTCATACGATGTCCCTCTTTCCTGTAATAAAAGTATCTGAAACTGCAGACTCACTGCTCTGTGCTGTTCTCACACAAACACAAACTGACAGGATGGTTACTATTCCTCCTTTCTGACACTTCATTTCGGACGAGCAAAAACGTCAAAAATGTTTAGTCACGCCTGAGTGGACTTAATTACCGTCCTCTGGGCTGTCCCTGAACGCAGCATCGCCACTAATGGTCTTGCAGTACAGATAAAATCACATTTACAAGAACGCAGAGACCGCTACATTTGATTCGGGACATATGAAATATTTACTATGATGTAATTAAAATGGCAATATTTATCCAATCACTGAAACTAGTAATGGCTTTGTTATTAGGAAAACACATACTGATAGAGCCATAGTGTTGCCTGCTATAGTGTTGGAGAGTTTAAACTTATGAATAATTTTACAGTTAATAAATGCGGTTGCTATGGTTACGCAGCATGTAGCTATAGGAGTGATGTATGTATATGATTCTGTGGTAATGTTATAGCAGTCGGAGCATGAGAACATGATTAATGTGAAGATTTATGAGCCTTGTGTGTCGTGCTTTTGTTTGACTGTAGGCTATAAAAAGTGGAGACTTCTTTGTTTCATCAAAACAGAAAATGTTGAAATGAAACTTTTATCCAAAGCCAGTATTCATTTGTTAAAATCTCTGATGTAGTTTGCTTTAGTAGTTTAGAACATGCTTTATCAGAATTACAAGAATCAACCAATAGATTTTTAAATTACATGTGAAAATGTACAATCTTACACGAGCTTGAAAACTGAAGATGCTAATTTTGTTCAGACAAAGCAGCAAAACTTGTGCTGACGGAGGGGGCGATATGCCGAAATATGACCACGATTTAGAGTCTACGTCACAGTTTGAATTAGATAACACGACTAATTACACAGTCACATGGGAGGAGCTCAGAGTAGAGCCGCTTCTCCTCCACATCGAGAGTTCTGGGCATGTCCCACCGGAAGGAGACCCCGGGGGAAGCCACAGGTCGCTGGAGGGACCATGTCTCTCGGCTGGCCCGGGAACACCTTGGGGTCCCACAGGAGGAGCTGGAGGAAGTGTCTGGGGTGAGGGAAGTCCGGGAGTCCCTGCTTAGACTGCTGCCCCCGCAACCTGGCCCCGGATAAGCGGAAGAAAATGCAGAGATGGATCCACTGTGTTCTTCTTCAGAGGGGTCACACTTCACTGTTATTGGTCATATCCACCTCATTTTCTCAGAGCATGATGGAGACTGACACAGGAGGAGTGCACTGGGGAAAGTGTCCGCTGTAAGCACAGAGAGCATATTTACATTTAGAATTTTTTTTTTTATCGCAAAGGACATTTGTAGCTCCACAGTCAGCATTCAGTCATCATCATCAAAAACAACAGAAGACACAAGTCAAAGGGAAAGAGGTCAGTGATGAGAGAGACAGTGAGACTAGAACATTGACAGTGGTTCACCTCTACGTTCATCGCTGGAGGAATAAAAGAGAACGGATAGACATTTGTTTTGGCTCGAGGCACATATATAGATATAGCATCCCCCGGAAGCCATCAAGGAGAACTCTATGGACAGGAATTACTCTGGTTGGCCAATGATACGCTTGGATTTCCCTGTCACCTGTTTCCTCCAAAGTCACTCAAGTTCTTCTGTTGGACTCCAGTGATTTTGGAGCACATCTCGACAAAGTTATTATGATCATTCTTGTTTTTTTTCACAGACAACACATGGAACCAGCAGATAAAAGACAAAGTTAAACTGCTTTCAGTAAATATCCACTTTATGTATTGTGTTCTTTATTCATTATGAACCATCCCAACACCAACAAACAAAAGCATTTAACAAAGTAAAAATGTAATCTCACTATAGTACTATATACACTGCCTGGCCAAAAAAAAAAAAAGTCGCCACCTGGATTTGACTGGGCAAATAGGTACAAGTCTCCTGCAGTTGGTCGGGTCGAGGTTCAGCAACAGTCTGTGCTCAAAGAAGGAGGTCATATGTATTTTGGAGTATATTGTCATGCTGCTTATATGTTTTTCATTGTTTGCAAACCCAGAAAAATCACTCAAATGAAACAGATCGACTGAGCGTTGGCAGTTCATCCCTTCTTCACTTCGCCATCTGAAAAATATTGGTTCTAAAACCATGCACGCACCCAAAACCCATGCACGTGAATACTAGCGGATGCAGCGATGTACCAACAGACTGTGAGAACTTGTTAGGTTGATTTAAATATCTACTTCTTCCTTTTGTGGTGTTAAAAATGGGTAAACCATCTCGAACAAAAATTCTAGAGACGTGTGTGCTTTTGTTGAACAGGGATTAAAACACATTCACTTTCATAATGCAGTGTTTCCAAATCTAAACTGGACAGCTCAAAATTATAAATGACTTTTCCAAACTGTGATTTCTCTCATGCTATGGACCAGTGTAACAGCATGAGCACATGGTACAGTTATGAGGTTACATATCCAACAACACTGATGTGAGATTAACAGATAATCTGATGAGACGTGGATGACCCAGAGGTTAAGAATCTGACCATTACCCACAATTCCACTTGCCTTGAGCTTTACATCTATGTAGTCTTTTTTTTTTAAATAGAATCTGAATAAATTACATGTTCAATGCTTGTATGAATTTGAGAATAATGCACGTCATTAATTAGACTGTATTATCCCCGTGACCTCGGACTGGAGCTGCGCCGTGATTGGCCGAGAGCAGGCCTCTGTTACACAAATGGAGTGAATAGAGTTGATTTATTCATGGCAACAGAGGAACACAATCAAATGACATCAAAGGTTCATATCAGAAAAGGGAAAAGAGATTTGCGCAAATGCTAAACCATGACAGAAATCATGACAGAAATAAATTCTATTTGTTCCCAAGAAATACAGTAGGTATAACAATGTCCGAATATGCGGGCCAACACGCACGACTCAGGGAGCGGTTTAACAGTGTTTATTTACAAGTGTGATAATCAAAGTGCAACAAAGTCGGTAGAGTCTCTCTCTCAGAATGGGAAGCAAGGTGAAGAGCAGGGTCCAGTGCACGGGAACAGACAGGTGAAACCAGGCAACGATACCAGAGTGAGGAGCGGGGTCCAGGACGGAGCAGAGGCAGCTGAGCTGGCGGAGCACGAGGCAGGATTCTGGAGGGTCACAAAAATAATCCAATAAGTGTAAGGTAACAGGCAAAGAGCAAAAAGAACAGAGCTAGAGTAGTCACGTTTGACACGCGGACGATCTGAGACCGAATGTCAGCTCCCAGCCCTTCGTAAACCCATGGCAGGTGGAGGTGATCACTCTGATGAGTTGCAGGTGCACATGGGAGGGACTGGGAGCTCCGCCCAGCTCCGGAGTCAGGCAGGCGAGGGAGTAGAGCACAGGATACATACAGGAACAGGCGAATCATGACAGTAAGTATGTAGGCCACAGCTACTGTTGGGCAGAGTTGTGAAAAAAGCAAGACCCAGATAACTGATAGTAATGGGCGTGTTTGTCCACTGATTCGAAGGTTGCCGGTTCGAATGAATCCCGCTCTCGACATAAACGTCATTGGTAAAGCGGTCACTGACCCACAAGTTGGCGGGTGCAATTCCAGCTCCCACAGAGGAATGTTGTTGTTGTTGTGTCTTTGGGCAAGAAACTTAACCCACCTTTTCCCCAGTGTCTGTGTACACTGGTGTGTGAATGGGTGAACGGTTCCTTCATGTAAAGCGCTTTGAGTATAAAAATGTCACCCTTTACCACTCAATACTAGTATGGAAACTAGATTCTTGTTTGAGCAGGTCAAAACACATTTAAAGGACAAATTCTGACCTTGTTTGAAAGGTTCTTAATCTATATCTAATCAGATCTATATCTTAGTACTATGAGACCACATGGTACATTTTTACAAAACTGCAATTACTTTGATTATTACATTAAAAAGCACACATTTTTGTTATCATTGTGGTGTTGAATCTCCTTGTAGTATCAAACATTTACCCTTGCATATACATTTTTGCATTTAAAAATTGAGTATCATGACAACAGTAGAAGAGACTATAATGAAATGTAACTTTCACCACATTTTGACCCACTAAAACAAACCCACAACCCAGATTTCAGTCCGGATCCACCAGGTCACAATGCCAGGAAACGGAGGTGGCACGCCGCTATGTAAATGTGCACATTGCTGCTATGACTATAAACCTATAAACTGGTTCAGAGTTCAATGCTCTCATGTGCTTATTGTAGTATTATAGTAACAATATTCTTCTGATCAAGTTATTCCGAAACAATTAACATGCAAAAGTATAATTCAAAAGTCAAGTTAAAAGGAGGCTTGTGTTCCAAATAAACAAAAATAAATATTAAAGGATTATTCATAAAAGTAACTCAGTTTGAACATTCCTCTGAACAATTGGCACCTTTTGAGTAATAATTACCAGGCGTCTCGCAAACGAACCTGCTATTAACCAAATGATTCAATTTGTTTTTGTAGAATTACAGTTCTGTTTTCTTATTTGGCAAGAGATGTCTTTCTAATGTCTTGATTTGGGCGAATCAAACCTCTAAAAGTTAAATAAAGCTTGTTCCACAAATAGGCCTACAATATAAACAACACGAAACATCGAAAAAAGCAAGAAATAGAAAAAAGGCTGAAACGTAGCTCTGGATGGAGAAAATTAGATGAACAACCATTTATATTTAATCAGTGTTTAAAAGAGCAATTACTGACAGAGTGCATCTCCGCGCTGGAAGACAACAAGCTAATTATGGCTAACAAAGCTCCTCTCGTGAATGAAAGAACGGCGGCCGCTGTGTCTGCTCTCGTTTACACAGACCCAGATTCACAAAGACGAGACGCAAGATTAATCGAAATCGAATCAAAATTGCAATTTGAAGAGACACACTTAGCAAATTGTAATATCTACAGTTTTTTAAGTACCATAGACTTGGGCATATCGGTTGGTATTGGTAAATTGAGCCAATATTTGCACCTTTTAACATATCAGCCTGTCAGTTTTGTCTTTTGGGCGACCTGCTGCGTTAAGAGTACACACAAAGCTTCATTTTAACACTTTAATATGAAGAGACAGCTGCACAAAACGCGACTACACAGCTCTCTTATAGATTTGTGGTAAAAAGAAAAAGAAAATCGGCTCAACATATTGGCCCAAAAACATCAGCAGATCTAATCAGCATCAGCAACCCAAAAAACCATATCGGTCGATCTCTAGTACAAATGTGTTTTAGACAGAGTTCTTCTCTCAAACTGAAAACACTCTGTTCCACCTTGTGATGTCATGTAGTAAAATAGGAAGTGCTCCACTGTGTTTTTAAACTCCATACACCTTCCCTAGAATCATTTGGATCATTTCAGCCAATCTCTACTGAACAAAAGGTAAAATCTAGCTGTTAACTTGAAATCTACCACTTCATGACATCACAAAGTGGAACAGAGCATTTTGAGCTTTGGATATGCAGACAGACTAATATTGCAGGATTACTCAAACATGTGTGAATGAAACAAAACACAACTCTAGGTATGTTTTTTTGAGGAGGTAACAACATTATAACTTGGCTTACACCTCACAAGTGCAATATAACCTTTAAACAGAATCATGCTGAAATCATGAAATCATAAATTGCAAATCTTACTGCAATGCTTGTTGGAAAAATGACATTTAGACATTTTTCTTAAATTGTTGAAGCCTATTTCACAAGTCCATATTTACCTCTGTCAGGCTAAGACACCCCCCTCTGTGCACTGTCTCCTGCCCCTCCTCTCTTCCTCTTCCTCTCCTCAGCTTGTAACCTGAATTCAGTGGCGCAGTGGACCAATCGATCACCCGGAGTCCTTTTTTTTATCCTGGCAATTTTCCTCCGAGGAAAGAGGGAATAATGTGAGCTAACAGTGTGGAAAATCAATGCTCCGCTGGCATAGAATAACTGAGTGTGTGCGCGGAGATGGCAGAGGAGTGGGCTGCACAGGGCCAGGCAGAGGGACAGCGGGGCTAGCTACCTCTGTCCAAAAACACTGACTTATAACGCAGGGTTAAAAGGAGTTTATGCTGAGAGTGGAGCTATTTTTAGTTGAACACAGGATGGACTAGGCAAAAAAAGATGTGTGCAAAGGTTTAACTGGGTAAAAATGCACATGAACATTTTTCAAAAGTGTCTCCTTACGAGGCAGTCAAATAAGTCATTGTTTTAGTAGCGTCCAGTCCATGTCCATGATATCTCTAGTCTCAAACTTCATGAAGTGTTCAAGGATTTTTTTAAATTTTTTTAAATTAATGCATTCTTACATTATATCCAGTAAAGCTTTTTTTTATTTTTATTTTTTTTTATTATTCAATTAGTACAAGAGCACAGACTCAAAAGAGCATTTCTTTCCTTAAAATACAGAAATAATGCAACTGTAACTGATCCAAATGAGTTCTGTGGACGATAATAATAGTAATATTACTTACTTTCTTTCCATGCAGCAGTGGCCTTATATCACACCAAGGGGAAATAACAGCTATGTTCTGGTCATTTTGGTTAAGTCTACATTTCTTAATGTGTGACCCGACTCTTGGTATTATAGAACACTGATGCAATCACATTGTTCGACTTTGCTTTAAATTTCTTATCTATAGAAAGTTTAACCCCCACTCTCCGAGTTGTATAAAACATTAGTGCAAGCTCGCCTTCTTTAGACTCTGCACTAGACTCTGCTTCAGATACACTTAAGACACTACTCACTTGGCTCTACTTTGAATTTTGCTGGTCTCTGCCTTTAACCGACTGCATTGCTGTAACCAACAATAAAGATCGACAGAACAATCCCTGTGCCTCTTCTACACGCAACAGAACAGAAACCGATAGTTCATATTTCGGATGCACCAATCCAATACTGGAATCAAATATTTGCGCTCATACTGAGAAATCAGCTGGATCAGGTATCGATTCCATGATATTGGTTAAGTCGATATCTTGGTTGGGCCTTTTATTGATTGTAATGAGGCTATTAACAACCTGATTTAGGCCCAGGACGTCTCATGTTGTTGAAGCTTTGTTTCATATAAATTTGTTCAGTCATTTGAAGGATAAATATTCCTTGCGTATTAATTTAACTATGTTTTAGGGAATCAAATGCCAAAGTCAAAGTATTGATATCGGTATCAGACGTGAAAAAGCTGGATCGGTGCATCCTTAGTTCAAATGTGTTAAATAGTAGCAGAACAGCTTTGTATAAGTAAAGGTTCAGAGGTTCTGGGCCAACAGCAGCCAGTGAAAGCATCTTATTACATACAATAAGACTGAACCAATATCAGATCAGCTAATGTTTCTGGGTCAAATCTGATTGTGTGTTGTATCGGTATTGGTGCATCTTTAATAAATAGCTCTAGTAAACAATAATTATTGGGACTGTGGGTTGTATCTGAAAATAAACTTATTTCAAAAAGGTGGAAGCGTAAAACATTGACTTTTCATCCAAAAGTGCATTAACGTGAGCGCAGTATGATTTGAATCAGGAGGCTCTGTCAGCACCTGGCCTTATTTTTGTTCCTCTACATTTGTTTGTGAGAGCGAGCAGCAGAGGCAGCAGAGGCAGCACAGGCAGCAGAGGGAGCGCGGCGCAGACACGGGGCTGCTGTGTGTGAAATAGGTTTCATAATCAACAAGAAACTGTCATCTTTCATAAGGCCGCTGTCACAGGTACAGCGTCTGTCTGCATGTGCCTCCCCTTCACACCTCCTACACACAAACACAATGTAAAAAAGCATACACAAGATCTACACTGCCACCGGGAACATCAAACCAGCGGTCCACAGGTGCATGCAAACAAGTGCACAAGTATATAAGAATATATGGAGAGGCAGATAAACATGAGAGTGAGCGGCTGTCGGGGTTGGGACATAGCTGCTCGTGTCCACAGTGTGTCCCACATTGTCCATAGAGTGAAGGTGAAAGGCTGAGCTAGGGTCCAGCTGCAATACCTATAGGAAGAATAAGAACAAAATAGCGAGTTTAACAACTTTCTGATGTTAAAAAAGTAACTGACGACAGATAGGTGACAAGTGAGGCTTATACTTTACTCTTAATGTAGTAATAGTTTCAAAAGCCAAATGTATTTTTCTGCTACTAAAATATAATTCCATTTCATTGATAGTATTTCTAGAAGATCGTCACAAAAAGAAAAACACTTTGGCAGTTTTTCAAAGCGGAGAAGTAGTAAATGTAGTTAGTGACTGATCTAATGTTTTCCATTCTGGTCGTGTTTATTGCACGGAAAATCTTGTTGGTAATGTCCCATCTCCAGAAAGTGACATAGAAAATGTTTAGTAAATTCTTTAAAAAGTTAATGAATGCATGGAATTTCTCATTTTATCAGGTGCAAAAAAAAGTGTTTAGACCAGCAAATGCTTGACTATAATGCTAATATCCTTTGATGATTTGGTATGTTACTTACTGGATTATTATGGTAGGACTATTTTGGTACAAAAAGTGCTGAATATTAGCTTGAATATCAGGAACAAAATTAGTCTTTTGAGCCAAGACATTTTAAATAGTTTCAAAATTGTGTCTGCAGAAAATAAAAAGGAGGCACCACTTTATAATGACTACATCTTAATATGAAAAAAAAAAAGGTGTTTTTTTTAAGAATGATTCGTAATAACTGTAATTGGGTGGGTTGAAGTTTTTTTATTATCAGCCTGAACTTTCTTAATAAACATTTGTTTTTTCCTCTGGTTTTAAATGGTTCATTTTGATTACTGGTCTGCGGACACTGCCTTATACCTGTCTACCAAATGTGCTACTGTAGCCTATTTCTGCTTCATTAAGGCTATTAAAGTTTAGTTAAGTGTAGTTATTATGAAGTTTTAGGGCAAAAATTGTCCCCAAAACCCTTTATGTCCCCATCTGCTAATGCGTCAGGAAATGGCTTCATTCTGTTGACACACACACACACACACACACACACACACACACACATGCACCGTTTGGACCTGATATTTCTTATTGTAGCACAACATAATCAGGGCTGTCTCTTCATTAGCATCTGTGTGTTGTTACAAAGCAGCGATCGCTCTGGAGACAGCAGTCACATCTCTTCGCGCCAGTTACACTTTGCGTGATCCCTCCCCCAAACGAACGTGAGCCAAGACGCAAAACGCTTCTTGGCATGTCTCATTCCCTAATTATCCACCGAACAAATGGAAATATCACTGATGTTGTGTTCTTAATCCGAGTGCAGTCAAAGTCAAACAAAAGCACTGACACATTTTTGGCTCCGGAGCGTGATGTGAGTTAGGTTTGATTGCTGAGACGGAGCACATGTTTCTGCTTATTAAAAATGTGCGGCCTGTCAGTAAAATGTGCAAAGTGAATAGGAAACAGGCCTGATTGGAATACGTAAGACGAGATAAGATAATACTTTTGCTTTAGGACAGGGGGTCACGTGTTTTATAAATGGATGTAGCTAACCTGCTAGCCGCCATGTGCCAAATAGTGGGCGCGGTCCCGGCTCCATCGACTTTGCGCCAATTCACTTTACACTGAAAAACTGCAGTAAGCCTTGTCATTTTGGTCATAAAATGTTCGTATAACCCGCTCTACATGATCCTGCTGTTTTTATTTCACTATTCAACAATGGACGAATCAGCTGCCTTCTTTCTCTGAGGTCACTCCTGCTAGCATTAGCAACAGGTTTGATTGACAGCATTGCTAAGCGCCCGCTCCCTGCTAAACCAGCAGTGTTGGTGGGAAGGGGCGTTACCTTCATCAGCCTCGCAGTGGATTGGCTCATTGGTTGCTATGATACCTGAACATAAATAAATACACATAGAAGGAGAGTACACAATAACTAAACATATACAGGTCAGACAAATGTATGTGGGGTATTTTCATATAGTTCACAAAACACTAGCAGTTTCTGTAGTATTGCCCTGTATTATTATTCTAGGTGTGATATAGATCAAAAAAAAAACATTATTATTTTTTTTTCCAGCACTGATACTTGTTCAAATGAGTGTCTAGTTTTCATAGTTAGCGCTGATTAGCATTGTAAACTTGTTTCTTTTTACAACTATTGTCCTATATGCAACAAACTGTGTGTATTCATGATCCTCAACCAGACAGACGGAGGGGTGGCTGCTGAACATTAACAAGAAGAGGTGGGTCAAATGTATCGGCCCAAGAAAAACAGTATAGAGTGTCCAGCCTTCTCTCCAGTATCAACACAGACTAGAAAGTTAAACATTTTGACGTCACTGTGTAGGCCTATACATACGAGTGAGTTTAAGTAAAGATTAAAAGGACACATCCATGTATAAAGGACAGAAGTTCAAATATACATTTCAATGAGCAAAGCCTTCATCTCTGACCTGTTACGTTTTTTGTTGTTTTTTTTTTTTTAAATATCTTTAATGAAATTGCAGAGCTACAGAACAAACAAAAAAGACAAATTTGAATGAAAAACTGTAAAATCCTTGGTTCAACACAGAAATTGCAAATTCAATAATTAGAGAGTTAAACTTGAAATGCTGCATGGAAAACTGCCATACAACTAGATCAGCTTTGAAAAAAAAAAAAAAAAAAAAAGATCTTTATCAACAGAAAGAAAGACAAAAATTGCATACTTTATGTCTGTGCTGACAGAGAGTCACGGAAATTAATACTTTAGATGAGCGTGCAGCCTCGGAACTATTTTCACTGACTTGTGCAGTGTATTTTCTTCATTATATCAAAATGGAGAATTATTTAAAGCTCTGAGTCAATTGCTGGGTTTCAGATGACGTCACAGCATTCTATAGGCCAGTCATGTTTAATACACATGGGGGGAGGTAAAATTAATATTGTTTAGCTTTCAGGGGGTCCTAAGCTGAATTTGTCTCTGAGGCCCCTGGCAACGGTGTAAATACATAGCTGCCCTCACCACTGCCCGGCTCAAAAGCAAATGTAGGAAGCGGATATTTTGCTACTATAGATATAAAACAAATGCAATTGTTTGAGAGGGATATTTAGTAAAGAGACAAGCCCTGTGTCCAATAAAACTCGATATATATCATGTTATTTTCAATATAAATGTATGGGCTCTTGGGGGCCCTCTGGTGGCCTCGGAGACCTAAGCAGCTACTTAGTCTGCTTATAGGCTGGACCCGCCCTGGTTCAAATGAAGATTTGCGTTGTAATGTGGTGCATTGTAGGGTCTAGTTACTGATAGAAACGATCAGGTTCAGCATTTGTGTTTTTACCTTTTGGATATTTCATGACAAAGTACAGTGTAATCAACAAGGAAAACGGTCTCAACATCATATACTAGACTCTAAAAACACCAGTATCATCATCCCAAGTATAAAGTATTGAATGCTAGTGTTTTGGAGAATGCAAAGTCTAAAAAAGGGCGTTCTGAGGGGAGCATTCAAACTGGTTGTTGTCTTTGAAACACTGAACTCAAATCACAACATCTTTCTGCAAAGTACCAGCTCTCAATGTGGATTGTAAGAATAGAACGTCAATTTCAGCACCACTTTTATGGAGAGAGGCAGAGCAGCATCCCGGGAGCCCTCCTCTCAAACACAACCTGCTATAAGACAAATATTATTTAAAAGAAACTTCAAATATGTTGTGGGTCTGCAAATTTGACTTTATAGAAAGAGCGGTGGAAATAACATTACCATAAGCTTGGTGCAACGCATGCATAATAGATTGTTGTTTTTTTTACTGTGCATATGGTAGGACCTGGATTCGCTTCAAAGTGCACCAAATTTGCATGATTCGATGTGAGGGATTCTGGGATTACAGAACAGCACTCGTCCTCCCCCCTCCTCTCTCTCTCTCTCTCTCTCTTTCTCTCCACTATAGAAAGGTATCACATTCTCACAGATGGCTGAAAACATTGTGAAAATATTGCCATTACAATACAAAAGAGTAAGCACAGCAGAAGTGACAAAAAAAAAAAAAAAATGGAATTGCTATACTTCCAATTTGCGAGTCTTTTTTTTTTTTTACATGCTTTAAGTGTGATGCAGCCAACATAGTATTAAAAAGTGTTGAAATTGTAAGTCATCAAAAGACTTCATACATTATACATTTTTGCATTGTTTGTTAAGATTGCAGAATTCAAATTGACCTAAAGTGTTAATACAGCAGGTCCATCTACAGAATTTTGGGGACCTGGGGCATGAAAGCTTATATGGGCCCCTCTCTAAATAAAAGGGTCTGTCCGTATTATGCTGGATTCCTGTTTTGTTTCAGACATACCTGTTTTGTGTTTTTGTTTCATTCACCCATGTTTAACGCACAAATCCTGCACAGTTCGTTCCACCTTGTGATGTCATGTGGTAATACAGGAAGTGCTCCACTGTGTTTTTAAACAACATACACCTACACTAGAATCATTTGGACCAGCACTTACTAAGATGCAACTTCATGGCAATCAGTCCTGGAATTGCCAATCTCGACTGAACAAAAAGTAAAAGGAGCTGTTAACTTGAAAAAGTACCATTCATGACATCACAAGGTGGAACAGAGCATTTTGAGCTTTGGAGATGTAGATAGACTAATAATAAAGTGTCACTCAATAAGTGTAAATGGCTTAAAACACAAGAGGATATTTTTTTTTTAACATTTTTTAAAGTCAAAATACAACATTTAACTGGCAGAGGTTCCAATTCTGGTCCATTAAGACCTTGGGGTGCACAATGGCAGAGTGGTTAGCATCAGGCACAACTAGCACTGGGCAGTATGTCAACTCATTCATGATATTCGGGGCAACAGTAGCTCGGTTGGTAGTTGTATATCCACTAATCAGAAGGTTGGTGGTTTGATTCCCGCTCTCGAATGTTTGAGCTATCAGATCCACTGACCCACAGGTCGGCAGCGAGATTCCAGCTCCCACAGATAACTACTGTTGTTGTCTCCTTGGGCAAGACACTTAACCCACCTTGGCCCCAGCGTCTGCTTGCACTGGTATTTGAATGTGTGAGTGGTTCCTTGATGTAAAGTTCTTCGAGTGCACTGGTGGAAAAGCTCTATATAAAAATGTGACCATTTACCATATTGCGAATTTTGTTCTGTTATGCAAAATTTCAATATCAAATGTATAGTTTATTTAAAATAGCTAGCCCAAAATTCTCAGAAAACAACGCAAAAACAATACAGACTATGATCCACTTTATGAAGCATTTTTTTCATCCTAAGACAAAAGAAAATCGGTTTTGTGGCCTGCTTATGTCACCAATGTGAAATTACATAGTCAAACTTAATATCTATAGCAGGTTATATAAGTTTCAACTCACCATAGAGTCACTTTAAAATGTCACTACTCACCAAAACCTTTACAAACCTTTCTGTGTCTAGCATTTGAATAAAACTGTTTGCAACTCTACAAGTAAACGCTACAAACTGAAAACGACTTGATTTTACGCCACGCTTTGCCACGTCTGATCAGTTCATTTCAACTATCAAAATCCAAGCTGACAATGTATTTTAAGGAATAGTTTTGAAAAGACATCCTAATGACCCGCTCTTTTTTCACATGTGACAGGTATAAATTGGTAAAGATTTGGGTCAGAGCCTCGGTGCGACTGTTACTTGTGTATTTTGACAGCCGACATTGAGGTAAAGTGACAGCTCATTCTCGTGTCAGAATAGACCCAGCCAAACACGGCTCTTCCTCCCGCAGTCATGTCTCCCTCCTCTTCATCACTCTCAGTCTGACACCAAACAGAGAGCAGCAGACAGGCCCCAGAGGCTGCTGCCGAACAAGAAAAACACACGCTCAAAGTGGTATCAACGCCACAACATTTAGGCAAAACAAATGACAGACAAAAGAGAGAACTGATTCTTTGTTTTTTTTTTTCTTCTTTCTTTTGTTGAGCTGTGATTTGTGAAAGAGAACAGTCAGTATTAAGAAGGAGAGGGATGTAAGGGTACTTTTATACAAATAGGTCGATGTTGAAGGGCTGGGATCACCTGAATATAATCACTATGTTAATCTGTCCAAAATGCATTCACACATAAAGAACACATGGATGTTCCCCCGTTATGAAGTGTCAGGTTTACCTTTTTCTATCAGCTTTTATCATTCACTCAATTTCAGTTACAGAGAGGAGCTATTTGCAAAAGGCAGGGCATCGTACCAACTTTTCAGGTTCACTTTTTACTCATCCTGATATGACAATACTCCAAATGTAATGATTTTGTTTTGAGTAAATGGTCATATTTAGAAGAAGAATTTAAGTAGAATTTTTAGATGTCTGTACTTTCTACTACGCTACACTTTTGGACTGGACTGAAAAGTAAAAAGTACTTTTCATATGATTTGAGGGGTTATTTTTTTACCATATTTGAGATAAACATGAGTTTTCAAGTTCAAGTTTCAAAAATAAATACACAAAATTCATAAGAAAAATTAAGTAATTGATTCGTATTGTTACGGTTGACCAAAATAAGAATTTTTTTTTTTTTTTTTTTTTATCTCACTACATTTAACACTTTATTTCACACACTTGTTAATTTGTAACTTGCACTCTTTTCTTTAAATGTATGATTCATTTGGAGATTTTTCAGAATGTAAAAAAAACAGGTTACATAGAAAAGTGTAGTATCCAGGACTAATATAAAAGATTAACGTTCTACAACATGTGCACACACAGCCAAAAGATGGCTAAAACAGAAGTGCCCACAAAAGAAGGACAAACCCCCACCCCCTCTCAAAAACAGACCAGACCAAAAAAAAAAAAAAAAAAAAAAAAATATTAGTAGAATATGTTCTACTAAACCATTTAGCATGTTACTTGTACTTTTTATTACATTTTTTAAACGGGTACTTAAATACTTTTGCTTGAGCTCAACCTATGAAGTTTATGTCGAGAGCGGGATTTGAACCGGCAACCTTCAGATCAGTGGACAAACACGTACTAAGATGCAACTTCATGGCAATCTGAAACAAGAAAAAAGGATAGGACTATAGATTTATAACTAACTGCACAGATTAGTAATATTTTAATGATTTATTGGAAAATTACTATGACGATGTTGTAATTTTTTTAGTAAACTGGAAAGTCCTGGGGGGAGTTTGAAAGAAGCAAGACTATGAACTTCCAATGGCCTCTCTGACCATCAATAATAAGGAATGAATACACAGACAAAGTCGCAGAAGTGTCTTGCCCAAGAGTAAAACTATAGGCATTGGACAGAACTAGGAAATAAATAGTCTGAACCACATACTTGTAGACGCTGATAGTAATGAAAATACATTTTAATATGAGAAAAGTGCATTGGTACAGTGTGGGCTAATTATATCTGTAAAAGTTTTAAATATTCAAATTGAAGTGACCTCCAAAAACCTTTATTATGCAGAACCTTCCTTATACTAACTCATTCAAGAGAACTGTTGAATATGTATGTTCTTGTACAGAAAGTTTTCAACTTTTCTCCCTTTTGAATTTAAATTTCTTGTAAAATCTGCAAATATTTTAACCAAAACCGCAAGTGACACATTTCTGATCAGTGGTTGGGAGTTGTCTGACAATAAAGCACTTATCAGTTTTGCAGAATGAGTAATGCAAATGAAAGTGAAACAGTGTATGTGTATGAGGTAGTGCAAGTGGTTAAGGTGATTTTTACCATATAGGGGCTGCTCTGGGGCATCAGCTGAGTGCCGTAGATGGATGTTGATGGATAAAAATTTCCTGTTGAGAGCTGGCGTTCTTTTCAAGCACGTTCATTTTAGACAAACATAACACACAAAATGGGCTGGGTGATAAAGATAAAATGAAATATTGATGTAATCCCTGTGACAATCAGCTTTACTGGTTTAATCTCTGTTTAAAGAACGCTGCTGCTCGGGTCCTGACTAGAACCAGGAAGTACTTCACACATGCGTCCTGTGCTCAGGTCACTGCACTGGCTCCTGTGGCTCAGACAATAGACTAAACAGGTCTCTCCATGGACCAGCACCAAAGTACTAGCCCGTATGAACCATCTTGCACTCTGAGGACTTCAGGGACAAGCCTCCTGCTGGTGCCCAGAGTCAGGACTAAATGTGGGGAGTCAGTGTTTCAGTTTTCTGCAGCTAAAACCTGGAACAGTCTTCCTGAAGATGTGAGACAGGCCTCTACTTTGTCTACTTTGATAATGTTTAAATCCAGGCTCCAAACGGTTCTGTTAGCTGAAAGGTTTTTATTCAGCACTTTTCTCCTTTAACGTTAATCTTATTATTATTTATGATTATATGTATGTTTTCATTTATTTGTAGTATGATTTTAATGTCAGGGCTTGTATCTCTATGGCCGTTACCATGGAGACACACATTAGCAAACACTGGCAAAAAAAAAATTTAAAGATCGTCTGGAAAAACACAAAATGGATTTACACAGCATATTTTCAGGAGCCTGTGATGAATATGAGGTTCATGGTTCTGTTCAGGTGTTGGCTAATGCTAGCTAGCTTCTGACGATCATCGTATGTGGAAGAGACTTGTTCACGAGCACAAATCATCTCACCTTTTGAACTTCCTAGTCAGACTGTGTTAAAAGATTAGCCTCAGATTAAAGTGCAATAGAACATGTGAGGATGGGTTGATGACGTCAGCTGCAAAGTATCAATTTTGCAAAGAATGTTCCACAGTATGAACATTCTACGCAAACTTTTCTAATTCCACGGTGATAAGCAGGTGAAGCCAACAGACCGAGTTACTGCTCAGCTCTGTGGAGAGGCTACTAAACAACCTTACAATGTTTTTCAAGATATTTTTGAGCAATAAAAAGATTTATAGTTAAATAAATGGAAAATAGGTCAATTTAATGCCATACTGTGGACATTTCCCCATGCTTAGCTCCTATTGGTCAGCCTCTGCCATGCTCTAAGTGATTGGCATGTGGTTTTGACCAATCACAGTGAAATGTGCGCTTAATTATCTAAAAAGTTAAAAGTTATATAAAATGTATAGGAATTAATATTAAAACTCTGATCTATGGGCTCCAAAAATGTTAGAAGTCAATTGAACCTATAAACCCAAAGTATAAGTAAGGTAGGTCGAAAGCGTTGAACTTAATTAAACTATAATTGGCTGTTGAAGTCTGTCGGACCCCTCAGCTGTAGGTGTACATCACGTTTCATTTTAATTTGTGTTTGCCTTGTTCCTCCTCGGCACACTGTCTCCTGATCCCCCATAAATGATTCTTCTTACTTAATGAAATGCAAGCAATTAAAGTAAAAGCCTGATCAAATGGTGCCCTACTGTCACTCAAATACGCTGACATGTAATTGAAAATGTCCCCTTTCTCTTGCCCTCCGCAGCCCTGTAATGTGGATCCATTTAAAAACAGATCCGATTTCAGGCCCCTAACAACAGGAGGAGATGATACTTAATCAACTAATTGACACGACAAAGACCCCGGTGATGTGGGCCTTCCATAACATCTGCCGCGCTCATGTTTTCTGTTGAATTATTCACCAGAACTAGCTCGACGCCGCACTGTACAGTAACATGGACACTCAAGTGCACTTCAGGGAGCAGAGGTGAAAGGGGAATCCAAAACAGAGCACGGCTTAACACTCGGTATTAAGTATATGAGGATATGACTGCAGTTATATTGTTGTCATTATGTTTATTATGCTAGTAGCAAATTAGCAATTACGGATAAATTAAAAAATATACACTGCCACTCAGATGTTTGGGCACACTCTCTTATTCATCTAGTTTTTTTTTTTCTTTATTTTGACAGTTTTTTACATTTTATATCCAAACAGAAGACGTCAAATATATATATGTATTTTTTGACAAAGCAAAAGTTGGCTGCTTTGATGATTTGAGTATAAAATATATTTAAAAATGTGTAAGGTTATGTGGAGGGTCGCAAAAACTTACGCAAAACTGACTCTTGTGAGCTTTAAGTCATGTTATAATGTTGTCACCTTATTAAAAACATACCTGGAGCGATGTTTTGTTTCATTCCTAATCCTGCATTATTAGTCCGTCCATGTCTCCAAAGCTCAAAATGCTCCGTTCCACCTTGTGATGTCATGAAGTGGTAGATTGCACGTTAACAGCTCCTTTTATCTTTAACTCAGTAGAAATTGGCAATTCCAGGGCTGAAATAATCCAAATTATTCTTGTGAAGGTGTGTGAAGTACTTCCTGTATTAATAGATGAAATCACAAGGTGTGTTTTCTGTTAGAGATTACAGTAATTAGCAGATATATATCCTGCACATTTATTTAGGCTTTGGACTGCTACAATTGTATGCCTTGTATCATAAAACTAAATAAACAGGCTGAAAATCTGGGCAATTTCTACATTGTATTTTAGTAGTGTCAAGTAAGAGCTGGTTTCAAGTTTCATGTAAATTTTGGTAAATATTTTAGTATTTGTAAGCAGTGACCAAGTGAACATACATTAATAAAGCTAAGCACTTTGGCAGTAATGCTATATTATCCGGCACATTCCATGTCCAGCCCAGGGCCGTAGCATGAAATTCTGGGCCCTGGATATAAACCAGTGTTGCCAGGTATGCTGTTTTCCTATGGAATTGGTGAAAAATATTATCTGTGGTTTTGTCCGGAGCTATTTTTCATGTAAAATGTAATGATTTTAGAATAATCCTAATGATAGTCCTGAATTTCAGTGGCACATCTTCATATCCGAAGCCATCCGTGATCTGTGGAGCTTCTACTTGTGCGAGAGAGAGAGAGAGAGAGAGAGAGAGAGGGGCGGTACTTTTATAAATGCAGTGGAAAATCCAGTCGTGCTGTACGTTCCGTGGGTTTTGGGCGTTTTTTCAGACGCTCTAGTGCAGGTTTGATCTCTGAAGTCTGGCAACCCTGGTACAAGTCATCTGGGTGGGCCACAACTATGACTTTGAGAGCCCTCCCCCCTGAACTGGGTAAAGTCTGTAGCATCATTTGGTTGTCAGGCGAGCTTGGGTCAGCCGAACTTGGGTCAACTGAACTTGAGCCAGCTGAACTTGGGTCAACCAAACTTGGGTCAACCGACTGTTCGTCAAATAAACTTGTGTCAAATGAACTTAGGTCCCCTGAACTTGGGTCAACCGAACTTAGCTTAACCGAAATTTGGGTCAACTGAACTTAGGTCAACCGATCTTGGGTAAACTGAACCTGGGTAACCTGAACTTGGGCCAAGCGAAACTTGGGCCAAGCGAACTTGGGTCAGCCGAACTTGTGTCAAATGAACTCGGGTCACCTGAACTTGGGGTGAAACTGCAGGAAGTAACGACTTGACCTCTTATTTAACCCGCATCGTGCTCACTCCATGACTACAAACCCAACTTCCAACCTTAAGAAAGAGCAATTTGTCATAATGAAGAATCGTACCAGACTGTTCCATTGTCTGACATAAAGCCTGTCGTATCGATCAACCATAGCATTAAACGTCATTACGTGTCAGAGCTTCAGGATCCAAAGCAATTATTCACAATTCACCTTTCCAAAATCCCAATGTGTCTGCTCCTCACAAAAGCCCCTCACCACAGAATACAATTTAATGGATTACCGTTTTCCCCCGGCCTTATGACACAACCACACAATTACCTTAAGGCTTATTGTCGAAGAGGGAACGAGAGGATTGTGTGGCAGAAAAATACAGCAGATAATGTGCTTTTGTGTGTTTAACTCTGACAAAGTGTGAGTCTGCGGGCGCTGTTTCCTATGGGACAGGCCCTGTGTGGTGCAGTGGGCTCTGGCTACAGGTCATGGTCCCGCGCATGAACTAAGTGACAATAATTGAGTTAAGAGGGATAACAAATGATGTCAGGGGAGCATGAAGTGGAAAGACCCGACTGATTTATTTTACTATGCAATACATGCCACAGCAAATCAGGACTACACACACGGGAGGGGGAGGGGTCTCGCTAACAGGAAGATCATATAGACAAAAGGCCACAATACGCAAGATTAGTCATTTTAAACAGAAAAAATCCAACTATAGCTTAGCAACTACAAACAAACACATGTAATGGTGATAATAGTGATTTTAATAATGAGTACTCCCCCTACAGGGACATTTTTAAAGGGCCTGTATTACGCTATTTTCTGTTCTATGACATAATGTTGTTTGCTCATCATAAAAATACCCAGAGTTGTGTTTTGTTTCATTCACACATGTTTAACACACCAACCCTGCTGAGAACACTCTGTTCCACCTTGTGATGTCATGTGGTAATACAGGAAGTGTTTCACTGTGGGGTTTTTTTAAACTCCACACACCTTCAATAGAATCATTAGGATAATTTCAGCTCTGGAATTGCCAATCTCTACTGAACTAAAGGTAAAATAAGCTGTTAAATTGAAAACTACATGTACATGACATCACAAGGTGGAACAGAGCAGTACAGAGTAACCCTTTATTATTAACCTGACTACATCTCCAAAGCTCAGAATGCTCCATTCCACCTTGTGATGTCATGTAGTGGTAGTAGTAGTAGTAGTAGTAGTAGTTTTCAAATTAACAACTGCCTTTTACATTTTGTTCAGTAGAAATGAACAATTCCAGGGCTTAAATCATCCAAATTATTGTAGTGAAGGTGTATGGAATTTAGAAACAGAGTCGAGCACTTCCTGTATTATCAATTGATGAACAGAGTGTTTTCAGAAATCAGCCTAAATATGCAGGGTTTCTACAACATGATTCCAGGTGTGTTTGTGATGAGGAAACAATATTATAACATTGAACAGAAAATCGTGTAATATGGGCCCTTTAAGGAGACGTTCTGGGAGACACACAGAACGTCTTACTGTAAACACGCAGAATATCTTAATTTTACAATAATTTGTTTGGCAGCAATAGCATAATCTTAACTATGCTCCTGCTTAAATTTTGCTCATAAGATCCTCATAAAAACTGCATTAGAGAGAGCCAAAACACCCCTGACTGAGAGAGAGGGCCCTTGTTACAATTGGAGATGTTCGTGGGTTTCAGCTTCCTGTTCTATGCATTTTGATGACTTTCTCTTTCAAAACATAAGTTGTTAAACGCCATGGCACCGGTCACGATTTTTCATCATTGTAGGCCCATGCTGTGTTTACCTCACACTTGTCCTAATGACGTTAAACATAAACTGTGAGACGTAACCGAAGCGGCACAAGACGAGCCGAGGCTGGGCTTAAGCGCCGAAGGTTGAGTCTGTTCTGTCGTTTATCCCCCTGACGACGGAGAGATTGTGCGGGGGACGAAAGTACCACAATTACATCTCTATAATGGTCCACATGCTTCTGTTCCATCGAGAGGCTCCGATGTTATGTCACAATCACCTGATAAAGTCATTTTTGTTACACGCGCTGTTTACGCAAAAAAGACTCTTGTGTAAGGATTTGCTTTACTGCTAGACATCAACAGTTGGACTAAATATTGAAATACATTTGATAAAAACATAAACTACTTACATAATACTTGTATGTATTTGTTTGTACTGTATTTTGAACAGGGCGCCCATGAAAAAGAGAGTTTAAGTGCTCTCATCGGATAACACGATACATAAGACAAACCTTATAATGTCAAATAACTTATAAATGGGACATACTTTTGATGTTGCATTTTGTACTTTCAACGAGCCTGTACAAGTGTGACCATTTTACCAACGCCTTTACCTTTCTCTGTGTGATCCTGAAAGCAAAAGCAGTAACTGTAAAAAGCACCTACACTTGGACTGTCAACTCATAGAAACTGAGTGAGTCACTGGAAAAGTGCAGTTTGTATGAAGGGTTTTCTAAAGCTGTGGTGAAAAAAAAAAATATTTCCACTTTTGTTTATTTATGCTGACAGAGATTCAGTTACATGTGTTGAAGTTTGTGTCAGTTTTTGTGCAGTAATTACACAAATATTACCCACAAACCAAATCTGCAATGTGGACTCAGGCTTGACCTTTAAGAGACACATTAAATCAATAACATCTGCAGCTTTTTGCCATCTAAAAACAGCAAAAATCAAAGGTATACTGTCTAAAACAGACCTGGAGAGACTTATCCACGTATTTGTCTCCAGTAGGTTAGACTACTGTAACGGTCTGCTCACTGGCCTCTCCAAACGAGCCTTAAGACAGCTGCAGTACATCCAGAATGCTGCTGTTCAGGTCCTGACTAGAACCAGGAAGTACGAGCACATAAGTCCTGTGCACTGGCTCCTGTGGCTCAGAGAATAGACTTTAAAGCAGCTCTGCTTGTGAACAAGTCTCTCCATGGAACCGGAACCGAAGTACATCTCCCACATGATAGTGCCATATGAACCATCTCACTCTCTTCAAGGATCCGCCTCCCGATGTAGTCCTAGTTTAGGCCTGGTTTAGTCCTTGTTTAGTCCTGGTTTAGTCCTGGTTTAGTCCTGGTTTTGTCTTGGTTTAGTCCTGGTTTAGTCCTGATGTAGTCCTAGTTTAGTCCCGGTTTAGTCCCGGTTTAGTCCCGGTTTAGTCCCGGTTTAGTCCCGTTTTAGTCCCGTTTTAGTCCCGGTTTAGTCCCGGTTTAGTCCCGGTTTAGTCCCGGTTTAGTGTCTAGTCCCGGTTTAGTCCTGGTTTAGTCAAGGTTTAGTCCTGGTTTAGTCCTGGTTTAGTCTTTGGTTTAGTACTGGTTGAGTCCCGGTTTAGTCCTGGTTTAGTCCTGGTTTAGTCTTTGGTTTAGTCCTGTTTTAGTCCTGGTTTAGTCCTGGTTTAGTACTGGTTTAGTTCTGGCTTAGTCAAGGTTTAGTCAAGGTTTAGTCCTGGTTTAGTCCTGGTTTAGTCCTGGTTTAGTCCTGGTTTAGTACTGGTTTAGTCCTGGTTTAATCCTGGTTTAGTCTTTGGTTTAGTACTGGTTGAGTCCCGGTTTAGTCCTGTTTAAGTCCTGGTTTGGTCCTGGTTTAGTCCAGGTTTAGTCTTTGGTTTAGTCCTGTTTTAGTCCTTGTTTAGTCCTGTTTTAGTCCTGGCTTAGTTCTGGTATAGTCCTGGTTTTGCCGAGAGTCAGGACTGAACATGGAGAATCAGCATTTCAATTTTATGCAGTTAAATCCTGGAACACTCTTCCTGAAGATGTGAGACAGGTCTCTCTACTTTGACAATGTTTAAATCCAGGCTCAAAACGGTTCTGTTTATCTGTGCATGTGACTGAAAGGTTTTTATTCTGCACTCTTCTCTTCAAATTTTATGATTATTATTTATATTTTGATTCGTTGTATTGTGATTTTAATGTCTTTCTTATTCTGTAAAGTACTACTCTGTGTATGAATTGTGCTATCCAAATAAACTTGCCAAACTATTCTGACCTGTTCTCTGGCTCAATTTTACACTAACAATGAAGAATGAAAAGCAATTAACAATTCAAAACTAATTATATCTTATGAATGGTCAAGGTCCTTAAAATGGGGCAGGAAGCTGAAACCTTATGGATTTTAGAATGAACACAACCTCTTCTGTACATGATGTTTCCTGCTTTTATATCATCTCTTCCATCTTGTTTACAGTCAATATTGCATTGTTATTTTTACAGTAAAAAATATCGCTGACTCAGTTTAGTCTCATGTTGGGAGGACTTTCTGAGGTTTGCCTGCAGAGTACAGAACATGTTGCGGTGTGCTACTTTAAAAAGGCCATTGTCCCAGTTTGAGAAGGACTCGCTGAGGTTTTAATGGCATTATGTGAGAAAGTTTCACATAGTGCAATTGTACAACATGAGTCATAATCCCAGTGACTCATGTGGTGCACCCGCTCCACACTGACAAATTATATACGCCCAGAATTTCAAACTGAAACGATGCTGTATGTTATGTCACTTTATTTTTGGGGAAAGTGGTAAAAGTACTCTGTTTTATTACCTCTCAGAAAAAAAATAATGATGCTATTGACCTTATTTGACCCATAAATGCTAAACTGGCTTCCTTTGTGGTAGTGCTTCTGCTTAACTGAGGATACCAGTCATTTAAATGGAGAAATTAGGAAAAGTTTTGCAGCTAAAATCTGATATAAAGTAGGTTGATTTGTGTAAACTGTTCAACGCTCATGTGACCAACCAAGTCAACACCAAGTCGACCCCATAAAACGTATTTACTGTCACGATCGGCCGCCTCACGCGAAGTAATACGACCCCCATGACAAAGGCCGCAAAGGTGACTATAAATACAAATTGAAAAAAAACAGAAATTACTGTATGTTTAATGTAACAGATACGCGCTAAGTGGAGGCGCAGCTTAAAAGATAACGCTAGCTTTGGATATCAGAGAAAGTGATGCTATGTGAAGCCCGTCCTCGCCTCGGGCCAAAGCGGTGACTAATGCGTTTAGCCAAGATTAAACACTCCATATATTCAATGTGAAAGGGGCCGTGTCGTACAAGAGCAGAAGAAAGAGGAGAAGTTGCGGAGTTTGAGTTGTGTAAGGCTTATTTGAAGATTGCGGGTCAAAAATACTAATATGCAAAAGACATGATTGATTACAACAGATTTGGAGGAACTAGTGTATAGCTGGTTCATAATATTTTAGCAGTGCAGAGGAAATGTGCTAAAATGTTGAAGTCAAAGCTGCTTTTCATACTGTGAAAGGATAGGAAAGGAAGTTGGTATTAAAACCAGTCTTGCTTCTTCCCAGTTTTTAGCCTGCAATCAGTTATCTTATTTTGTCACAAAGTACTGCATTTACAAAACACTTTATGAGGAGAATTTATAAGAGAAAACTTGAATGGCCTCTGAAACTAACAAGTGTATGTATTTATATCACCTGTGGTCTTGTTTGAAAGATCACACTGGAAATGTCTTTGTCTTTTTCATCTGATTTTGCAGCTTTGTGAGCGTGATTTTTGTTATGGACTACAGACTTGAGTTTGGGGCAGAGCCAGGGGGGCTTGAGGGGGGCACTAACCTCCCCTAGAATAGCCAATGCACCTCCATAGCTCCCCCAAAGATTTTTGAGGTCACATTCAAAGGATTTAAATTAACATCTTAAATGAACATGTTAAGTGCGCAACTTCATTTAAGAAGTTAGCATCACCATAGCTCCTCCAACCAAAAATGTCGGCATCAGGACTTAGCCAGGATTAAACCAGGATAAAACCAGGACTACACCAGGATTAAACCAGGACTAAACTAGGACTAAACCAGGACTACACCAGGATTAAACCAGGACTAAACCAGGATTAAACCAGGACTAAACTAGGACTAAACCAGGACTAAACCATTACTAAACCAGGATTAAACCAGGACTAAACCATTACTAAACCAGGATTAAACCAGGACTAAACCAGGATTACACCAGGACTAAACCAGAACTAAACCAGGACTAAATCAGGACTACACCAGGACTACAACAGGATTAAACTAGGACTAAAGCAGGACTTAACCAGGACAACATCAGGTCTAAACCAGATCTAAACCAGATCTAAACCAGGACTGGACAAGGACTGAACCAGGACTAAACCAAGTCTAACCCAGGTCTAAACCAGGACTGAACCAGGACTGAACCCTGGTTCCCCCAAAACAATAAATTAAGTTTTATCATGTAGAAAATCCATAGAGCGCACACCCCAAAATGGACCAGGTATCAACTTATTTTTTTGATGTTTGTAAAATACTGTTAAAACATAAAACTTAAATTTAAACCTCGTCCAAAATGAAGAACACGGCTTCATATACATGTTTGTTTTTTTTTTTCCCCCTAAACATTATTACTCCACTTTCGGTGAATTGCCAGAATTGTTCCAAAGAAATGAAATTATCTCTGACAAGAAAAAGGCACTAATTTGCAGTTTATTGTAGCCTAAGCTTTTCCTATTGTTCGCCACAATCCAATCACGGGGAGAACAAAAGAACAGCTTCTGAAGAGGTTGAGAGAATGTATGGCCAGAAGGAGCCATATGACGTGTGAGTTAAAGCGCTCACACATTCGCATTTAAAGAAGTGGAACTACAGATTGTGTGTCTTTGCTCTGTTCAAATACCACTGGGAAAATGAAGTTTCTAGGTCATAGCAGAGGAACAAAGAGCCCGGGAGAAATATATTTAATACATTTGACTTTCTGATTGTGCATGAGCTTATGTGCTTTATATGTGGCACTGTGCACGATGCATGTTAATGTGGAAAAACGTCGCGTGAATGCAAAATGCTGTCTCAAATTGTCCATAACCACAGATGACAATGGGAATTACATGTTTTATTTCTGTCCTGTATATTTGAGGTTAAGTTAAAGGGCCCATATTACGCTATTTTCTGATCTCTGTTCTAATGTCGTTTCCTCATCACAAACAGACCTGGAGTTGTGTTTTGTTTCATTCACACATGTTTAACACACAAACCCTGCATATTTAGGCTGAGTTCTTCCCTCAAACTGAAAACACTCTGTTCCACCTTATGATGTCATAATGTGGTAATACAGGAAGTGCTCCACTGTGTTTTGTAAACTCCATACATCTTCACTAGAATCATTTGAATAATTTCAGCTGTGGAATTGCCAATCTCTACTGAAAAAGTTAAAAATAAATCCATTACAAACAGACGTAAAGCTGTTTAATCTTATGTGTTTTTATACTAGTACAGTTCATATAATGCAACTCCATGCAAAAAGTACTCTATGTATTCAGAATACAGTACTCTGACTGGCCACTGCAAACCATATCTGTTTTTCTTGTTTTAAGACAGTTTTGATTTGATTTTTTTCTTTTTTTTTTTTTTCAGACAACGCAGAACTAATTGCACTGGTTTGGAGGTGTAAATATGACAAGAGTAAATATGATGAGTTTTTACTCCATACACCTTCACTAGAATCATTTGAATAACTTCAGCTGTGGAATTGCCAATCTACAGAGCAAAAGACTATCACTTCATGACATCACAAGGTGGAACAGAGCAGAGCAGTGTTACTCAAACATGTGTGAATGAAACAAAACACAACTCCATGTATGTTTTTAAGGAGGTAACAACATTATAACGTAGCTTAAAACTCACAAGAGTCAGTTTTGTGTAATATAGGGCCTTTATGGTAAGTTTAAGATATACTTTATTGTCAGTGGGAGAACAAGACCCATCTCCGTCGTCTTGTTGCTAGTCTTGGTGAGGACTACTGTAGCTGGGGCATTTGACCTATTATCCATGTTTAGGGTTGATGGGGTTGCCAGGTTGTTTAGCAAAAATATTGTAACTACTATAATGTGTTAATTTTGTTTTTTTTGTTAGGTTCAGATTTCTTCATTTTTTTCCTATGTCTGAATAATTAATAAAACATGATGTCTCATCTCTGCAGGCTCAGGTGGGGGTGATTGACAGGTGGATAAACCAATCAGAGAACACCAAGGTGAGTGTCAAAACAAACATGGCTACTGATGGATAAAAGAAGTGAAAAACAGAACATAGTGGGCTATTCACCTTAATCCGGATGTTGCCGTAGGTTGTGTTATTTTGCATGGAGCTGTTGATCGTGACAGCAAATGAGTTCTATAGACTACAGAGCCGTTTTAAAGCTAAAGAGAATGGGTGCAGTGTTGACTTGTTATAGCACATAACCATTGAACATTTCACACAAACCAACCTAATTTATATCATATTTTAGCTCGGAAACTTTAACCAAATTGAAAGGAATGGGATTTCCACTTAACTGGAAGTGCTACTGCAAAGAAAGCGGAGATTAGTTGCATTTATGGAAAAAGTGGGCGGGTCAATAGATGGCTAGGATTTCTTGTAGCGCTGTCACGATACAAACATTTCAAACCTAATTTAGACACTAGGTAAATGAGGACTACACCAGGACTAAACCAGGACTAAACCAGGACACCCATTTCAATACAGCGATCATTTAAAATAATATATATAATCAAAATGCTGGTGGTTTCTTTAATATTGTCACGTGGTTCTCATAAAAAGCAAGACCATCTTAAAACTACTGATACTAGTACCAAGTTTTGATTCCAGTTTTAACATTAAGTCACATCCACGTGGCTCTGTTCCCAAACCGAGATACTCGAGACCCTCTTACTCCAAAACAAAGGATCCATTATTCCTCACAGCAGCTCCCCTTATTGCGCCTGTACTCGCTGCTTAGTGCGGAAACGTGTCTTGTTGGAAACATCGTGTCTTCCTGTATTCCCTTGTGGACCAACACAACCAACATGATCCCAGTGTCATCTGATTCATTTATTGATGTTTGCTGGCAGTGTCCCGGACCCTCGCTGCAGACAATGGCGAGGCGCACTTGAAGAGGCTCATTCCGCATGTATTTTCAGGTCAGTGGCTTTCATCAGATGTAATGGGGAAGAGCTAAATTATGAATGAAGAAGCACTCTGCAGACCAACAGGACCATGTAGATTATTCTTCCAACTGCACTTAAGCACGCTGTATTTTCACACCCGGCTTATAAAGCATAAAGATAACCAAAACTGTGAATATCATCGAGATGCTGGTCACTTTTGAGATAATAAAAGCTGTATCGTACGTGGTGGGACTGAAAAATTGTGAAAAATATCCACAAATTTACCATATTAGATTTGAGATTTATGTTTTGATAATAGGATTTAGTGATGGGACTTTTGGCTCCTTTTGTGGGATCCGTTCTCGTCAAAGAGCCGTTTGCAAGACTGATTCTTTTACTATTTATTTATATGACAGAAAGGTGAGAACTCATTTAAGCTACAAACTAATCCCCAGAGTGTTTAAACTGGTTCAAACTGACTGTGGGAGTGTGTTTACTCTTCAAAATTATGGAAATTTAAATAAAATGTTGCACTACAATAATAATAATCATCATTTTTGTTCTGTTATTATGATGTTTTTGTGCTCCAATCTCTCAATCTTAATTCCTCCTCTGCTTTTGTGCTGATTCTTGTGTTGGTTCAGTGTTAATCAGTATAAAAATGCATAACGATTGGGAAGAAAAAGATTCGGTTCGTTTAGAAAATGAAATCTGGTTCCAGCTGTTCATGTTAAAGAACCGAGAAAAGAGCCGTCCAAGAGAATAAAAAAAATAACAAATATTACAGGTATTTCTGAAAGTTTGCACAGATCTAATCTACAGGTTTAGCAGTTTTCATGCAGATTAAGATCATGGAGACTCGGGGAGGGCATCTGACACACAGGGACATTTCAGAACATGTTTGTACAGAGCTAAACTGCAGGGTTAGCAGTTTTTATGCAGAATAAGACAAGAGATTTTATTGTTTCTGAAGGAAGGACTTTCAAAATTGTAGCCTTTGCGATTTCAAATATTGTCTTGTACAATAAAGATTTTATGATAGGCAATCTCAAAAAAAAAGTTTTTGTAATAATACTGTTTGTTTTTTCTACTGTTAATGATGGCAAAAAGCATGTGCGTAAACTATATCAAAGAAGAAGGAGGTGTACTTTTTTAGGAATACTATTTTAGGAGAATTTGGGAAAAGTTTTCGAGCTAAAATATCATATAAATTAGGTTGGTTTGTGTCAAATGTTCAATGGTTATGTGCAACAACAAGTCAACACTGCACCGATTCTCTGGGAAGCTTTAAAACGGCTCTGTAGTCTATAGAACTTATTTGCTGTCAAGATCAGCAGCTCCATGCAAAATAATACAACCTACGGCAACATCCGGAATAAGGTGAATATCCCACTATGTTCTGTTTTTCACGTCTTTTGTCCATCAGTAGCCATGTTTGTTTTGAAACCGTAGACTGTATATATGAATGGACATAGCTAACTTGCTACACATTGCATTCCAAATAGGAAGTGATCATCGACGCACTTCCGGCTCCATCAACTTTGGCTCCAATTTGCTTTACATTGAAAAACCGTGGCCCCTCTCTCTGTAACTGCTGCAGTGAGCCTCGTCAATTTGGTCTTAAAACATTTGTACTAACCTGCTTTACATGAACCTCGTATTTTTATTGCACTATTTTGTCTGTAAATCAAGATATGAACATTAATAACAGACAAATCAGGTGCCTTCTTTCTCCAAAGTCGCTCCTGCTAGCGTTAGCAACAGGTTTGATTGACCACGTTGCTCGGCGCCCACTCTCTGCTAAACCAGCGGTGCGAAGGGGCGTTACCTTCAACAGCCTTGCTCTGGATTGGGTCTTTGGTTGCTATGATACTCGCGGTCGGAATTCCAGATATGAAATCAAATTGGCCCCTATACCTGCTCTAGCCTCGGTGAGCTTCATCAGACTGGAGCCGAACAGTACGGGTGATGTCACACTCACTTAGTCCACTTCTTTATACAGTCTATGTTTAACACAATCTCAAACTTAAAAAAAAACATGTTGCAGATTGCAAAATGGCACCCTCCAATCTGATGTGGTTAGCCCTGTTTATCAAGTTTTTGTTTTAAAAATGTGTTTTTTTGGGAAATATATGCTCAAAAGTAATCATACATATGCTCAAAAGTAATCAGGGTTTGAGTTGAGTTGTTTGAATTGCCTCTAGACACAAAGGCCATGCAGGACACACACAGCTTTTTGCATTTGTTCATAATAAGTCCAGTCAAAGACACTTGTCCCTGGTAAATGTCCTTGTAAAGTCCAGACTCATTCAGTCCTAGTCTAGTCCTTCACAAACCAAGTGTCAAAAAAAGACCCAAACAGCACAGTGCACTCTGTAATGAACAGAAACAACGTGAAAGGCCGTCCTGCTGCATGCCTTTTGAGTGAATAGAATATAAATAAAGCTTTCTTACAGTATTATTTTTCATGTAAACTGAAAAGCCTGTGGTTAAAGGAAGAATCAGTGAATGTGTTACCTCAAAACATCCTGAAGAATCCAGACTCCATTGAAGCTGGCGCAGGTTGGTCCACATGATTTGAACTGATAGTTGTTTGTGTGTGTGAAGATACTGATGTGTCTGAGGGTAAATGAAATTATATTATCAGAATGTCATAATAACTCAGACTGAATAGACTCTTTATATGTGGGTAAATAGTCTTCGAACAAAAACAAAACAAGGTAAAGGTGCATTATGTAACTTTTCTGCTGCTTGTCTCCATTAATTAAGTTATTGCTGGGCTTGGAATGTTTCCCAGTATGGCATTAAACAAGTTACGGGTAAGATTTGGGCAGAGGCAACCCGTTTTTTTTTGTTTTTTTTTTTCAGTAAAAACACATACACGAAACGTTACATGGTGCCCCTTTAAAAATGACACACACACACGCACACACACACACACGCACGCACGCACACGATAGGAAAGTTACATGGTGCTCCTTTAAAAGTGACACACACATACGCACGCACACACACACACACACACACACAATAAAAGTTACATGGTACCCCTTTAAAAAAATGACACACACACATGCACACACACACGCACACACACATAGAAAAGTTACATGGTGCACACAAAAATGACACACACATACACACACACTCACACACACACAATAGAAAAGTTACATGGTGCACCTTTAAAAATGACACACACATACACACGCACACACACAATAGAAAGGTTACATGGTGCTCCTTTAAAAGTGACACACACATACACACGCACACACACACACACACACACAATAGAAAAGTTACATGGTGCACCTTTAAAACACACACACACACACACACACACACACACGCACACACACAATAGAAAAGTTACATGGTGCTCCTTTAAAAGTGACACACACATACACAAACACACACACACACACACACACACACACACACACACACGCACACACAATAGAAAAGTTACATGGTGCACCTTTAAAAATGACACACACACGCACACGCACATACAAAAAGTAAAAAAATGACATGGTGCTTCTTTAAAAATGCCACATATACACAAAATTCACGTGGCACCTCTTCAAAAATGACACGCACACACACAGACATACAAAAAGTTACATGGTACCCCTTTAAAAATGACACACATTCTCTCAAATTTAGAAAAGCGTGACCCGTAAAATGTATTCAGTTTTGCACTTACAGCGATGAATATTACTGAAATGGGGTTTGGCTAATTCGATGTATGGATTTGTGAAAGCTAAGCACCTTGACGACCACCCTCTGAGCTGTGTTCCCGTGTCTTTCACTGAGACAAGCCATCCACTTAGCGGCAGAACAAATGTTTTTAATTCCCTGGTAAAAGGATGTGGTGAGACAGTTTACAGGCGCAGAGCTGAACACCGGGGGGAAGAGTGATGTCTGCTGATCACGCACTAAACAAGCCCCAGACCACCTCATTCACAGATCAACTTATAGATGATTCATTTAGACGCACAATCGATACAAGCCACTGCCCTCAACATCTGACCACGCATATGCCCAGGGCTGCTGCAGTGAGAATAGGAACACATGGTTAGAATGGTTCACACTTAGGGATGGAATGGATAATAATAACAATAATTAGTCTTATATAGGGCTTTTCCAGATGCTCAAAGACTTTTTTTTTTTTTTTTTTTGCATTATTCCTCCATTCCACACTCGGTAGTGGTAATAAACAACATGGCCCAAAAGTCACTGACAGCTGAAAAAAAAATCATAACTCTTTTGTTTCTAAATATTTTTTCTTTTATTTTTTCAGAGCATTTAGAACTACTCTTCCGTCATTAAAATGAGCAAATACAGCACCGAAGAATGAACCCTCATTGTACAGTGATACTTTGAGTCACATGAGTCAGATTCTGAAACCCAGCGGTGTTACCGTTGGCATTTTAATACCAGAGATGCCCCAAGCGTAAATGCCATTAAAGGAATAATAAGTGGTTTTCAAAGACAGGGGGCAGTATGTGATCTCCCGAGACCTGACTAGTCCCGATTTCTCCCTGTGGGGCTATCTTAAAGAAAAGGTGTTTGTGAATAAACCTCAGACAATAAACAACTTAAAATGTAATATCGAGGATCAAATAAGAGCCATAAACCCAGAAATGCTTTCAAATGTTATGCAAAGTGTGTCGGGCCATTCAGTGCAAAAAAGAAAATGGTGGACACTTAAAAAACATTTTTTTTTTTAAAAATGAGGTCATTTTTGCTTCCCCTAGTTTAAGTAGTGATAAGTTCAAGTGTAAGTGAAGAATTATAACCGTATATATTGCCAAAAATCTGGGAAGGTTCAGTTTACCTACTACTAAAATTTGGTGAGTATAACTTAAGAATTATAGGAACTATTGAAGATTTAAGCGTGTCAGTGACTTTTGCTTGCCCTGGGACAGACTGACGGAAGTGAGGCTGCCACCACCAACACGCACTCACACACACACACACACTACTTTCATACTAGGCAATGTGGGTGAAGTGCCTTGCCCAAGGACACAACGAGTTTTTGCCACTGATGCCCCACTGTGGCACCTGGAATTCCCAGCAGTGTCCAATCCAAATACTAACCAGACCCAGCCCTGTTTAGCTTCTGAGGTCTGATGAGATTAGGTTTTGACAAGGAAGCAGATAAAAAAAAAACTTACCACTGGACTAATCAAGCAAAATAATAAGGAAAAATGCGTAATAAAGGCAGTAGCTCTTTTGGAAGAACATCTGATCTAAACATCTCAAAATAATATCAAATTAAGGATATGGTCTTGCAAGAAAAGGTGTAAAGATCATGATGGGGGTTTGCCACTGCTGCTACTACTACTGTTGCTTAAAATATTCCACAGAAAAGCATTAAACTGATCTGTCTTCATGAGGTAAGAGGTAAGTTTTGAAGGTATTTTGCAGTATTAAAAACATGTACAGTAATTAAATAAATGCAATATTCATCCATTTTCTTCTGAGGAGCTGGAGGAAGCGTCTGGGAAGTCTACGAGTCCTCGGCTTAGACTGCTGCCCCCGTGACCCGGATGCAATATGTCATACTGTGGAACATTCCAGGCAAAGTAATAACATCTCCATGGAGACAAGCTGGTCTTTCTGTAAATGTCTTTAAATTGAAATTGTAACTCAAACGAGAATGAGACAGATCATGATGCAAACTTACTAAAAATGTCTCTGCATAGTCATTTCAGCAAAGACGCTCTACACTGTGCTGAAGTGAAGTACACCTTTTAAAATGATCAGCTATTTTTGAAACCAACACAATCTCTACTGCAACAAGCTGTGCCGTTTCCTTAAAGCAGACCCATTGTGCTTGTGTGCGCTGTATAGTTATAATCTATGACACCTGTGGATCATTATGTTATAATTTGCACATTTTAAATCACAATATTCTTCTAAAACGACTTAATAAAAGAAACAAGCCCGCCGACTTTTGTGGTGCCCAATGGGAGCTGACATCACAACGAAGCGGCGTGTCGCTGTCGGCCGCTCCTATGGATAGTAACCGATTTTTCTTTTTCGTTTGTACAAAATTGACTACCCGATGCTGCCAAATTCTACAAATATCATCAATTAAGAAAATAAAATTGAAGAGCGAAGTAAGTATAGGGCAGCGGGTGGCGAAAACGGGGACCGATTAGCAAAATGGTGTCTTGAAAATAAGCGATTTTCTCATGCAACGTGCACGAATCACTCCAAAAACAACTCAGAGAGAGCAAATGAGAACGAAACAACTATACCATGGCTAAAAGCTCTGAAAAGCCCATTTTGCAGAATAGATCTGCTTTAATAAACTGCAGTATTTTGCCAAAGTGCATTCACCTGCCACATTCAAGTTCACGCACACAAAAACACAACAGAAACCCCTGTATGAGACCAAAGGGAGGAGCACGGAGCGAAGGATGTCTGATGAGGATGTATGGTGAGAGGAGGAAGAGCAAACGGGTGCGAATACAATAGAGGGGCGTTGTGCGGAGGAGGGGGAGAGGGCTCTGACTCTAGCATAAAAGTAAATTCATATGCATTATTCATGGCTCCGTGTGTCAAAATATCATTTACGTGTGCTGTGTTGACTCATGGATCGTAAAATGAGAAGGACATGAAAAGAAAGGGAGGAAATAAACAACTGCTCTATTCTTGGCCCGAAAAATACAAGCGAGGAGCACTCTCTCTCTCTCTAACTTCTATATTCTATCTGTTATTTCTCATACCATTGTTTCCTATGTCGTTCATATGTGCAATAAGGAACGATGAGGAAGTCTACGCTACGGCATCCAAGTTTGCATCGATATCGCAGCTTTAAATATTGTCTTTTTGACCGTTTAATTTGCCAGTGATGAGCTGATGTTCGTTCTTAAGTGGGTAATTTCTAAATGATTTTTGGGTGTCGAAGATTGAATTTTAATTTGTAGGACAAAGACAAGCAGATGTTATTTTCACCCCATTGTATCGCACTGTTTTTATGTTAAGCTAATGATAATGCTTCTACTGTACCCGCATCAACCTTAAATATGGAGTGAGTGCTTTCAGTGCAGGAGAGGCCGGCACCACAGCAGCCCCTACAGGTGGAAGGGGGAAGTGCACAGGTTATTTCTCACACTGTGTTCAGGATGATGCTTAAAAATGAAATGGGGGTTGTCCTTGAGATACGGAGTGTACTATTTGCCGTACACACAGTTTGAACATATGCAAACGACTGTACTCAAACAGCTTTTGGCTACTTTGTGTCACAAAAATTGTATATATTTCAAGGACAAGCAAAACTGGACGTTGGATTTGGTGCTACAATTTCATAATCTGGCAAGAAACTTTTATACTCACACCTGCCCCTGTTTTTAATGTTTAAAACTGACTTATTTCTTTTGCTTGTTTTTTGTTCGTATTTTTCTGTATTTTGAACAAGGCGCCCACGAGAAAGAGTCTAAGCGCTGTCTTTGGGTTTCCATGTATAAATAAACATAAATAAAAACACGTAACTGAGCAAAAACTTTAAAAGAAATCACATTTCTACATCTCTAGCTAGATTTACTCTCAAGACACTATAAAAACTAACTATAAAATATAAGATTGTGGTATTTTAAAAGGTCTGTACCCAGTATTTCCAGCTATATGTCTCTTTTCCAACTGTAATCCACCAAGAAGCAACTGTCCAGGATGTCTAATTGGACAAAATGAAGCACTGTTATGGCATAAGTCTTATCATGCACTCTCTACTTTGCACAAATAGTCGCTTTTACACCACACTGCACAGTACATTTTCCTTAGAATTAATGTGATTCTGGTACGGCTTTGATTCTAGTAACGATTAGTCATTGGAATTTGACTGAACTGTTTATCAGCTGTGTTTTATGTGGCCCATTTTGAGTCCAGTGCGCATATTTCTCAAGATTGTTCACAATGCACCTCCCCGGATTTTCATATGGCCCCCCCTCTATTGTTAAGCTCTCAGAATACCACAAATAGATCAGGTTTGGTGCATTCTTCTTCATACATATGTCCCTTATAAGTATGCATGTGTGTGTGTGTGTGTGTGTGTGTGTGTGTGTGTGTGTGTGTGTGTGTGTGTGTGTGTGTGTGTGTGTGTGTGTGTGTGTGTGTGTGTGTGTGTGTGTGTGCGTGTGTGTGTATGCAGAGAAAGGGGTGGGGACACTTGCCTATGACCTGCTCCACTTTTATTTTGATTTATAAGGCCGGTGGAGAGCATCATCACAGAATCGCTTCATCTTGTGGCCTTTATTACAGCGCATTTGTTTTCATTTTACTCTCAAGGACCGGCTGAATATATTACAGATTTCCCATGGGGCCGAGGGGCTGCATGGCTCGTCTGCCTAAAGGAAGGAAACAATGGAATGATGGCAAGATTTTTTTTTCTTTTTTTTTTTTGAAAGAAAGAGAGGGAGAGAGAGCATGCTTCATCATTAGCAGCATTATTTTTAGACTTCAAACATTAACACGGGATTATGATAATTCAATGCATTAGAAGGCTCATTGGTCAGGCCTGGGGTCGCAATAATAATTATGTCAAATGAATTACACCAGTAGAAGTGGTAATCGAAGATATTATGGCGTTACATGTCAAGAATCCCAATATAACGATGTGCTAAATCTGTGCAAAAATCAACCCACTTTGGATTAGCAGCACATTTCTGTCATCTTTGCAGCAGTAGCCCCCGATTTTTGGCAGTTTCTATGGTATAACCCCCCCTCCCACGCACACCCCCCGCAGTGGCATTCATCCAAGTTATATTTTTATGCCTTAGGGGCTAAAGTGTGCCGCAAAAATCAAGTCCAGCCGCTATGACGATAAGTAAGAGAAAACGCATTAGGCTGCTTGAAGATAATATGGCAATTGAGTTTAGCATAGGGAGGTCAATAGCAGGTTAATGCGCAGTGTAATGGGTGATTGACTGGAGGAGGGAGGGGGGGGGGTGCGGGGGGGCTAAGGGGGAGGGGCCAAAAGGTCAACGGGGTCGTGTTCAAAGTTGTTTGGGGTCAGAAAGGAACAATACCGAGAGCAGGGGAGAAATTATGGCCATTTATCATCTCTGACATATGACTTTGGCCTTCACGATTTGTCTGGGAATGTGAAAGCGTTCAGTAAAAGGTCTAGAATTAAATAAAATAAAAAAAAATAAAATCCGACTTTTTGTATATTTAAGAATTGAGGCGGATTATTCGTGGAGACTTGTGAGTGAAAGAAAGTTTAAATTACTAGATGTGTCAATCCTAAAGGTAACTGGCCATTGTCAAAAGTGCACTTAGGCAAATTCGGTTGAAAATCTATTCTTTGACTTTTAATAACAATAATTCCTTGACCTTACATAGCTTCAAATTCAAAATATCTCAAAATGTGCTGCATTATTCTGATATATGACTGACTCACAGTCTGTGCCAATGTTCCGATTTGTCTGACAACCATGAAAGAACTCACGCACAAACTCCGCTCATATGGTGGGTATAGTGGCTTGCCTAAGGACACGACAGCAGTATAAACTTGTTGTAGCTGAGATCAAACCGTCAACTTTCCCCTTAAGCTGCTCTACAACCAATCGTTGACTTTCAAAGGACATAGTGAAGAATACAGATTTTTATAGAGCTCTTTTTCACTTTCAAGTCACTCAAAGCGCTTTACATCAAGAAACCACTCACCCATTCACACGCACTTTCTGGGGGTGAATGGGTGAGGAGGGAGCCGGAATCGCACCACCAATACGCGGGTCAGCGGATCTGACGGCTCAACCGATGATGTTTAAGTCGAGAGCTGGATTTGAACCGCCAACCTTCAGATCAGTGGGCAAACGCTCTACCGACTGAGCTACTGTCACCAAAAAACAACCCTAAAAAACATGAATTATTATTTAAATCTCTAGTCCAACGTTGAAACATGTCTCTCCATCTGGTTCACATATCTGCAGCCAAACCAACCACCAAAATAGACACTGAAAATAAGATCGGCGTCTTTATTTTGAAACTAAAAATTGCCTCCTCGTGTAATCCTTGCCGTACAGTTACAGTAGCTAAATGTTTTCTTCCTCTGTACTCGTGTGTAGAGCGCTCGGAGCCCGCAGTGAAACCGATAGCATCTACATCATCTCAAGGACACACAATAACAGGCACTAGCCGGGCCTTCTTGCATGAATATATAGAGCAATGTTTTTTTTTTTTCAGCACTATTCCATGATTGAATTCCCAAGGACGAGAGGAGAGGGGGGAGAAACAAAATTGGCAGGTGTGGGCTAAAGGTGTAACTAAAGAAATCAGCGCAGCATATGAAAATACCACTAAATAATGAAAATATACGGTAACCTTGTTTATGCTGGAGAATAAAAGTATATGCAAATGATGTACAACAGTAAGATATTGCATCAAACACGAAATCAAAGCTAAAAAAAAGTCCCAGTGGCTACCCTATGGGCGACTTGAAGATGAGCGTTCATACCAAAGCCAAGGGTAAAAAAAAGAGTCCAGGGCAGATAATAACCCCGTGGATTCAGCTTGTTTAGGGGTTCAGGGGAGAGCTGCCAATCAAATCAAAGTCAGTCAGAATACATTTACATAGTTACACTACATTGCAACATCACAAACAGAATGTGAGAGACTGCTCTGTTACGAAATGTCTGAATTGGTGTAAACAGGTTACACAAGTTTCTTTATTTTTATATTATATTTCCATGGCTTTAAATTGTATTAGATTACATTAAAATAGGTGATAAAGAACTTGGATGTGCGATGAGCTACACAAGAGGTTAGTTGATAGTAATAGTTGATTTAACTATTGTCATTTTTTTAATAAAAGGGAATTTCGGGTTCCTCATATAGCTAGAATGCCCCGGTTTCAATTCGTGCACTGTGTGAGCTTTTCTGTAAATGCATTCTATACATTAGGCTATTGTTTTGTCCCAGCAATTTAAAACATACACAAGGCTAGCTTATTCCTTACCTGCCTCAAATAGCTAGGACACATTCAGCACCAGTGAAAGTGCAAATTCTGCAAATATCCACTAATACCACTGCACCCTCTAGTGGTTTTAAAAGTGTAGTGCAAATAAAAGGTAAAAGGTGGTTGCCATTGAACTCCACACCACACAAACCACACATGTGATTTTGGACTTTACACAAATAAATAAAATTCAGTTGAATGTTGTGGGTCAATTTCTACAGTTTGTTCTTTATAAGTCAAACCAGCAACATGTCCTACTCCAAAACTCTGCACTCACAACATACTACACCTTGTGTGATGGAATTGTGCAGGGAGCGCAGCAAAACCCTGTGAAGTGTGTAAACAGATTCTTTCAAATGTTGGAACCAGATCTCATTTTTTAAACTGAATGAATGAATATTGTTTATTTGAGCAGGTATTAAAAAAAAAGAAAATACATTTTGCCAGTTCAGACAAAAAACAACAACAGTGTACATCCAAATTTTTGCACAGTGCTCAAAAGGAGTAAGCAGAAGTATAATACTTGTGAGAGCTTACCCCCCATATTTTAACTAATTCACACAAATTCTGATGTTGATCGCAGAAGCAGAGATTGTACAGAAAAGTTAGGTACAATTCATTGTTAGCCCAAATTTGTAGATAGCATTTATCTACAACATTCCTACAGATTTTCATCATGCCCATACACACCAGGTGTGCGTGTGCATGTGTGTGCTAGTATGAGTGAATCAATCCATACGCACAAAGTGTGCGTGTGCATGTGTATGTGTGTAATGTGTGTACACAGTGTTTACATCTTACTATTGTAAACAAAGTACATTGAAAGTGCATCGAGGGCCCAAGTAGATAATACAATACTGATAATTGTTATTAGTGCATAAGTGAGTATTCAGTTTCGGACCAGAATCTCCTCATGGTCCCAAAGACTCGTTTTAAACGGGGATCTGTCTTTTCAGTCTGTGGCCCCTAGACTCTGGTCCTCCGCCGGGCTGGTCCAGTGGACTCTTTTAAGAAGCAGCTGAAAACATTGTTATTCAGAAAAGCTTTCAGTTGACTAGGTTGATGTCTAGTTTTATTTCCCTGTATTTTTGACCTGTTCTTTCTATATAAAGCACTTTGTGATTTTTATCTGTGAAAAGCGCTATATAAATAAAGTTTACTTACTTACTACACCTGCCTATACATTTAATGTGTACATAGCGGCTATCATCCATACACATGCCCATGCACACCGAGTGTGTGTGTGTGCATGTGTATGCATGTAATGTGTATGTGTGTATCATCCGTACACATGCCCATGCACACCGAGTGTGTGTGTGTGCATGTGTATGCATGTATGCATGAATCATCCATACCCATGCCATACACGCACAAGTGTGTGTATGTTTATGCATGTAATGTGTGTACATATTGTTTACATACATTAAAACTTGCTAGTTTATAGAAAGTACATCGAGGCAGTAGATAAAACATTACAGAGAATGGTTCAGCCACATTGATTGGTTTTCATAGTTTTAATATGATCCTTCTTTAGTAGCATAGTTTTTAAATATATTTAACCTGTACAGTCGTTTGAAGTTTACTAGAGAGATGCTATATTTTAAGCTTTCTTGCAATTCATTCCAAAGATCGACCCCATGTCTCGTGATGAACATACTTTTTAGGGCAGTGCAAACACACTGTTTCTCAAGATTTATTTGTCCCCTCAAATTGTATTTATTATCTCTAATTTGGAACATGCCTTGGATATTATTTGGGAGCAGATTGTAGCGTGCTTTATACACAATTTGTAGAGTTCTGAACTAAATGAATCTTTTCTGTTTTAATTTTTATTCTGATCAATGCTGAATCAACACAAGAATCAGCACAGAAGCAGAGCAGTTGAACCATTTTAAACAAATCTCAGCCTTGGTCATTTCTCTCTGAGATGAGTTTGTAGATAAAATTAGTTCTGACATTGGCTTCTGTCATATGAATAAATAGTAAAAGAGCCAGTCTTTGAACGGCTCTTTGAAATGAATGGATCCAAAAGATTCATATCCCATAAACGAGCCGATGTTTACATCCCTATACTTTTACAGTTTATGTGACACTGATCATAACAGTTTAGTAATCACATGGGTAAGTATTTTTGGTGATCTTAAGGTTTAAGATTGGCCTATTTTATTTTTCCCTGGGGTGGATTTGTTTAGCGGTGAAAAAGACATGGCGTCTCATACAAGTGATACAACTATCACAAACTCAGACCAAATGTAACATCAAAGAATCAATAGACTATGATACATACAAAAGAAGAGCTCAGGGGCGCTTCTATCTGCTTCTATCCTTCTCAAGGCCCAAGGTTTAGGTTTTAATCTGTTGCCAGATTGTCCACTAATGAGGACAGTATGCATACTCTACATATTTTCACACAGATAATAACTGGTTAGTCACCACAGATAATGTGAGCACTTCGTTAAACACAATGTTCTTTATGACCATTTTTCACAGGCTGTTATCACATTATGATTCTCTAGGATAAGGTGGACTACAACAATAGTGATAAACGAGTAATAGACAATAGCAGTGTTGATTAGTGTAAGAAGAATGAGCAGGCTAAGTGAGTAGCCTTTAAGTAAAAGTAAGTAAGCAAAGTTATAAAATGACCTATATGCATTCTATGGAGCTGTAAAAGTGAATCTCAACATGAACATGAATAAAAGTCTACAGGAAATAAACTTTTCTCTCTTAGCACATCAGAGTTCATTTGGAAATACATCAATCACCCCATCTAAAAAGAAATCTGTTTTATTATTTCAGCGGCCCAATGATATGGGAAAAGGCTGTTAACAAATGTTATCATTCCACTTCCACAATTAGATTATATTTCTGTTTTTTTACAGGATAAAGTAAGGTCAAACCTCCTTTGTACATTTCTAATATAGCCTCATAAAAACAAGCACCAAGAATGTGCCACACCAGGACTAAAAAAATATTCATATTTGGGGCATTTTTACACATTAAATTACACAACAGCTGTGAAAAAGCACCGGGTGAGGAGCGTAGTTACCTGGCCTCATGGTAGGGGGCACTCGTGAGCCCAGGGATTCTTGCAACTTGCAACTCCCTGGAATAGTGACAGGAAGTTACAATTTAGAGTTAGCAAGTCAAGTTTAGCAGTCCGTTCACTTTCTTCTTCTTGTCTGGCCCTACTTTTTAAATGGAGGAAGATTACATATTAAAGCTCAAGCAGTTTTCTAAACTGGACTTTTGGTCAAAGCAGCAGATTATAATTAAAGGAACACCAAATGGTTTGCTCCAGACTATGGGACGAAAGACTCACTCTTTCCAAACAGAGTGGTACACACGAAAAGGCTGGCAAAACCAGCTTGCTTTTTATTTCATACTATTGGAGCTATTTCATACGGACTTCGGAACTTTCATTTTGAAATTCTTTTTTATTCTGGCCCCAAGTCACTGGGAGAGAAATTGTCCCGGGGCCAAATTTACTTGCTGACACCTGGTTTACATGTTTGTAAATCTGATTGTGACGACATCAGTGCCTCACCAGCCATGAACCTCACCTCACGCCAGATAGACAGATAGATATTTCTCATATAACCCACTTATGTAGAGAATCTGCCTATTGTCAAATCAATCATCAATAAATCAAATGAACTGCACTTTCTAACTTATTCCTATTATTCCTAATTACTATTACATGCAAGCCCAAAGTCTCAGTATCCTCATATTTAATGCAAGGCACAGGGACAGCTCTGTACTGAGGCTCGTCTCCAGGAGGATAAATAGAAGCTGTACATGAGTTTAATCTGTGTCTGCAGCAGTGAACAACATGGTGCGCTCTGTCCTCTGCCTCCTGACTGCGGCCCTGGCCTTTGTGCCTCTGCTATGAAAGTCATTGTGTTTAAGGTTATACTTTTGTACAAACTAAATCCTGTTTGGACCCAACCTGATGAGCTTGTATAGCTTCTCAGGATCATTAGCACCGCCATGGACACTGTCTCTAGGGACTGATTGAATTTCACAAACTCTTTTTCATACATTGTAATAACTTCCTAAATGTCCACAGATGATAAAAAAAAACAAACCAGGATCGTGCCCTATTCCACAGCCTTTTGGGATCTGTGTCCATGAAAGCACCTTTGACTGAGACTGTAAGGATCCTCTGAAGTGCAATGGCTGTGGCAAACCTGTCAGGAGCCAATCAAAGGTAAAATAATCTTCTGTGATTGTTTAGTTCATCTGGAATTTAAAGAGTTAAGCTAATGTCTTACTTCATTCAGCAGAAATAAATCATATTACTCATTCCAGTGCAACTGTTTATATAACAATTCAATAATCTGTTTTTTCTGCTGTTATTTTCACAGAAACCAAACATGGATCCTGCCCATTTCTGAACCTGCTTTTAGTTGCATATAAAGATGAATGCTTCTCAGACTGCTGCTGTGCTCAAATGCTGCTACAGCGGCTGTAGGTACCAGTGTCTCTGCCCTGTACATGTATAGACTTCTATAGTCAGGCCTACAGTCTATGTGATCATTGCACGAGTGCAGGGATGATCAGAATGAAAACCTTAGTCGTTTTGGGGTTTCTTCATATACAGCTCATGGGTTTACCTGGGAAACCCCTTTTTTAAAATGATCTAATTGTATAAGCTTGCTTGTTCAATTATGATTAAACCCTGGCTGTTTGCTGGCTTTGCATAAAAAAGGGGCAGATACAGTAAATAAACCTGTTTACCAAAAACACAGTAGACTTTTTGATTAGTTAAAGCTCTGTTGCAATAGCATGTTGATGTAGTCATGTGCCCATACTTTCTGTTCTGTTAATTTCTTTAATAAAGATGATACACTTAGTTTGAAAGGCTTCAAACACATATACATTTGAATCATTCACCTATTTACTGTATTTTGTGTGTTGGTTGTGGGTTTAATATCACAGGTAATACACACAAATGCATTCAGTTCATTCAATTAAAGTAAGTTCCACCTGAACACTGATGCAGGAAAAATCTCAGTCTTGATCCTGTTAGATCTGAGTTCTGCCTTTGACACTGTCGATCATGGGATCCTCTCACAGAGACTAGAGGACTGGGTGGGCATCTCTGGTACGGCACTAAACTGGTTCAAGTCCTATCTAGAAAACAGGCAGTTCTTTGTTGAAATTGGAAAATGTGTCTCAGATAAAATGTCCCTGACCAATAATGTGTCCTACCACAACTATAGAGATGATCGTGATGATTCGTGAGCTCCGAGCGCCCGCGCTGCGTTCAGTGGCCTCGTAGATTTCCTCGTATCGGCTCCTCTCTCGTTCAACTGTGTCACAAAACTCCTTTACCCTTGCCAGACAAAACTGTACATCAATTTTTTGTCCTGTAGTATTTGCTTGTGAAGCAAAAACAAAACTCAAAATCATCCAGACTTTAAAGCAGCTCTGCTTGTGAACAAGTCTCTCCATGGCCTAGCACCAAAGTACATCTCCAATGTTAGTGCCATATGAACCATCTCACACTCTGAGGACTTCAGGGACCAGCCTCCTGCTGGTGCCCAGAGTCAGGACTAAACCAGGACTAAACATGGAGAATCAGCATTTCAGTTTTCTGTAGCTAAAACCTGGAACAGTCTTCCTGAAGATGTGAGACAGGCCTCTACTTTGATAATGTTTAAATCCAGGCTCAAAACGGTTCTGTTTAGCTGTGCATATGACTGAAAGGTTTTTATTCTGCACTCTTCTCTTTGAATATTTATTATATAATGTTTATTTATGATTTGTTTTATGTTTTTATTTGTTGAATTGTGATTTTAATGTCTTTCTTATTCTGTAAAGCACTTTGAATTACTTTGTGTTCGAATTTTGCTATACACATAAACTTGCTTTGCCTTAATTTTATATACTCTTATTTTAAGTATAGGCCAGCTTGTCATAAGATTATTTAACTCTGCCTCTTCTCTGATTTTGCAAAGAGATTGTACAGATATAATAAATACATGTTTATCAAGGAGGAGTCTCTGCAATCCCTCAGTTGTCCAGGTATGATCAAGCTTTTATTATCAAGGAGAACAACATGGACTTTTTGATTAGTCTATCTAAAACTGTTGCAGCTGTTGATGCATGACCTGTGCTCTCATTTTCGGTTCTGTTCATTTGTTTAATAAAGATCCACTTCTGTCCATCTCAAGGACCAAAGTTTAGTTTTTAATCTGCTGCCATGCTGGTTAGGCTCCACTAGTGAGGACAGTATGCATAGTCTACATATTTTTACACTGACAAGAGCTGTTTAGTCACCATAGATAACATTTACACTTTGTTAAACACAGCAGATAGGCTATTATCACATTATGATTCTCTAGGATAAGGTGGACAACAACAATAATGATAAACAAGTAATCAAGACAATAGCAGTGTTGATTAGTATAAGTACAATATGCAGGCTGTGAGTAGCCTATAAGTAAAAGTAAGTACATTGTGAGTGTGTAAATAAATGTATAGCCTATCCTTTGCACAGTAGGATTTAGCTTCTTCCATTTTCTAATAATTGCTCCAACAGTGTATCTTTTTTCACCAAGCTGCTTGGCAATTGCCCTATAGCCCTACAGTTTTGTCTCTTGTGCTTTTTGACAGTTGTTTGGTCTTGGCCATGTTAGTAGTTGGAGACTTACTGATTGTATGGGGTGGACATGTGTCTTCATGCTGCTAACCACCTCAAACAGGTGCTTCTAATTTAGGAGAATAAGTGGAGTGGAGGTGGACTTTTTGAAGGCGACTAACAGGTCTTTGAGGGTCAGAATTCTTGCTGAAAGACAGGTGTTCAAAGACTTATTTGCAGCAGAAATATACAAATAAATTATTTAAAAAGTCATACCATGTGATTTCCAGATTATGTCTCTCACAGTGAACATGCACCTAAGATGAAAATTTCAGACCCCTCCATGATTTCTAAGTGGGAGAACTTGCAAAATCACAGGGTGTTTAAATACTTATTTGTAGTGATGGGGAAATGAGACGGAGCTCCGGAGCGCGTCTCGTTTTTTCTGAAACAATTTGCTCCGAAGCACTGCCTCAGAGCTTGTCTTGCAGCAGCCGCTCACGTGAAGTGTCGAGGTGTCAGTAACTCCCCCTCCTGCTTCGCCCTCTGCGGCCGTGTCCCAATTCGCCAAATGCACCCTTAGATGTACCTTAGAAGTGCGGGTGGCAAAGTATGGTTTTAAACTTCCGGTCGAGAGTGGTAGTTCTCAATGTAGCCGCCATCTTGTCGAAATGGGACAGCCCTACACCACAGACCGCACTTCCACCGCTGTCTTTGCGCGTACGTTACGTACGTTACGTACGTCACGTACGTTATTTTAAATTATGTATTATTTAACAGAAGAAGAGTCAAGATGTCGTCGCAGCCTTTTATTTCTATTTTCTTTCTTTAGATTGAATGAAGTAAGGAATTAATATTTCTCTTTGAATTTCAATAGGCAAATATAAGATTCGAGGTGATTTTTTCCCACTTGTAGTTACTACATAACTTTAACAAAATAAACCTTGTTAAAACGTAATGGCATTCATACATTCAGAGTCTATAAACCAGAGAACACTGATTAGTTGTACATAAAGTGGGATATTACAGTTCAACGATTCGGTATTTGGGCAGGTTTAATTTGACCCGTGGCTAAACCACTTTGATACCAGTAGAGGGCGCTGTTGTCCTTCTGTGTCTGGCCAGTTCATCTTATTTTATTATTGTGAGGGATTTTCTAACAGTGCAGCGCTACGTCAAACTGATATCATGATTTACTAATGTGAAGGTAAATGACACGTGCAACCAAACGCACACGCACCCCCCCCCTTCACACACACACACACACACACACACACACACACACACACACACACACACACACACACACACACACACACACACACACACACACACATTCACTCTCTCTCTCTCTCTCTTATAAAATCTGTCACAGTCACATCTCAGACTCTTCTATCCTTTTCCTGCGAATCCGTTGTTTCATTTTTCTTTTTACCTGTGGATCTCATTAAATCTTCTGACTTTATTATTTCAGACTGTTGTTGCTCTGTGACTCTTACACCAGAAACAAACTTTATTACATTATTCTTATTATTGCAATATTTTTAATGACAATAATTCATTATTATTATTATCATTATTGTCTGTGAATATCAGCACATTCATTTATTCAGTGTCACTTCTTTTTTTTCCTCAAACCAGCCCAGAAGAAAGTTCTGTAAAATAAACCTGAGTGTGTCAGAGCTGCTCAGGTTTAATCCTCAAACTCACTGTACAGATCTTTATTCAGATTAAACAGTTTCATGTCGCTCTGTTGTCGGTGACATAAACCAGTACGAACATTTGATCGTGTGTTGCGTAGCGGACGAACATTTTCTTCTATTTTTTGCGTAGGCGCGGTGCATCATGGGATATATAAGTGCGTGAAGTCTGCATGGATGGACGCTTTGGTTACGTATAATCTCCACGGATACGCTGGAAACGTAGGGCACATTTAGCTGTGCGCACTCGTCACACGGGCGTGAGGGTGCGTTGAAATGGGACAGCCCTTGTCGCGCCGGAAATGACGTAACGCACTTACATTCACCCTTGCAGTGTGGGTCTAAGGGCGTGGTGGCGAATTGGGACACGGCCTGCTTTTGCAGAGCTTCAGAATGTTAAGCGCACTTCCGTGGTTTGACAAGTGCTAAACTGCTACAGTATAAAAGTTGCACCAATATTTCTGAAAAATGTTGGGTAGTGCGGAGTATTGTATGACGTTAGTGGTGATTTTGGTGACTTTTGGCATTTGTTTCATTTTTCGATGGCATCTACAAATGGAAAAAAACGATCCATGGTTTGGGATCACACAAAACTTCTATTTCTTAATAAAAACATGTGATAATTTGTCCACTAGAGGTCAGTGTTTCTCCGAGGCCTTATGGTGCGTTCACACCGGTGCGTCAGATGTGTCGAGCTCACATTCAAAGTCTATGGTGGATGTACGTCTTGGCCATGCTGCGTTTTTGCGGCGCGTCTTCAAGCATCCAGGCAGTGGGAATCTGGCGCGTCTTGAGCGTCTAGGTGTTCAGGCATCCAAAAGTTCAAACAAGCTGAACTTTTGAGCCGTTCGACACCCAGGGTCAACCAATCAGACACCACGCTCCAGTGACACAGCAACATCATTCTGAAGCGCTGGAGTCACAAACACGAACATTAGAGGACGTTATCCGCGCACCAATGTGGGACAGCAGGTCATCGAACTGGGCCTGGGTCACACGAAAATACCACTGGAAGCGCTGATCATCAGAGCTCCTGGAGCAAGTGATGAAACTCGCCAAACTCCGAACGCCTCTGAATTATGTCATGAACCCAGACACGCCGCCACCGAGCCGATCGCCTCCGTTGATGACTTTTGTGCAGTAAATACACCAAAGCTATTCTCTCAACATGGTCTGTCATTGTGCACAAAAGGACCATGAAAACACTCAACGCTCTAGGCGCTTCCAAAGCGTCTGCCCTCAAATGCACATGCGTCCAAATAGAGGCGTTCAGCACTTTTTTGACGCCCTGGTGTGAACACAGCATCTAATGGTTCGACGTGTCTTTGCCTGTGTGCCCAGAGAGCGCGTCTAGAGCGTTGAGTGTTTTCCCGACGCATATGACGCCCCGGTGTGAACGCACCTTGAGACAATATTGAGACTGAGGTGTCAATTCTTCACGAGGCTCCATTCGCCCATCCTTACTTATTTGCCTTACTGTATGTGTATGTATATATATGTATATATATATCTATATTTATAAAAAGGAACATGACAAACTAGAGAAATACCAGGGGCTCAAAGAAGAGCTGGAGAAGACCTGGAAGGTGAAGGCCTCAGTGGTGCCTGTGGTCATCGGAGCACTCGGGGCAGTGACCCCCAAACTGGAGGAGTGGCTACAGCAGATCCCAGGAAAAACATCAGACATCTCAGTCCAGAAAAGTGCAGTACTAGGAACAGCAAAGATACCGCGCAGAACCCTCAAGCTCCCAGGCCTCTGGTAGAGGTCCCGAGCGTGGAAAAAGAGGGGATAAAAGACCACCTGCGGAGGGTGAGGAGGAGATTAAAAAAAAAAAAAAAAAAATATATATATATATATATATATATATATATATATATATATATATATATATATATATATATATATATATATATATATATACATATATATATACATATACATATATATATATATATATATATATATATATATATAATTTTTTCAAATAAAATTTACATTCAGCAATAACAGGAATTCAATCTACAGTTCTTTTCTTTCAAATCAATCATCAATAAATCAAATGAACTGGACTTTGGCATGTTGGGAAATTTCTAATAGTAAAAACCTTAAAAATATGAAATCAACAGAGAATTTGCCTTGAAGCAATTTAATCAATTGTTCAGAATCATCAAAGAGCTGTTGTCCCTAATAGTGTCGTCTCGCCCTCGACTAACAAATTCAAATACATACATACATACATATACATATTTATAGAATCAATACAATCATATCCGTTTGGTCTAGTCAAAGTGGCTAGAGGCCACTAGATGCACAAACAAGAGATACACCCGCGCATAACAACACATGATACTACGAAGGTTAGGTCAACAGTACAAGTAAAGATTTAAGATAAAGGCAAGTTTATTTGTATAGCACAATTTGTACAGGAAAGAAATTCAAAGTGCAGAATAAGAGAGACATTAAAATTACACAAATCAAAATATAAATAATCATCATAAAATTAACTATAAAACAGAAAAACAGAAGAGTGCAGAATAAAAACCTTTCAGACATACGCACAACTGGATTTAAACATCGTCAAAGTAGAGGCCTGTCTCATCTTCAGGAAAATCGTTCCAGGTTTTAACGGCACAAAACTGAAACGCTGATTCCCCATGTTTAGTCCTGACTCTGGGCACCAGCAGGAGGCTGGTCCCTGAAGTCCTCAGAGTGTGAGATGATTCATATGGCACGAACATGTCAGCTAAATATCTATTTTCCTTTTATAAAGAAGCAGTATTAAATTATTCCCTGATTGGGAAAGATGGACTAGTGTGGGCAGAGTTGTGTTTTAGTTTTAGTTTTTCCTCGAGTGATGAGATTAGTAAAACTCTGTTTCAATAGCATATACCTTTGGTGCTGGACCATGGAGAGAGCAGAGCTGCTTTTAAGTTTATTTTCTGAGCCACAGGAGCCAGTGCAGAGACCTAAGCGCAGGACTTATGTGCTTGTACTTCCTGGTTCTGGTCAGGACCCGAGCAGCAGCGTTCTGGATGTACTGCAGTTGTCTTAAGGCTCATTTGGAGAGGCCAGTGAGAAGGCCGTTACAGTAGTCTATCCCACTGGAGACAAATGCATGGATAAGTCTCTCTACGTCTGGTTTTGACAGTATAACTTTGATTTTTGTAATGTTTTTTGTTTTGTTTTTTAAAGCTGCAGATGTTATTGATTTGATGTGGCTGTTAACGTTCAAGTCTGAGTCCATTATTACCCCTAGATTTCTAGCCTGATTTGAAGGTTTTAGAGAAACATACTGGAGGTGACTGCTGACACTTTCGCTGTTTCTCTGGGCCAGAGATGATGACTTCATTCTTGTCTGAGTTTAGTTGGAGAAAGTTGTTTTGCATCCACTCACTGATCTGTTGGATGCAGTGGAGTGAATCCACTGGTCCAAATTCACCTGCTGCAGTGTGACATAGATCTGAATGTCATCTGTATAGTTGTGGTAGGAAACATTATTGCTGCGTATTAACTGGCCTAAAGGCAGCATGTAGAGACTGAACAACAGGGGTCCAAGGATTGACCCCTGGGGCACCCCACAGGTCAGGGACATTTTATCTGAGACACATTTTCCAATTTCAACAAAGAACTCCCTGTTTTCTAGATAGGACTTGAACCAGGTTAGTGCCGTACCAGAGATGCCCACCCAGTCCTCTAGTCTCTGTGAGAGGATCCCATGATCTACAGTGTCAAAGACAGAGCTCAGATCCAACAGGATCAAGACTGAGACTTTTCCTGCATCAGAGTTTAGGCGGATGTCATTTGTCACCTTGATATGACCAGCCTCAGTGCTGTCTAAAACCTGACTGGAAAACATCAAAGGAGTTGTTCATTTGGAGAAAGTTAATAGGCTATTTATAAAGTTAATCAGCTGTTTGTAAAAATAAAGAAAGCCATAACAGACTAGAGCTTATTTATGCTTTGATTGAGGTCCCCATGATGTCCCCATTATGTAACTTATTAGTTACTTCTATTATTACTATTACATCCAAGTCCAAATTCCCCTTATCATCATGTTTAATACAGGGCGGGCACAAGGCTCCTCTTCAGTAGGATAAATAGAAGCTGTACATGAGTTTAATCTGTGTCTGCAGCAGTGAACAACATGGTGCGCTCTGTCCTCTGCCTCCTGACTGTGGTCCTGGCCTTTGTGCCTCTGCTCTCTGCTATGAAAGGTCAGTCAGTTTGTTTAAGTTTATACTTTTGTACAAACTAAAAGCTGTTTGGATCCAAAATGACCCTGTATAGTTTCACAGAGGCACTTTACATGCAGGCTTGGTAGTATCTCCATGGAGGTTTAATAGGTTTAATGGCATACTATGGAACATTCTAGGCAAAGCAGTAGCACCGCCATGGTGAATGTCTGTAGGGGACGATTTATTTATTTATTTTTTCATGCATTGTAATAGCAACTTCCTAAATGTCCTCAGTTATGCCTAAAGACAAACCAGGAACGTGCCCCATGCCAAATCCTTTTGGGATCTGTCACCACCATCACCACTGCACCTGTGACCAAGACTGTAGTGGCCATCAGAAGTGCTGCCCCACCAGGTGTGGGCACATCTGCCAGACCCAGGTAAAATACTGTTGTGTTTAGTTCATCTGAAATTAAAGCCATGGAGACTGTCTGTAGGGGGATGATTGAATTTCAAAAGGCCTTTTTTTCATGCATTGTAATAACAACTTCCTAAATGTCCTCAGTTCCGCCCATAGTCAAACCAGGAACGTGCCCTAAGCCACCGCCTTTTGGGTTCTGTTTCCATAAATGCACCTGTGACCAAGACTGTAGTGGCCATCAGAAGTGCTGCCCCAACTGGTGTGGGCACACCTGCCAGGATCCAGTCCCAGGTAAAATACTGTTATGCGTTTAGTTCATCTGGATTTAAAGCCATGGAGACTGTCTGTAGGGGATGATTGAATTTCAAAAGGCCCTTTTTTCATGTATTGTAATAACAACTTTCTATATGTCCTCAGATCCGCCCATAGTCAAACCAGGAACGTGCCCTAAGCCACACCCTTTTGGAATCTGTACCCATAAATGCACCTGTGACCAAGACTGTAGTGGCCATCAGAAGTGCTGCCCCAACTGGTGTGGGCTCACCTGCCAGGACCCAGTCCCAGGTAAAATACTGTTATGTGTTTAGTTCATCTGGGATTAAAGGACTTAAGCTAATTTCTGAACAATCAGAAATAAATCATATTACTCACTGCAGTGTAAATGTTTATATGACAATTCAATAATCTGGTAACTCCATGTATCAGAAACTGATCAGATTTTTGCTGTTCATGTAAACATTACCACTGTTTTTCTGCTGTTTATCTTCACAGAAACTAAACCTGGATGCTGCCCTGCTCCGATCCCCCATTTAAGGCCGTGTGATGATGAATGCTCCTCTGACAACGACTGTGAAAAGAACCTCAAATGCTGCTACAGCGGCTGTGGGCGCCAGTGTCTCTGCCCTCAATAAGTATAGACTACCTACAGTCTATGTGAGCATGGCATGAGGGCAGGGGTGATCAGAATGAATAGCTCAGTCATTGTGGGGTTTCTTCATATACAGCGCATGGGTTTACCTGGTATACACCTTTTTAAAATAACCTAATTCTATAAGCCTGCTTGTTCAAAGACGATCAAACCCCAGCTGTTCTCTGACTTTGCATACAGAAAATACAGTAAATAAACCTGTTTATCAAAAACAAAGTGTACTTTTTGATTAGTTAAAAGTCCGTTGCAATAACATGTTGATGTAGTCATGTGCTCTTACATTCTGTTCTGTTTATTTATTTAATGACACACTTTTTGAACTGCTTCAAACACATATACCATTTGTACCACATATATAACACATATATAACACATATATATTTGAATCATTCACCTATTTACTGTCTTTAGTTTGTTGGTTGTGGGTATAATATCACAGGTAAAACACACAAACCTTTTCCTTTAAGGGAAATGCATTCAGTTCATTCAGTTAATACATGAATATGTCTGGTGACCAAATAACATTTTGTCAAAAAAAATGTTTTGTCCAAATTGAGTTTCCTGCCTCATTCTTCCCTCCAGACCCTGCTGCAGTCTGCGATATTGACAAAATTGGATTTTGATCAGATTTCAGTCTAATTCAAATGCGCTGTGAACTCATCAATCTGGAGACATTTTATGCTTCCACTTGATCAATTTCCATCAAAGTTTGCACAAAGTTTACACTTTGAGCAAAAACATCACTAATGAAGTTGCATCATTCATATACGCTCATTAACTCTTATACAGTCACGTAAGGTCTATTTTCTTACGATCTCTAATATAACAAGGTTTCCAGAACCCCCTTTCTACATTTTCACATAATATGCAAACAAAATCAACCCAAGATCTTACATCTACTCTAACCATTATTTCGCCAGCCAATACTCTCGATTACTTGTTTAGTTCATCTGGGATTAAAGCATGTTCAAAACAATGACAACTCTCAAAGAATTCCACTTTTGACCACCAGAGGGCATATGTTTTGTGGGGGTGCTACAACTGCATTTAGTTTGGAAATAATGTAATGCTGTGATGACTGTAACACACCAGTCTGTATGACACTCACTAAGCGCTCACTGTTTCTATCAATGAATGTATTTTAATAGCATTTTAAAAGCATTTCTTCTAGACTAGTAGTACCCCGTGTACCGTGCATCTCCTTGGAGATTTGAATCTACCATCTCTTGATCCACTGACAGATATTCACTACAGCAGGCAGTTCAAACGTCTGGCACAGTTCACAGAGAGGAGGCTGGATAAGGGTGGATCCCTCATGATCATACAGGACCATGGAGAACATGCCTGATCACCAGAGCACACACTTCCTGGGGCTTCACAGCATGGCAGTGAAATATATTGCAGTTATTCAATGCCATGTGTTTTATTGCAAGTGAAAAATAGACAAATAGACAATTTTATTTATTTTTTTAATTTTTTTTTTTTTTTTTTGGCAAATTCATCAAAATTGTGTTTCTAGTGCCTTTACATGGAGTCTGTCCCAAGCCCAGTGTAAACACCGATGTACAGGTCGGCATTTTTTTCATCTGTAATTCAAGGAGACGACTCAGGGTTAACTGCTTCACAATCCAAGCACTTTATTGTGTTCTGATTTCAACTGAGTTCATCTTCTGAAAAATAATAATGGGGTTCACAGAATATAGGTGTGGAATAAAATCTGTTATATTTTCTTTTTCGAACTGGTCATGTTCTTTTTGACTTTGCAAAACTGGGGTGCGGGTTGCCTCTCCATTGATTTGACCTGTAACTTGTCTCTATATAAATGTGTGGAACATTCTTGTCTCCACGGAGACAAGAAGGTGGCTGACTGTCCAATGCAAAAGTGAAAGTGCACCTTCACCACTGTTTTTCTTGCTGTTTATCTTCACAGAAACCAGACCAGGATGCTGCCCTCCCATTTCCCCAGGTGTGATAATGAAGCTCTGAAGACAGCCAATGTGACAAGAACCTAAAATCCTGCTACAGCGACTGTGGACTCCAGCGCGTGTATCCTGATTTTACGAAAAGTTACTGAAAGGACAGTTATCGTCGTCATTTTGAGGTTTCTCTGAATCACTTTATATACTCTTATTTTAAGTATAGGCCTGCTTGTCATATGATTATTTAACCCCGACTCTTCTCTAATTTTGCAGAGAAATTGTACAGATACAGTAAATAAATGTTTGTCAAGAAGTCTGTGTAATCCCTCAGTCGTCCAGGTATAATCCATAGTAAAAGAAAAATTCAAATTTGTCAACTTTCACTCCAACAACTTTTTGGCCAGTTGACAGATTTTAATTTTTTGCCTATAGTCAAGGAGAACAGCATGGACTTTTTCATTAGGCTATCTGAAACTGTTGTCCTGTTCTGTTTATTTTTTTTAATAAAGATGACACCTCAAACACTGAGTTTTCATGTCGTGTTTGTTGCCACAGTTTGATCTTTTAATCATTTAACTCTTTAAAGCTACCATTTGTAATTAAACTGGCTGACCTGGTCCCGTTGTATTCATGCATAACACCACTAGATGCTATCTACATTACTGCTGTCTGAGAGTCTCCAGCTTTGGCCTGACAGAAGAAGACCACAGAGCACAGGGGAGTTTGAACCAAGGCCAGGGCCATTTCTCAAGTCCCAGTTTGCAGATTGTGTACTCGTTTACTTCAGATACAGCCTTGTGAGTGCAGATTCGGAGAATGGACTTGAGGAAAGGTGAGGCAAGTTTATTTTTACAACATAAATGGTACACCAAGTAATTGAAAGTGCTTTAGAGAATAGGGGAGACATTAAAATCACAATACAAACAAAACAAAACGTAATGAGCATAAATAATCATCATAAAATTAACATTAAAAGAGAATAGTGCAGAATAACAAGCTAACAGCTAAACAGAAACGATAATAAAAGTATATAGCAATGATGTACAATAGTAAGATATTGCATCAAATGAAAAAACAAAAAAAAAACAAAAAAAAACCAAAGCTAAAAAAGTCAGAGTGGCTACCCTATGGGTAGCCCGTGTTCTTACCAAAGCAAAAGGTAAAAAGGTTCCAAGGCAGAGAATAACCCCATGGATTCAGCTTGTCCATCAGGATGATGACAAGTAGCTGACTCACCCTGCCCACCAGGGGGCATCCTCTCACAGCTTTCATGGCCAAGGAGTTTTTGCCTGCTCCGACCTCACCTCCCTTAGGGGTTAGGCAGAGACATACAAGCAGAAGTATTAAGGTTAAGGTTATTAAGGTTTCTGTGTGTTATTGCTGATTTGTGTTATTTTGCGTGTTCGAGAGGGGCCTGTGTGGTGGATACCGATGTTACATATGTCTCACACACAAAATGTATTTTATCTGAAAGGGAAAACACTGGAAGTGGATAAGGGTTGCTATATTATGAATTCTGCTTACTTGATTATTCAGTTACAAGTTGTAATTAAAGAGAGATCTGAAAAGCTCCTCATCTCTTTTCTTGAAATTCTACTTATTCAAATAAAAAGTGCAGCTGCCATTGAACTCCACAACACCAACACACAAAGCACACGTTGTAGGTCCATTTTGACAGTTTGTTATTTATAAGTCAGAGGATCACAATGGTCCACCCAAATTATCCCCAAAACACCACATTCACAACATACTACACATTATTTGTGTGATGGAACTCTACACCAGTATTCAGGCGGGCTTCCGGGTCAGTCACATGTGGACCAAACAGTGCAAGAACCAAGCTCAAAGCCCGCTGTGATCAGTGACGATGAGCGTAAGTATCAGTCATGTGTACATCCCTATACTTTTACAGTTTATGTAACACTGATCATGACAGTTTAGTAATCACATGGGTAAGTATTTTGGTGATCTTAAGGTTTAAGACTGGCCTACTTTATTTGTCCCTGGGGTAGATTTGTTTTGCAGTGAAAAAAACATGGCGTCTCATACAAGTGATAGAGCTATCGCAAACTCAGACCAAATGCACTATCAAACAATAGACTATAATAAAAACAAAAACTAAAGTGCTCAAGGGCATTTCTGTCCTTCTCAAGATCCAAGGTTTAGGTTTTAATCTGCTGCCATTCTGGTTAGGCTCCACTAGTGAGGACAGTATGCATAGTCTACATATTTTTACACTGACAAGAGCTGTTTAGTCACCACAGACAACTTGGCTACTTTGTAAAACACAATGTTCTTTATGAGCATTTTTTGCAGATAAGCTATTATCACTTTATGATTCTCTAGGATAAGGTGGACTACAACAATAATGATGAACAAGTAATCAAGACAATAGCAGTGTTGATTAGTATAAGTACAATATGCAGGCTAAGTGAGTAGCCTATAAGTAAAAGTAAGTACATTGTAAGTGTGCAAATAAAATGTCTATAGCCTATCCCTTGCACAGTAGGACATGGCCTATTTGTTAAAGACATTGCATTATTTTTTATAATGGGCTTATACTGATGTCGCCTAAAAAATAGTTCTTCTGTCCAATTTATTAAATAACAGTAATCGTGCAAAAGTATTTTACAGACCTCAATGTCTCAAGCTTGGGGTTGTATTTAGGATCTGCTGAGGGTTTATGCAACATCATCACCATCATTGTAAGAAGCCTGTGCACTTATGTGTAGGGTGACCTAATTTTCAAAAAATTTAAAACTGGGACACACCCGGGTTGGGATGTTTGGAATAAATATAAAAGTCCATTCTTGACTCACTTGTGGCTCAGTATATAATGAGGGACTTCTGTCGATGCATTAATTTTTTTATTGCCAATTTTCAAGCACAGTTTTCTGCATTTTATTGTTGGTGCGTATCAAACTGGTCAAAAATAGGGACACCTGGGATATTTCTTGTGTACACCTGGGACAAATCACTGGTTTTGGATAAATCTTCTGGGACAGGGCTCAAAACTAGGACTAGGAACTATATAGGGATGTCTGGTCACCTTATTTTTGTGAAACACTTGTATGTTCTGTTTGGATGCAATAAAAGCTGACTGTCTCATTGATAAAAGATAAAGAACAGTAAAGTACAAACAATCAAAGCAACAACATGTGTGAATAATCAGTCTGTTTGTTTGCTAACAATATGTGCTGTTTCTCAGAAAACATCCATCTTCTCACTGTCAGGTTTTAGACCAGGCCACACTACAATCACGTCTGTCACTGCAGTGGCTGCTGATATCATTCATGCCTTGGAAAAGAAACAACACTGTGTGGCGCTCTTTGTTGGCTTGTCCAAGGTCATTGATACTGTAGACTCGAATATTCTCCTAAATAAACTCGTGTCCCTTAGTTTTGATAAAGTTTCTCTAAATTGGTTCAACCATACTTTTCAAATAGATCACAATCAGCAATAGCAGATGGATACATATCTCTGAGGTCAATAATAAACATGGAGTTCTTCCCCAAAATGCAGTCCTTGGCCCATTACTTTTTACTTTGTATATTAATAAGATTTTCCTTTTGTACTGACCATTTTTATGCAGATGACATAATTTTGTATTGTATCGCACCAACTGCTCAGGAAGCTCTATCCAAATTACAAAATGAATTTGAACACTTATAAATCTAAAACTGGTCCTCAATTTGTCAAAAACTAAAACTATGCACTTCACCAGATTTCATGTGACGGCCTCCTACAAGCCTATGTGTACTTTAAATGGAGACCTCATTGAACAAGTCCCTCATTATAAATACCTGGGTGTTTGGTTGGATAGCAGACTTCTTTTAAAAGACACATTGACAAACCCTAACCCTAACCCTACATATACACACACACACACACACACACACACACACACACACACACACACACACACACACACACACACACACACACACACACACACACACACACAACACACATATATATATATATATATATATATATATATATATATATATATATATATATATATATATATATATATATATATATATGTTTGTTTGTTTTTTCATATAAAAATAACATTTAGCAATAATAGGAATTCAATCTACAGTCCTTTTGTCTGGATTACGGGGACATTATTTATGGTCAGTAAATACTTAAATGTACATTTTACTATGTATTTTATTAATTGTAAATGTTTATGTTTTAACTGTGTACTCAGGACTTTGAAAATGAGATTAAATCTCACCAACTGCTAGGAAGCTCTATCCAAATTACAAAATGAATTTGAACACTTATAAATCTAAAACTGGTCCTCAATTTGTCAAAAAACTAAAACTATGCACTTCACCAGATTTCATGTGACGGCCTCCTACAAGCCTATGTGTACTTTAAATGGAGACCTCATTGAACAAGTCCCTCATTATAAATACCTGGGTGTTTGGTTGGATAGCAGACTTCTTTTAAAAGACACATTGACAAACCCAAACCCTAACCCTACCCTACAATACACACACACACACACACACACACACACACACACACAACACACACACACACACACACATATACACCACACACACACACACACACACACACACACACACACACACACATATATATATATATATATATATATATATATATATATATATATATATATATATATATATATATATATATATATATATATATATGTTTGTTTGTTTTTCATATAAAAATAACATTTAGCAATAATAGGAATTCAATCTACAGTCCTTTTGTCTGGATTACGGGGACATTATTTATGGTCAGTAAATACTTAAATGTACATTTTACTATGTATTTTATTAATTGTAAATGTTTATGTTTTAACTGTGTACTCAGGACTTTGAAAATGAGATTAAATCTCACTGGGACTTCCTGATGAAATATAAACATAAACAATACCCGGGGTGACAGTGGCTCAGTGGTTAGAGCGTTAGTCCTCCAACCCGAAGGTCAGGCCAAGTTCTGTTGTTGTGTCCTTAGGCAAGACACTTTACCGACATTGCCTAGTATGAAAGTGGTGTGCGCGTGAATGATCGGTGGTGGTCTGAGGGGCCGATGGCGCCGCCTCGCTTCCGTCATTCTGCCCCAGGGCAGCTGTGGCTACAATAGTAGCTCACCATCACCAAGTGTGGAGTGAACGAATAATGACTATAGTGTAGCGCTTTGAGATGCTCTGACAAGCCAGTAAAGCGCCTTACAAGTGTAAGGCATAATTATTATTACAATATGAAAGATGAGCACACGTGATCCTTTAAAATGACCTAGGTGCATTCCATGGAGTGGTAAAAGTGAATCTCAACATGAACATGAATAAAAGACAACAGGAAAAAATTTTCTCTAAGGTATCCAGAACCCCCGTTGTACTTTTCTAATATAGCCTAATGCAAACAAGCACCAAGGATTACACCAGTTTAAAAATATATTCATATATTAGCCCTGGGAAAAGGTTCAGTTTGGGCTATTTTTACACAACAAAAGACTTTATTTTAATATATCAACATTAAATTATTTTAAAAAAACAAAAACAAAAAACAGATAAATAAAAACATTTTTCCCTCATATAACCAATCTATGTATTTACTGAATCTGCCTATTGTCAAATCAATCATCAATAAATCAAATGAGCTGGACTTTGGCATGTTGCAGAATTTCTAATAGTAAAAACCTTAAAAATATAAAGTCGACAGAGTAGTAGCGAATAGTGTCGTCTCGCCCTCGACTAACAAATTAAAATACATACAGTATATTTATAGCATCAATACAATCATATCCGTTTGGTCTAGTCAAAGTGGCTAGAGGCCACTAGATGCACAAACAAGAGATACACCCGCGCATAACAACACATGATACTACGAAGGTTAGGTCAACAGTACAAGTAAAGATTTAAGATAAAGGCAAGTTTATTTGTATAGCACAATTTGTACAGGAAAGAAATCCAAAGTTCACAGAATAAGAAAGAGTGTAAAATTACACAAATCAAAATATAAATAATCACAAATAATCATCATAAAATTAACATTAAAACAGAAAAACAGAAGAGTGCAGAATAAAAACCTTTCAGACATACGCACGACTGGATTTAAACATCGTCAAAGTAGAGGCCTGTCTCATCTTCAGGAAAATCGTTCCAGGTTTTAACGGCACAAAACTGAAACGCTGATTCCCCATGTTTAGTCCTGACTCTGGGCACCAGCAGGAGGCTGGTCCCTGAAGTCCTCAGAGTGTGAGATTTATATGGCACTAACTTGTCAGCCGTGTGTACTATAGATACAGTGTACAGTTATATAAATATCTATTTTCCTTTTATAAAGAAGCAGTATTAAATTATTCCCTGATTGGGAAAAATGGACTAGTGTGGGCAGAGTTGTGTTTTAGTTTTTGTTTTTCCTCGAGTGATGAGATTAGTAAAACTCTGTTTCAATAGCATATACCTTTGGTGCTGGACCATGGAGAGAGCAGAGCTGCTTTTAAGTTTATTTTCTGAGCCACAGGAGCCATTGCAGAGACCTAAGCGCAGGACTTATGTGCTTGTACTTCCTGGTTCTGGTCAGGACCCGAGCAGCAGCGTTCTGGATGTACTGCAGTTGTCTTAAGGCTAATTTGGAGAGGCCAGTGAGAAGGCCGTTACAGTAGTCTATCCCACTGGAGACAAATGCATGGATAAGTCTCTCTACGTCTGGTTTTGACAGTATACCTTTGATTTTTGTAATGTTTTGTTGTTTTGTTTTTTTAAAAGCTGCAGATGTTGTGGCTGTTAACGTTCAAGTCTGAGTCCATTATTACCCCTAGATTTCTAGCCTGATTTGAAGGTTTTAGAGAAACATACTGGAGGTGACTGCTGACACTTTCGCTGTTTCTCTGGGCCAGAGATGATGACTTCATTCTTGTCTGAGTTTAGTTGGAGAAAGTTGTTTTGCATCCACTCACTGATCTGTTGGATGCAGTGGAGTGAATCCACTGGTCCATATTCACCTGCTGCAGTGAGACATAGATCTGAATGTCATCTGTATAGTTGTGGTAGGAAACATTATTGCTGCGTATTAACTGGCCTAAAGGCAGCATGTAGAGACTGAACAACAGGGGTCCAAGGATTGACCCCTGGGGCACCCCACAGGTCAGGGACATTTTATCTGAGACACATTTTCCAATTTCAACAAAGAACTCCCTGTTTTCTAGATAGGACTTGAACCAGGTTAGTGCCGTACCAGAGATGCCCACCCAGTCCTCTAGTCTCTGTGAGAGGATCCCATGATCCACAGTGTCAAGGGCAGAACTCAGATCTAACAGGATCAAGACTGAGATTTTTCCTGCATCAGAGTTTAGGTGGATGTTATTTGTCACCTTGATATGACCAGCCTCAGTGCTGTGGTGGGGTCTAAAACCTGACTGGAAAACATCAAAGGAGTTGTTCATTTGGAGAAAGTTAATAGGCTATTTATAAAGTTAATAAGCTGTTTGTAAGAATAAAGAAAGCCATAACAGGCTAGAGCGTATTTATGCTTTGATTGAGGTCCCCATGATGTCCCCATTATGTAACTTATTAGTTACTTCTATTATTACTATTACATCCAAGTCCAAATTCCCCTTATCATCATGTTTAATACAGGGCGGGCACAAGGCTCCTCTTCAGTAGGATAAATAGAAGCTGTACATGAGTTTAATCTTTGTCTGCAGCAGTGAACAACATGGTGCGCTCTGTCCTCTGCCTCCTGACTGTGGCCCTGGCCTTTGTGCCTCTGCTCTCTGCTATGAAAGGTCAGTCAGTTTGTTTAAGTTTATACTTTTGTACAAACTAAAAGCTGTTTGGATCCAAAATGACCCTGTATAGTTTCACAGGGTAATTTTACATGCAGGCTTGGTAGTATCTCCATGGAGGTTTAATAGGTTTAATGGCATACTATGGAACATTCTAGGCAAAGCTATAGCACCGCCATGGTGACCGTCTGTAGGGGACGATTTAATTAATTTTTTTTTCATGCATTGTAATAACAACTTCCTAAATGTCCTCAGTTATGCCTAAAGACAAACCAGGAACGTGCCCCATGCCAAATCCTTTTGCGATCTGTCACCACCATCACCACTGCACCTGTGACCAAGACTGTAGTGGCCATCAGAAGTGCTGCCCCACCAGGTGTGGGCACATCTGCCAGGACCCAGGTAAAATACTGTTGTGTTTAGTTCATCTGAAATTAAAGCCATGGAGACTGTCTGTAGGGGATGATTGAATTTCAAAAAGGCCTTTTTTTCATGTATTGTAATAACAACTTCCTAAATGTCCTCAGTTCCGCCCATAGTCAAACCAGGAACGTGCCCTAAGCCACCGCCTTTTGGGATCTGTTTCCATAAATGCACCTGTGACCAAGACTGTAGTGGCCATCAGAAGTGTTGCCCCAACTGGTGTGGGCTCACCTGCCAGGACCCAGTCCCAGGTAAAATACTGTTATGTGTTTAGTTCATCTGGATTTAAAGCCATGGAGACTGTCTGTAGGGGATGATTGAATTTCAAAAGGCCTTTTTTTCATGTATTGTAATAACAACTTTCTAAATGTCCTCAGATCCGCCCATAGTCAAACCAGGAAAGTGCCCTAAGCCATCGCCTTTTGGAATCTGTACCCATAAATGCACCTGTGACCAAGACTGTAGTGGCCATCAGAAGTGTTGCCCCAACTGGTGTGGGCTCACCTGCCAGGACCCAGTCCCAGGTAAAATACTGTTATGTGTTTAGTTCATTTGGATTTAAAGCCATGGAGACTGTCTGTAGGGGATGATTGAATTTCAAAAGGCCTTTTTTTCATGTATTGTAATAACAACTTTCTAAATGTCCTCAGATCCGCCCATAGTCAAACCAGGAACGTGCCCTAAGCCACACCCTTTTGGAATCTGTACCCATAAATGCACCTGTGACCAAGACTGTAGTGGCCATCAGAAGTGCTGCCCCAACTGGTGTGGGCTCACCTGCCAGGACCCAGTCCCAGGTAAAATACTGTTATGTGTTTAGTTCATCTGGATTTAAAGCCCTGGAGACTGTCTGTAGGGGATGATTCAATTTCAAAAGGCCTTTTTTTCATATATTGTAATAACAACTTTCTAAATGTCCTCAGATCCGCCCATAGTCAAACCAGGAACGTGCCCTAAGCCACACCCTTTTGGAATCTGTACCCCCATAAATGCACCTGTGACCAAGACTTGTAGTGGCCATCAGAAGTGTTGCCCCAACTGGTGTGGGCTCACCTGCCAGGACCCAGTCCCAGGTAAAATACTGTTATGTGTTAGTTCATCTGGAATGAAAGGACTTAAGCTAATTTCTTTATTTCTGAAAAATCAGAAATAAATCATATTACTCACTGCAGTGTAACTGTTTATTTGACAATTCAATAATCTGGTAACTCCATGTATCAGAAACTGATCAGATTTTTGCTGTTCATGTAAACATTACCACTGTTTTTCTGCTGTTTATCTTCACAGAAACTAAACCTGGATGCTGCCCTGCTCCGATCCCCCATTTAAGGCCGTGTGATGATGAATGCTCCTCTGACAACGACTGTGAAAAGAACCTCAAATGCTGCTACAGCGGCTGTGGGCGCCAGTGTCTCTGCCCTCAATAAGTATAGACTACCTACAGTCTATGTGAGCATGGCATGAGGGCAGGGGTGATCAGAATGAATAGGTCAGTCATTGTGGGGTTTCTTCATATACAGCCCATGGGTTTACCTGGTATACACCTTTTTAAAATGACCTAATTCTATAAGCCTGCTTGTTCAAAGACGATCAAACCCCAGCTGTTCTCTGACTTTGCATACAGAAAATACAGTAAATAAACCTGTTTATCAAAAACAAAGTGTACTTTTTGATTAGTTAAAAGTCTCTTGCTATAACATGTTGATGTAGTCATGTGCTCTTACATTCTGTTCTGTTTATTTCTTTAATGACACACTTAGTTTGAACTGCTTCAAACACATATACCATTTGTACCACATATATAACACATATATAACACATATATATTTGAATCATTCACCTATTTACTGTCTTTAGTTTGTTGGTTGTGGGTTTAATATCACAGGTAATACACACAAACCTTTTCCTTTAAGGGAAAGACTTAAGAGACTTAAGGTACTCGGGACGGATCTCATCAACGCCCGGAGCCTTGCCACCGAGGAGCTTGCCAACCACCTCAGTGACTTCGGCCAGGGTGATAGACCGCCTCCAGGTCCCCAGTCTTGGCTTCCTCCTCGGAAGACGTGACAGTGGGATTGAGGAGATCCTCAAAGTATTCCTTCCACCGTCCGACAACATCCCCAGTTGAGGTCAGCAGCTCTCCACCCGCACTGTAAACAGTGTTGGTGAAGCACTGCTTCCCCCTCCTTATATTATATTATATATAATATTATATATTATTATATTATAATATAATAATATTATTTTTATAATTATATATAATAATATTATTTTTATAATTATATATAATTATATAATATATTATTTATATTTATATATTTATATTATTTTTTAATGAAGCAGGCTACGTGAGTAGCCTCTAAGTGTGTATGTGCCACACATTCAAAAATTGACTCACAGACTCAAATTGAAGTTACGCTTCTATTTTCATATAAAATCCTGTCTGTCATTTGAGGCTCGTAAAAAACTTGTAAATGCCACTTTTCTGTCTGTTCTTGATTTTGGTGATGTGATTTATATGAATGCCTCTGTTGAGTGTTTACATGCTCTTGACACTGTGTATCATGGTGCACTACGTTTCATCACAAACATGAGGTCCCTGACCCATCATTGTGTCTTGTATGCCCGTGTGGGCTGGACTTCTTTGACACTTCGGAGACTGAGACACTGGTATGTTTTTATTTATAAATGTCTTGCTGGGCTGGTGCCGTCTTATCTCCAGCAGCTCATAGAGGTGAGGAGCAGCAGCACCTACAGTCTCCGCTCTCAGGAGCTGCTCCTGCTCTCGGTGCCCAGAGCTCGCACAGAACTCGGGAAAAAGGCTTTTTGCTTTGCTGCAGCTCATTTCTGGAATGAACTCCAGAGGGATTTTAAACTGAAGGATTTGGTGTCGTTGAACTCTTTTAAATCACTTTTAACTGAACTTGAAACAGAACGATCAATTTGTAAATGTCTCACATAGGACTCGTTTTATGATGCTCGGTTTGTGTGTTATTGTGTGTTATTGTCTTGTGTCTGTGCTGGTGCTGCCTCTTGGCCAGGACACTCTTGAAAAAGAGATTTTAATCTCAATGAGTTTTTTATCCTGGTTAAATAAAGGTTAAATAAAAAAAAAATAAATAAAAAAAGTAAATTTAAGTAAGTGTGCAAATAAAATATGTCTATAGCCTATCACTTGCACAGTAAAATATAGCCCATTTCTTATAGAAATTACATTATATTCAGTGACATGCGGTCAGGTGAGGCCACCACAGAGAAAAAAATAAATGCAATGGTTATATTTATACAATGATTCGTACTATAAAGTAATTTTCTATTTAACTTTGCAATTTTATTTTTTACTCAAAATCGCTGAATTTTTATGTTTACCGTTGAAATCCTGAGAAGAGAGCATCGCGGTGAGGCACAGTGCCTCACATGGACTGACTGTGCTGTAGCTCAGTAGTGACGCTGCTGCTTTAAGCGGCTGTGAAAAGGCACCGGGTGAGGGACGCAGTTACCCTGCCGCATGTTAGGGGGCACACGTGAGCCCAGGAATTCTTGTAACTCCCGCAGAATAGGGGCCGCAAACTACAATTTAGAGTTAGCAAGTCAACTTTAGCAATCCGTTCACCTTTTTCTCTATGTCTGGCCCTATTTTTTTTACTTTTTAAATGGAGGAAGATTACATATTAAAGCTCGAGCTGTTTTCTAAACTGGACTTTCGGATGAAGCAGGAGGTTATAATTTAGGAAAACCAACGCTAAAGGAGCTAAATGGTTTGCTCCAGACTATGGGATGAAAGACTCACTCTTTTCAAACCGAGACGTACAAAAAACAATACAAAACCAGCTTGCTTTTTATTTCATACGGACTTTGGAACTTTTATTTTGAAATTCTTTTTTATTCTGGCCCCAAGTCACTTACTGGGAGAGACACTGGACCCGGGGCCAAATGTACTGACAGCTGGTTTATATGTTTGTAAATCTGATTGTGATGACATCAGTGCCTCACCAGCCTCACCGCACGTCACTGATTAATTTTTATAATGGGCTTATACTGATGTCGCCTAGAAAATAGTTCTTCTGTCCTGATTCCATCCATTTTCTTCCACTTTATCCGGTCCAGGTCGCGGAGGCAGCAGTATCAGCAGGGAAGCCTAGACTTCCCTATCCACACACACTTCCTCCAGCTCTTCCGGGAGGATCCCGAGGCGTTCCCAGGCAAGCCAAGAGACATAGTCCCTCCAATGTGCCCCAGGGCCAACTTCCAGTGGGACATGCCTCCCTAGGGAGGCGTCCAGGAGGCATCCGAAATAGATGCTCGAGCCACCTCAGCTGGCTCCTCTTGGATAAAAGTATTTCACAAACCTCAATGTCTCAAGCTTGGGGTTTTATTTAGGATCTGCTGAGGGTTTATGCAACATCATCACCATCAGTGTAAGAAGCCTGTGCACTTATGTGTAGGGTGACCTAATTTTCAAAAAATTTAAAACTGGGACACACCCGGGTTGGGATATTTGGAATAAATAAAAAAAGAGCACGTAACACTGGCCATTCTTGACTCACTTGTGGCTCAGTATATAATGAGGGACTTCTGTCGATGCATTAATTTTTTTATTGCCAATTTTCAAGCACAGTTTTCTGCATTTTATTGTTGGTGCGTATCAAACTGGTCAAAAATAGGGACACCTGGGATATTTCTTGTGTACACCTGGGACAAATCACTGGTTTTGGATAAATCTTCTGGGACAGGGCTCAAAACTAGGACTAGGAACTATATAGGGATGTCTGGTCACCTTATTTATGTGAAACACTGGTATGTTCTGTTTGGATGCAATAAAAGCTGACTCATTGATAAAAGATAAAGAACAGTAAAGTACAAACAATCAAAGCAACAACATGTGTGAATAATCAGTCTGTTTGTTTGCTAACAATATGTGCTGTTTCTCAGAAAACATCCATCTTCTCACTGTCAGGTTTTAGACCAGGCCACACTACAATCACGTCTGTCACTGCAGTGGCTGCTGATATCATTCATGCCTTGGAAAAGAAACAACACTGTGTGGCGCTCTTTGTTGGCTTGTCCAAGGTCATTGATACTGTAGACTCGAATATTCTCCTAAATAAACTCGTGTCCCTTAGTTTTGATAAAGTTTCTCTAAATTGGCTCAACCATACTTTTCAAATAGATCACAATCGGCAATAGCAGATGGATACATATCTCTGAGGTCAATAATAAAAATTTCCGCAAGGTTCAACCCTTACTTTTTTCTTTGTATATTACTAGCATTTTCCTATTGTACTGACCATTTTTATGCAGATGACATCATTTTGTATCGTATCGCACCCACTGCTCAGGAAGCTCTATCCAGGCAGATCAATTCTAGCTTGTGCTGAAAGGACGTACAGTAATATTCTATGTTACCTAGGTGTTCTGACTAGTCCATTATGACTATTTTCCATTTCAGTTTGGCCAAGTGTGCTAGCCCTTTAATAAAAATCAAGACATTGTCCCTACAGGTCACACGTGATGTGACATGTGTTAGTTACACTGTGATAAGTTCATGAAGGCATTCCCTGTAAGTATAAAAGAGTCAAAACAGTTAAAGGTATTCATAAATAAGATGTGTTCAAACAGTTAAAGGTATAAAGATGAACTATTTACAAACTAATTTACATGCTAACTTGTTAGCTTAATCATATTTGTTATTCGTATATTTGTAAGAACACTAATGTACACTGTATTATTTTATTGCAGTTTCACACCTGCCATATAAAAAAACATCCTAAACCCATCCTGGCATCAGTGACTTATTGTGCAGCTGTTTAACTCCTGGATAGTAGGAACTGGGTTCTATGAGGCTAGTACAGTACACAATCATTCCATTAATGGTTGCCTTGTATCACAGGCTCACAGCTGGAGTAACCTTAACCCACCGGCTCCCAGCGAAAGGGCTTAACATACACAGGCTCAACATTTCCCGAATCAGCCAAAATCATAATAACATATTTGTCAAAATTTGCTTTATATCTGGATATAAAACCAAACTCTCCAATACATCTAATCAGTACAGATAGCGAATTAGAAAGAAAAATGTCAGAAGGATGACATCTGCATACAGCAGTATTGTACGTTCTTTATCCCTAATTGTGACCCCATGAAAATTTTGATTTTGTCTAATGGCCATAGCTAGAGGTTGGCCAAAGCGAACAATAATGGTGACAAGAGGCTGCCCTGAGCTGTATCTCTGCCCAGTTCAAATGGAGGGGACAGGAGACCATTAGTTAAGACAGACGCTGTTGGTACTTTGTATAGTAATTTGATCCATCTCACAAAATTTGGTCCAAAGCCAAATCTTCCCATTATTTCAAATATATACTCCCATTCAATTCTATCAAACGCCTTTTTGACAACTACCATTGCTGGCATTTTATTAGAATTGAGAAAATAAATAATACTGAACAGGCATTATATTATAATAAGAATTTTGCCCCTTAATGAAACTTATTTGGTCTGCTTCCACTAGTGAGTACATCACTTTCTCCAACCTGAGAGCAAGAATTTTGAAAGTATTTTATTATCAACGCCAAGAAGGCTTAGATAGGTCTGTATGATGAGCACAATTCTGCATTTTTTCTTTTTTAAGCTATCAGTGTAATATTAGCTTGATACATAAATTTAGGGAAAAGTGGCTTCTTCAAAAGATCTTTTATAAACTGTAAGTAAAAAGCTGCTTATTTTCCCCTTCATGATCTTAAAAAACTCTACTGAAAAGTCATCAAGCCCAGGACATTTCCCAGACTGAAGTGTAGATATTGCTTTGCCCACTTCTAGCTGATTATGGGCTACTCCAACAGGTTAACTTGGCCATCAGATAGCTTGGGAAACTCCAGGTTATCCAGAAAAAAAAAAAAAAAAAAACTGAGCTAAGCCTTAAAGTGACAATCTCAGAACTCTACAATTTTGTGAAAAATCTCTAAAACTTGTGTTAATTTCTCTGTTTCCTACATGCCTCATGTTATTGGAGTCCATAATTGTTGTTATAAAAGTATTTAAAGGAGCATTTCTTGAAAAATGAGCTACAGTACGGTTGGGTTAATTAGCTGATTCGAAAACCCTTTGTTTGAAATGCAAAATGAATATCTTTTTCAGCTTTACATGTTATTAAGTTATTCAAGGCTGTTCTAGTCTCTTTGAGCTCAGTCAGCATTTCAGATGACTGTGTTTCATAATAGTGTTTCTTTAGTTTTTTGATGTTGTTTTCTAATTTTAATTGTCTTGCTAATCTTCCTTTTTTTCTTATTAGCTGTAAAAGAGAGAATCATACCTCTCCTATAAGCCTTGTAGCAATTGCATAAGATTCTTGGGTCAATCCCTTCAATATTATTACTCTCTAAAAACAGTGTTGTTTGCTCTGTTAGAAATGTCACAGTTTGGTTAGTTAATTAGAGTAGATAGTGGTGGAGGCCTGTCCAACTCCGGACACATCCATCCATCCATCCATCCATCCATTTTTTTCCACTTATCCGGGTCCGGGTCCCAGGGGCAGCAGTCTAAGCAGGGACTCCTAGACTTCCCTCACCCCAGACATGTCCTCCAGCTCTTCCGGTGGGACTCCAAGGCGTTCCCAGGCCAGCCAAGAGACATAGTCTCCAGCGTGCCTCCTCCCGGTGGGACATGCCCATAACACCCACCTATGGAAGCATCCAGGAGGCATCCTGAGCAGTTGCCCGAGCCACCTCAACTGGCTCTTCTTGATGTGAAGGAGCAGCAGCTCTACTCCGAGCTCCTCCTGGGTGACTGAGCTCCTCACCCTATGTCTGAGGGTGCGCCCAGCTAGCCTGTGGAGGAAACCCATTTGGTCATGACCCAGAGCTCATGACCATAGATGAGAGTAGGAACGTAGATTGATCGGTAAATCAAAAGCTTTGCCTTTCGATTGAGCTACACCGATCCGCCTGTCAATCTCCGAGATACTTGAACTCCTCCACTTGAGGCAAGGGCTCACCACCCACCAAGAGAGGGCAAGCCACCTTTTTCCGGTCGAGAACCATGGCCTCAGATTTTTCAAGAGGTGATTCTCATCCCAGTCGCTTCACACTCGGCTGCAAACCGCCTCAGTGCCTGTTGCAGGTCCTGGCTCGATGAAGCCATCAGGACAACATCATCTGCAAACAGCAGAGATGAGATCCTGTGGTTCCTGAACTAGACCCCCTCCAGCCCCTGACTGAACCTAAATTCTGTCCATAAATGAACAGAACTGGTGACAAAGGGCAGCCCTGGCGGAGTCCAACATGCACTGGGAACAGGTTTGACTTATTGCCGGCAATGCGAACACAACTCCTGTCCCGGTCTGGAGCACCCCCCAAAGGACACCGTGAGGGACACGGTCAAATGCCTTCTCCAGATCCACAAAGCACATGTGGACTGGTCGGGCAAACTCCCATGAACCCTCGAGCACCCGATGGAGAGTGTAGAGCTGGTCCAGTGTTCTACGACCGGAATGAAAACCACACTGCTTCTCCTGAATCCGAGGTTCGACTATCGGTTGGATTCTCCTCTCCAGCACCCTGGAATAGACCTTACAGGGAAGGCTGAGGAGTGTGATTCCCCTGTAATTAGAACACACCCTCCAGTCCCCCCTCTTATAGAAAGGGACCACCAGTGGGTGCACTGCAGTGACGTGCGGTGAGGTTCATGACATGTGATCTGATGTCGTCACAATCAGATTTACAAAGACATAAACCAGGTGTTGGCAAGTAAATCTGACGCCGAGCCAATTTTTCTCCCAGTGACTTGGGGCCAGAATAAAATTTTAAAGTTTTTAAGTCCATGTGAAATAGCTCTTATAGTATGAACTAAAAACTTATCCTTATTCTGTTTCCCCAATTTTCAATGGATTGAAGTCATTAAATTTCTTACCATTTTGTACCTCTCCGTTTGAAAAGAGTCTTTCGTCCCGTCGTCTGGAGCAAACCATTTAGCTCCTTCAGCGTTGGTCTTCCTTTAATTATAACCTCCTGCTTCGACGGAAAATCCAGTTTAGAAAACTGCTTTAGGTTTGATATGCAATCTTTCTCCTGCATTTAAAAAGTAGGGCCAGACAAGAAGAAAAAAGTTAATTGCTAAAGATGACTTGCTAACTCTAAATTGTAGTTTGCGACCCCTATTCTGCTGGAGTTACATGAATCCCTGGGCTCACGAGTGCCCCCTAACATGGGGCAGGGTAACCCTCGGTGCCTCACCTAGCGTCTCTTCTCAGGATTTCAACTGTAAACGTAAAAATTCAGCAATTTTGAGTTAAAAAAAAAAAAGAATGAAATTGCAAAGTTAAATAGAAAATAACTTTATTGTACAAATCATTGGATAAATATAACCATTTCATTTATTTTTTCTCTATGATGACACTTCGAGGACACCTGGCCAAATCCCCGTTAAATCGGAACCCGCAGTCTTTTCCTAGCGTCTGTAATAGTGGTAGTGGCTCCTGTGCTGCTGCCCTGTTTCGCCTCCTCCCAGCTCTGACAGGAGAAGAGTGCAGCTGCATTGAATGGGGCGCTATAAGCACGCGATTGGTTGGGGTGGTCACATGAGGGAACTGAAAGTGTGGGGCATTTACTGGCATAGGAAAGCATAGGAAAATGGGAATTTATATAATTAATTATGGATGTGGGGATTTTAGACCTGGGTTACACGTAAAATGATATTTGTATGTATAAAAAATAAATATTTTTCATTATTATATGTTATTTTTAATCACACATTAGCTCTGGCTCCACTCACGAGAGGGCCGTTCTATTGCCATGTTAATTGTCATGGTAACAGAACGCATACAGTGTCCAGTGTCGATTGGGACGTGCGTCTTATGTAGTAAGCTCACAGTTTTCAATCTCGGCTCGAAATCGACTTTTTCTTAACTACATTATTGGACCCCCTTACATTCCAAATGCTTATCTTGCAGCAGTAGCATAGAAATAAATAATTTAAAAACTCATACAATGTGATTTCCAGATTTTTTTTTTACATTATGTCTCTCACAGTGGACATGCACCTAAGATGAAAATTTCACACCCCTCCATGATTTCTAAGTGGGAAAACTTGCAAAATCACAGGGTGTTCAAATACTTATTTGCCTCACTGTATGTTGTTGTTTTGTTGTTATTCTTTTTTTGTTTTTTCTTGCCAAATACACAACAGACCAGTCTGTAACCTCAAACATAAACTCCAAAAAACTAGTTCCAGGCAAGACCTAAACACAAGGCCTGGACCAAGCAACCTTCTCTTAACAGATGAGACAAAAATGCAAATAAGAATAAAAAAAAAAAAAAAAAAGCATCTATCTAGGCATATCCTACATCAAAGTACAGCTATAAGGGGAATACTAAAACACCCCAAACCAGATAAAATCAAACATACACATAATGGCTCACCGATAATCAACTAATGCTACCGTAATAAGCCTCAAGTAATGATCCTGTATTACAAATGTGAATCATTAAACCTCAGTTTATTTGGTTCCCGGCAGATTCATCACAAAGTCCTTCACCTCCTTTGTTGTCTTAAGGGAGAGACTAGAGCCATCAGGGTTAAGTATCTTGACAGTAGCTGGATACAAAAAGGAAAATCCGACTCCTGCATGTCGGTTCTGCATCTATGTGCATCAGCAGACTCCTGTCTCCTCTTCGCCACCACCGCTGAAAAGTCACGGTAGAAGGTCACTGTGTCTGTTACCATCACCATGGTACCTTTTGCCCTCATAGCATGGAGAATCCTGTGAGCATCGGTATGATAGTGCGCAGCCCTGCTGCACGTCTCAACTGTGGGCAACTGCAGTGAGCTGTATTGATCACCATATCCCGCTGCAAGCCCAGAACCTCCAGTATCCACTTTTTTTTTTTTAAATCCACTGGCAAGGCACTCTCCTTACCATCTTGGAATCTAACGATTCTTACATTCTGCCTTCGGTTCTGGTTCGCAAAACTGTCCGGTTTCTCCAGAGCTCTTTGAGGCTGGGCCAATACAAGGCTCTCTCATGACCGCGGCATCCTCCAAGTCCGAATCCCTCTGCTCTACCATATCCATCCTCTCTATGAAACTGTCAAATTTACCAGACAGTTCGTTCAAAGGCTTTAGCTCGTCATCCAGCATTAGGGATATATTGGCAGTTACCTTATCCAAGAATCCTTTTCATCTCGATGGTCAATGCTAGGCGCACATCCTCGGTATCGCCCATGACCTTGTCTGCTTGGCTGTTGCTTACTACGTGTTAGAGCTAGCTTTAGTCTTAGGTCCTCATTTGCTCATTTCACTATTCTTGCTTGTTTCAGGCTGTTTGAATATAAACTGCCTCAGTGTGTGTGATGTTGTTGAATGACGTTTTCAAAGTGAGTCAAAAATACGTATTTTTAAACTCACCTGGTGCAGAGCCGAAAAACACGTGTCTACTCAACTCGCCACATCGCCCCCTCTCCCCCACAACAGGAACTGTTTCATTAAGTTATCTGGAACTGTTACAGTAACATGTCGATGCATGCTCTGTGCTCTCATTTTATGTTCCATTTTTTTAATAAAGCTGCCACCTCAACACTGAATTTTATTGTGTTAGTTTCAACAGTCTTGTATTTTATTAATTTAACTCTTTAAAGCTACCATTTGTACTTAGACTGGCAAGTGCCTTGAGTTGTTCACAGATGGCTACACAGCTCGGAGCGATGCACACTGGAGATGGAGCAGGACCTGAACCTTCTCTTCAAAGCCCTGACTAAAGTTTTTGTAGTCACATCTGTCTTCAGGACTCAGCTGTAGTTATGGGTCATTTGAAGCCGAGGCACCGAGTAAAAGGGGGCGTGTCGAGTGAAGCCGCGATTCGAGGCTTGCGTCAGATTGCCAAAAAAACCACGTGACCTGTGAATGTGAGGCCTCGTGAACATGATGTCATTGGTTAATTTACTGTGTTACGTGCTCAGGCACACTTCATGGGCTACTGCTTTTTTAAAATTCACTTTCACTTTAGCCTAACTTTCACATGCTAAAAGAAGCTTTTTTTATTTATAGAGCATTTGGTTTTACTACCAGAATATGGCCGTGTAACCTACTTCTATTCTTGTATTTGTTTTTTTTCACTGAACATGATGTACAGTCAGTTCAACATTCTTTCAGCTCAAAAAAATATAATTGTGTTATTTAAGCAAATTTCATGGATCATGCCACTGCTGAAGTGGTTCAGAGAGTGGATCAGAAGAAGCAAGATAGGCACTGGGACAGTTTATAGACGTGTCTGTCTGTGTGTCTCTCTCTCTGAGGTGTTTTGTGTGTTTGATGTGGATAGTGCTTAAAATACATAACTGATGCAGAAGAAGATTAGAGAATTGAGGATCTTTTTTACTTGATAAGTGAAACCACTGAATGTGATGTTTTAAATGAAACAAGATTCCATTTGGTTTCTCTTTTTACATGTGTTACATTTTTTGTCCACAAGATGGTGTAGTTGAACATATTGAATCACTTGGCGAGGCATTGACTCCTGTACCGGTACAATTGCCTGAAAGCCTCAGGTGGTTCATGGGGCTTCATTTGACCATCACTACTCAGCTGGACAGACTAGACAAAGACGCAAGTGCATTCATTCCAAACACTGAAGAAAATTTACCAAAAAAAAAAACAAAAAATCTGCTGCAAGATTTAAAAGCATCATGGCCATATCACCCTGTACACACAGCACTCTCCCTGCGCAGACTGAGGTTGGCTCGTTTTATAGAGTCCTCCCTTAGTTGGTTTCTCCCACACTGCAGTGCAGGTAAGTTCCAGCAAATCCAATAATATTGTTAAAAAGTTATTTTTAGCAAAACAGTGTGAATCTTCACTCAATCAAATCTGTTATTAAAGTAGGGCTCTATATTACTTTATCAGCGTTAACTGTGGAAAACAAATTAGATACAAGAAGCTAAAATATTTGGACACCCCTTCTCTTCAGCTCGCAGTTGTTTGGCCCGGAACCTTCTTAAGGTGCTCGGGCTGCCTGGGTAGTCATTTGGCTGGAGCACTGAAATGACAGACAGCACAGGTAAGAAGAAGAAATTCAAACAATTCAGCTGCAAGCAATTAGCTGATGCTCATGTTTGTTCACAGGCCAGTTTTAACTGCACAACCGTTTTAGTTAATTAATGGACATCCCAAACTTCTTTGCGTATTGTCATTTTTACCTGTCAGCTTTAAGTTTAGGCCTGTGTCATGGACTAGCTACATTATAGCCACACAGACTGAAACGTCTTCAGCTGGTAGCTCAGGTGAGTCGAGGTTGGCTTAATTGAACCTTTACCAAGGAGGTTTGGCTCGTCTCCTTCTGGTGTCAGGAAACGCACTGAATTTCTTGTGGTTTATTTTCTGACCACAAGGGCTACTGTAGGCTGTAACACACGCTACAACAAGAGCAAAACGACAGCAGTCTGCACTCACTAGAGCCAGTGCCAAAAAAACTGACAAATACAAGATTTACATCAACTTCACCAACAAAAACCTTTACAAGAACAACTCTGAACTAAACACAAAATGTCAGATAATTATAATATTTGATGGTGAAAAAAATTGCTGTGCTTTTTTTCCCCTCATACACCTATGTCAGGAATCTACAGAATCAATATTAAATTTGATGTGTAAATTTGAGTTTTTGATTTGACACTGTAGGAGAATAGGACAATCAAATCATCTGTGGATCTTAGTTTTTTCTAGGTGAGGGTAAGATGACGAAATACCATTACTCTTACCATTATGGCCACGCCCAAAGAAGTCCCAGTATGATCATGTTTAATGCAAGGCAGGCACAAGTACCGCTCTGACGGAGGCTCCTTTTCAGAAGGATAAATGGACAGATTAAACTCATGTACAGCTTCTGTGTCTGCAGCAGTGAACAACATGGTGCGCTCTGTCCTCTGCCTCCTGACTGTGGCCCTGGCCTTTGTGCCTCTGCTCTCTGCTGCGAAAGGTCAGTCACTTTAAATATGCTTTTATATGGAGAACATTGACCGCCCATGTCATACTCAATTCTATGAGCTTGCATAGTTCCATATGGTGTCATTTTCCCCACAATGTCCAGTCCAGATTTAATGTCCTGGTGACATTTGTGAAAATCAGACAGACCTGGATTTACTTGAACTAATGTACTAAATTGAACCTGGTGTTTATCTGGAATTTTTCACAGTAATAGCATTGAATTTGGGTAACTGATTGTTCAATGATACATTTCCTGATAATTTTTCAGATTATTTCAATTGAAATCAGAACATGAAGTTGGTCACAGAATTTAGGTGAAATCTGACATTGAGCTGGTCATGTTCCTTATGACTTACATTTGTGTAAAAGTTTCACATTTAAAGTGGTTTAAAATTTGCATTGGCAAATTTATCTTTTTTGCCAACTCATTAAAATTGTTTCCAGTGAATTTGGAGGAGAAACCCGGAGTCTGTCCCAAGCCCAAGCTACACATTGACGTACCAAGGACCACTTGTCTGAATGCGTGCTCCTCAGACAGTGAATGTGAGAAAAACCTGAAGTGCTGCTTCGACGGCTGTGGACATGTTTGTAAAGAGCCGCAAAGAGGTAACGTGTCCCTCAGGAATACATGTGGTGGATGTTTCTGAACTGCTCATGGTTTCCTCAGTAATGGAGTGATCAAATCCTACATTATCCTTGCCCCACCTGTTTGTATAAATATATACTTGTTACTAAGAATAATTTTTATGCATGTCAGTGCTTAAAGAACAGTATTACAAAAAACATCGGGCACCTCTTTTTCCACCATTTTATTTGAAACTTCTTGAATGTCCACAGGTGGGCCTAAATCTCAACCCAAACCAGGATCGTGCCCTATTCCAAGTGGTCCTGGGATCTGTATCCAAGCATGCACCTCTGACGAAGACTGTAAGGAGGATTTAAAATGCTGCTCAAACGGCTGTGGGCATACCTGTCAGCGGCCAGTCGGTAAGTAATGAATTTGATGAATACAAGGAGTTGACTCTGGGTTAACTGACTGACTGACTTCTATTGTGAAATGGTATTGACTATGAAGAGGTGTAAAATAAAATGTTCTTGATGTTACAGAAATGTATTGATGTGAGTTGGTTTTCCCCTCTGCAGATTTGACCTGTAACTGTTTATCTTCACAGAAACCAAAACAGGATCCTGCCCTGGGCCAATCCCCCATTTCACCAAATGTAAAAAGGGATGCACTGATGACAGTCAGTGTCCCAAGAACTTCAAATGCTGCGACAGCAACTGTGGACTCCAGTGTGTGATCCCCCTTAAACATGAACCGGCAAAATAAAGGATGATCACAATAATTTTGGTCTTTTATGAATCTTGAATCACTTTATACTCTTACTCCAAGTATAAGCCTGTTTGTGAAAACATTATTTAATCCTGGCTTTTCTCTGCCTTTGTAAAAATTGTGCCAATACACAATTTGTCAAGAGAAGGTGAACTTTTTATTGTTTTTAATAATTCTACCTCAACACTGGGTAAGATCGACAGACATATTTCAATGTTTTCTGTAGCTTTTGATGCCACTTGACATTTTGAAAACACAAACTAGACTCTGGAGCTGATGGTTTGAAAAAAAGGCTGAAGCCAAGGAAATTTTTGAGGACAAGTGGATCAGAGTTTGTTTGGGAACAGTTTAATGCATCCTTTCAAGGGAAGTGGAGCTGCATTGTTCATTCTGCATAGTTTTTGATTAAAGTACAGAACTAAGCAATTTGTATTTACTTAGGATATTACAATGCTGATAACCTTGCAGGGCCGGGGGGGCAGGTCTGGTCTGCCTAGACATTTGATACGGCCCTCAGCTGATTTTGTATAAAAAATTGTTCTTAATTTTTTGAACTCTTGTGAGCTAGCTTTGCGTGTCCAGCGCCTCTGTAGCAGCCGCCCACCAGAGCAGGCACAAATGAAGACTTTGCTCTTGTGAACGGGGTCTTTGACTGACACGCTCAGAGTAGACAGAGTAGGTGTGGACTGGTCTCAGTCAGCCTGACTACTTATGGTGCACCCTCAACGCTTGGGGAAAACGCAGGTGTTCTGACAAAGTTCAGAGACAAATTTCAAGTTGTAAATGGAGGTGATTTTTGGACATTTCACTGTATATTGCACCAAGAGGGCATTGTGCTACTGGTCGTTAAGGATGGATCACATTATAGAAGTTGTTTGAACTGTTAATTTCATCAGAGCCAGAGGTCTGAATCATCACCAGCCAAACTAGCCTAATAAACTGCAGTTTTCTAACATTTTACCACTTTGGCTTTTTCAATAAACATTGTGAATTAGAATTGTGTCTTGGCCTCCTTAAGTAAATCTTACCCGTGTGCCTTATGCTTAGCATTCTATACTTGTCCAGGTGAAATTCCTGGAGTGGCGTTGCTGGATGTTTATGATCATATTATAGTAAAGTGCCAACCAATTAAAGGTTCTACTCCACTGCTCCCACTAACAAGGACTATGACAATTCTATGTTCATAATTTTCTGGAAAAAAAAGTAACCACTGCGCATGATTTTAGATGTGGAGTTGTTTTAGTTGTCCAGAATTATTTCACAGATTTGCATAATGGAGTTTAAACATTTCTATATTAATCTCAACATGCACTAAAAAAAACTAAATGCACAATCAGCTGTACTGCGGCCAAATTAATGTTAAAACGGAGACATTGCCTTGAAATAGCACCTACCTTTCCTAAAGTCTTAAAGGTTGTTCGTAATATATTTTGTAAAAGAACAATCTTTAAATAAACAGCTTTTGTATTACACTTGTCTCTGTGCACAAAAGTTTGGACTCATTGCTATTTTCAGGTATTTATGCTGTGAGTTTTCTGGTCTGGCTCCCTTAAAATCAAACTAGGTTGTATACGGCCCCCAGAACAAAATGAGCTTGACACCTCCGCTTTAATGCCTGATTATAGATGGATTTGAACGATTTGTACATGTTCTCATTGGCCTGGGACCAGCAGGATAAACTTTAGGTCTTGTGTGGAATAACCATGGCACTGAAATATGTGAGACGCCTCGACTGTCAAGATGTTCCTCATGTGTGTTAGGGAAGAGACGTTTTATCAAATTGAGTTGTGCACTTTTTATATGCTTTTTGAAAGACAAAGTTTGGTCTAAATGAACCTAGGTACTTTTTCTGAGTTACAATATTTATTTTTTCTCCGTTAACATAGATGTCGGGCATTTTGGTCAAATACATACTGATTGTTTTATTGGAGCCAATTACCAATTTTGTCTGATGATATCGAGAAAGAGTGCTCTAGCTTTTCAAAATTGCTGGATTACTTTATTTCGAAGCACATTTTATAATAGTCAATCGGCTGCAAGCCTCCTCCCTTAATTGGTTTCTCCCACACTGCAGTGCAGGTAAATTCCAGTCAATGCAATAAAATTGTTAAAAGTGTTATTTTTTTTAGCAAAAGAATGTTAATCTTTATTCAATCAAATCTGTTATTAAAATAGAGCTCTATATTACTTTATCAGTGTTAACTGTGGAACAGAACAAGATAAAACAGGCTAAAAGATTTGGACACCCCTCCTCCTCAGCACAGTTGTCTGGCCTGGAACCTCTTAAGGCGCTCCGGCTGATTGGGGAGTCATTGGCTGGAACACCCAAGACAGACACAGGTAAGGAGAAATTCAAAGAATTTAATTGTACTTGCTCATGTCTAGCCACAGGCCAACTACAGAATCAATATTAACTTTGCTGTGTGTGTTTTGTCCTATTCTCCCACAGTGTCAAATCAGTCAAATCACCTTGTGTGGATCTTATTTAGGTTTTCTAGGTGAGGTTCAGATGATAAATGACAATTATTCTTATTATTGTCAAGCCCAAAGAAGTCTCAGTATGCTCATGTTTAATGCAAGGCACAGGGACAGCTCTGTACTGAGGCTCCTCTCCAGGAGGATAAATAGAAGCTGTACATGAGTTTAATCTGTGTCTGTCTGCAGCAGTGAACAACATGGTGCGCTCTGTCCTCTGCCTCCTGACTGTGGCCCTGGCCTTTGTGCCTCTGCTCTCTGCTGCGAAAGGTCAGTCACTTTAAATATGCTTTTATATGGAGAACATTGACCGCCCATGTCATACATACTCAATTCTATGAGCTTGCATAGTTCCATATGGTGTCATTTTTCCCCACAATGTCCAGTCCAGATTTCATGTCCTGGTGACATTTGTGAAAATCAGACATGGATTTACTTGAATACTAATGTACTAAATTGAACATGGTGCGTTTGTCTGGAATTTTTCACAGTATAGCATTGAATTTGGGTAACTGATCGTTCAATGATGCATTTCAGTCCAAGTGCCTAATTTTTCAGATTATTTCAAATGAAATCAGAACATGAAGTTGGTCACAGAATATAGGTGAAATCTGACATTGAGCTGGTCATGGTCCTTATGACAATCATAGATTTGTGCAAGTTTCATATTTAAAATGGTATGCATTTGCAGTGTCAAACTGCCAACTCATTAAAATTGTTTCCAGTGAATTTGGAGGAGAAACCCGGAGTCTGTCCCAAGCCCAAGCCAAACATTGACGTACCAAGGACCTCTTGTCTGGATGTGTGCTCCTCAGACAGTGAATGTGAGAAAAACATGAAGTGCTGCTTCGACGGCTGTGGACATGTTTGTGTGGAGCCACAAAGAGGTAACGTGTCCCTCAGGAATACATGTGGTGGATGTTTCTGAATTGCTCATGGTTTCCTCAGTAATGGAGTGATCAAATCCTCCATTATCCTTGCCCCACCTCTTTGTATAAATATATACTTTGTTACTAAGAATAATTTTTATGCATGTCAGTGCTTAAAGAACAGTATTACAAAAAATATCGGGCACCTCTTTTTCCACCATTGTTTTATTTGAAACTTCTTGAATGTCCACAGGTGGGCCTAAATCTCAACCCAAACCAGGATCGTGCCCTGAGCCAATCCCCCATCTCACCAGGTGTGATGATGAATGCTCTGAAGATGGCCAGTGTGACAAGAACCTCAAATGCTGCTACAGCGGCTGTGGACTCCAGTGTCTGACCCCTGAACATGGCAAAGATCATAATAAAGAATAATCACAATCATTTTTGCCGTTTATGAATCTTGATTCACATTATATACTCAAAGTATAGACCTGCTTGTCATGAGATTATTTAATCCTGACTCTTCTGACATTTAAAATTGTGCAGATGGTATCTGCCAGATACAGTAAATGTTTATCAAGGAGAATAACATGTTGCTGTGCTCCCATTTTCTGCTCATTTAATAAACAAAATGCATCTAAAATTTTCATGTGCTAATTTCAAGGTTTATATTAAAGTATAAAGCTATGATTTGTAGCTCATGGCCTAGTCCTGTCTGTGGATCTTAATGTCATTAGAAATTAACACAACTTCAGACTATCTGGAGCTGATTCTACTGTCGAGGTTTGAAAAGGAAGCAAACTGAAGAAGGGCTAAGGCTCTTTTTGGGGCTGTACATTTTGAATTCAGAGGACCAAGTGGATCAGGGAATTTGGAACAGTTTAATTTTTTTTTTTGTTCCCCCAAATGGAAGTGGAGCTGTATAAATTTGGAATAGATCTTGGATGTAAATACAGAACCGAGCAATTTGCATTTACTTAGGATATACAATGCTGATAACCTTGTCAAAGGCCAGGGGGGCAGGTCTGGTCTGCCTAGACATTTGATACGGCCCTCAGCTGATTTTGTATAAAAAATTGTTCTTAATTTTTTGAACTCTTGTGAGCTAGCTTTGCGTGTCCAGCGCCTCTGTAGCAGCCGCCCACCAGAGCAGGCACAAATGAAGACTTTGCTCTTGTGAACGGGGTCTTTGACTGACACACTCAGAGTAGACAGAGTAGGTGTGGATTGGTCTCAGTCAGCCTGACTACTGATGGTGCACCCTCAACGCTTGGGGAAAACGCAGGTGTTCTGACAAAGTTCAGAGACAAAATTTCAAGTTGTAAATGGAGGTGATTTTTGGACATTTCACTGTATATTGCACCAAGAGGCATTGTGCTACTGGTCGTTAAGGATGGATCACATTATAGAAGTTGTTTGAACTGTTAATTTCATCAGAGCCAGAGGTCTGAATCATCACCAGCCAAACTAGCCTAATAAACTGCAGTTTTTCTAACATTTTACCACTTTGGCTTTTTCAATAAACATTGTGAATTACAATTGTGTCTTGGCCTCCTTAAGTAAATCTTACCCGTGTGCCTTATGCTTAGCATTCTATACTTGTCCAGGTGAAATTCCTGGAGTGGCGTTGCTGGATGTTTATGATCATATTATAGTAAAGTGCCAACCAATTAAAGGTTCTACTCCACTGCTCCCACTAACAAGGACTATGACAATTCTATGTTCATAATTTTCTGGAAAAAGTAACCACTGCGCGCATGATTTTAGATGTGGAGTTGTTTTAGTTGTCCAGAATTATTTCACAGATTTGCATAATGGAGTTTAAACATTTCTATATTAATCTCAACATGCACTAAAAAAACTAAATGCACAATCAGCTGTACTGCGGCCAAATTAATGTTGTTAAAACGGAGACATTGCCTTGAAATAGCACCTACCTTTCCTAAAGTCTCTAAAGGTTGTTCGTAATATTTTTGTAAAAGAACAATCTTTAAATAAACAGCTTTTGTATTACACTTGTCTCTGTGCACAAAAGTTTGGACTCATTGCTATTTTCAGGTATTTATGCTGTGAGTTTTCTGGTCTGGCTCCCTTAAAATCAAACTAGGTTGTATACGGCCCCCAGAACAAAATGAGCTTGACACCTCCGCTTTAATGCCTGATTATAGATGGATTTGAACGATTTGTACATGTTCTCATTGGCCTGGGACCAGCAGGATAAACTTTAGGTCTTGTGTGGAATAACCATGGCACTGAAATATGTGAGACGCCTCGACTGTCAAGATGTTCCTCATGTGTGTTAGGGAAGAGACGTTTTATCAAATTGAGTTGTGCACTTTTTATATGCTTTGAAAGACAAAGTTTGGTCTAAATGAACCTAGGTACTTTTTCTGAGTTACAATATTTATTTTTTTCTCCGTAACATAGATGTCGGGCATTTTTGGTCAAATACATACTGATTGTTTTATTGGAGCCAATTACCAATTTTGTCTGATGATATCGAGAAAGAGTGCTCTAGCTTTTCAAAATTGCTGGATTACTTTATTTCGAAGCACATTTTATAATAGTCAATCGGCTGCAAGCCTCCTCCCTTAATTGGTTTCTCCCACACTGCAGTGCAGGTAAATTCCAGTCAATCCAATAAAATTGTTAAAAGTATTATTTTTTTTAGCAAAAGAATGTTAATCTTTATTCAATCAAATCTGTTATTAAAATAGAGCTCTATATTACTTTATCAGTGTTAACTGTGGAACAGAACAAGATAAAACAGGCTAAAAGATTTGGACACCCCTCCTCCTCAGCACAGTTGTCTGGCCTGGAACCTCTTAAGGCGCTCCGGCTGATTGGGGAGTCATTTGGCTGGAACACCCAAGACAGACACAGGTAAGGAGAAATTCAAAGAATTTAATTGTACTTGCTCATGTCTAGCCACAGGCCAACTACAGAATCAATATTAACTTTGCTGTGTGTGTTTTGTCCTATTCTCCCACAGTGTCAAATCAGTCAAATCACCTTGTGTGGATCTTATTTAGGTTTTCTAGGTGAGGTTCAGATGATAAATGACAATTATTCTTACTATTGTCAAGCCCAAAGAAGTCTCAGTATGCTCATGTTTAATGCAAGGCACAGGGACACAGCTCTGTACTGAGGCTCCTCTCCAGGAGGATAAATAGAAGCTGTACATGAGTTTAATCTGTGTCTGTCTGCAGCAGTGAACAACATGGTGCACTCTGTCCTCTGCCTCCTGACTGTGGCCCTGGCCTTTGTGCCTCTGCTCTCTGCTGCGAAAGGTCAGTCACTTTAAATATGCTTTTATATGGAGAGAACATTGACCGCCCATGTCATACATACTCAATTCTATGAGCTTGCATAGTTCCATATGGTGTCATTTTTCCCCCACAATGTCCAGTCCAGATTTCATGTCCTGGTGACATTTGTGAAAATCAGACATGGATTTACTTGAATACTAATGTACTAAATTGAACATGGTGCGTTTGTCTGGAATTTTTTCACAGTATAGCATTGAATTTTGGGTAACTGATCGTTCAATGATGCATTTCAGTCCAAGTGCCTAATTTTTCAGATTATTTCAAATGAAATCAGAACATGAAGTTGGTCACAGAATATAGGTGAAATCTGACATTGAGCTGGTCATGGTCCTTATGACAATCATAGATTTGTGCAAGTTTCATATTTAAAATGGTATGCATTTGCAGTGTCAAACTGCCAACTCATTAAATTGTTTCCAGTGAATTTGGAGGAGAAACCCGGAGTCTGTCCCAAGCCCAAGCCAAACATTGACGTACCAAGGACCTCTTGTCTGGATGTGTGCTCCTCAGACAGTGAATGTGAGAAAAACATGAAGTGCTGCTTCGACGGCTGTGGACATGTTTGTGTGGAGCCACAAAGAGGTAACGTGTCCCTCAGGAATACATGTGGTGGATGTTTCTGAATTGCTCATGGTTTCCTCAGTAATGGAGTGATCAAATCCTCCATTATCCTTGCCCCACCTCTTTGTATAAATATATACTTGTTACTAAGAATAATTTTTATGCATGTCAGTGCTTAAAGAACAGTATTACAAAAAATATCGGGCACCTCTTTTTTCCACCATTTTTTATTTGAAACTTCTTGAATGTCCACAGGTGGGCCTAAATCTCAACCCAAACCAGGATCGTGCCCTGAGCCAATCCCCCATCTCACCAGGTGTGATGATGAATGCTCTGAAGATGGCCAGTGTGACAAGAACCTCAAATGCTGCTACAGCGGCTGTGGACTCCAGTGTCTGACCCCTGAACATGGCAAAGATCATAATAAAGAATAATCACAATCATTTTGCCGTTTATGAATCTTGATTCACATTATATACTCAAAGTATAGACCTGCTTGTCATGAGATTATTTAATCCTGACTCTTCTGACATTAAAATTGTGCAGATGGTATCTGCCAGATACAGTAAATGTTTATCAAGGAGAATAACATGTTGCTGTGCTCCCATTTTCTGCTCATTTAATAAACAAAATGCATCTAAAATTTTCATGTGCTAATTTCAAGGTTTATATTAAAGTATAAAGCTATGATTTGTAGCTCATGGCCTAGTCCTGTCTGTGGATCTTAATGTCATTAGAAATTAACACAACTTCAGACTATCTGGAGCTGATTCTACTGTCGAGGTTTGAAAAGGAAGCAAACTGAAGAAGGGCTAAGGCTCTTTTTGGGGCTGTACATTTTGAATTCAGAGGACCAAGTGGATCAGGGAATTTGGAACAGTTTAATTTTTTTTTTTGTTCCCCCAAATGGAAGTGGAGCTGTATAAATTGGAATAGATCTTGGATGTAAATACAGAACCGAGCAATTTGCATTTACTTAGGATATTACAATGCTGATAACCTTGTCAAAGGCCAGGGGGGCAGGTCTGGTCTGCCTAGACATTTGATACGGCCCTCAGCTGATTTTGTATAAAAAATTGTTCTTAATTTTTTGAACTCTTGTGAGCTAGCTTTGCGTGTCCAGCGCCTCTGTAGCAGCCGCCCACCAGAGCAGGCACAAATGAAGACTTTGCTCTTGTGAACGGGGTCTTTGACTGACACACTCAGAGTAGACAGAGTAGGTGTGGATTGGTCTCAGTCAGCCTGACTACTGATGGTGCACCCTCAACGCTTGGGGAAAACGCAGGTGTTCTGACAAAGTTCAGAGACAAATTTCAAGTTGTAAATGGAGGTGATTTTTGGACATTTCACTGTATATTGCACCAAGAGGCATTGTGCTACTGGTCGTTAAGGATGGATCACATTATAGAAGTTGTTTGAACTGTTAATTTCATCAGAGCCAGAGGTCTGAATCATCACCAGCCAAACTAGCCTAATAAACTGCAGTTTTTCTAACATTTTACCACTTTGGCTTTTTCAATAAACATTGTGAATTACAATTGTGTCTTGGCCTCCTTAAGTAAATCTTACCCGTGTGCCTTATGCTTAGCATTCTATACTTGTCCAGGTGAAATTCCTGGAGTGGCGTTGCTGGATGTTTATGATCATATTATAGTAAAGTGCCAACCAATTAAAGGTTCTACTCCACTGCTCCCACTAACAAGGACTATGACAATTCTATGTTCATAATTTTCTGGAAAAAGTAGTAACCACTGCGCATGATTTTAGATGTGGAGTTGTTTTAGTTGTCCAGAATTATTTCACAGATTTGCATAATGGAGTTTAAACATTTCTATATTAATCTCAACATGCACTAAAAAAAAACTAAATGCACAATCAGCTGTACTGCGGCCAAATTAATGTTAAAACGGAGACATTGCCTTGAAATAGCACCTACCTTTCCTAAAGTCTTAAAGGTTGTTCGTAATATATATTTTGTAAAAGAACAATCTTTAAATAAACAGCTTTTGTATTACACTTGTCTCTGTGCACAAAAGTTTGGACTCATTGCTATTTTCAGGTATTTATGCTGTGAGTTTTCTGGTCTGGCTCCCTAAAATCAAACTAGGTTGTATACGGCCCCCAGAACAAAATGAGCTTGACACCTCCGCTTTAATGCCTGATTATAGATGGATTTGAACGATTTGTACATGTTCTCATTGGCCTGGGACCAGCAGGATAAACTTTAGGTCTTGTGTGGAATAACCATGGCACTGAAATATGTGAGACGCCTCGACTGTCAAGATGTTCCTCATGTGTGTTAGGGAAGAGACGTTTTATCAAATTGAGTTGTGCACTTTTTATATGCTTTTTGAAAGACAAAGTTTGGTCTAAATGAACCTAGGTACTTTTTCTGAGTTACAATATTTATTTTTTCTCCGTTAACATAGATGTCGGGCATTTTGGTCAAATACATACTGATTGTTTTATTGGAGCCAATTACCAATTTTGTCTGATGATATCGAGAAAGAGTGCTCTAGCTTTTCAAAATTGCTGGATTACTTTATTTCGAAGCACATTTTATAATAGTCAATCGGCTGCAAGCCTCCTCCCTTAATTGGTTTCTCCCACACTGCAGTGCAGGTAAATTCCAGTCAATCCAATAAAATTGTTAAAAGTATTATTTTTTTTAGCAAAAGAATGTTAATCTTTATTCAATCAAATCTGTTATTAAAATAGAGCTCTATATTACTTTATCAGTGTTAACTGTGGAACAGAACAAGATAAAACAGGCTAAAAGATTTTGGACACCCCTCCTCCTCAGCACAGTTGTCTGGCCTGGAACCTCTTAAGGCGCTCCGGCTGATTGGGGAGTCATTTGGCTGGAACACCCAAGACAGACACAGGTAAGGAGAAATTCAAAGAATTTAATTGTACTTGCTCATGTCTAGCCACAGGCCAACTACAGAATCAATATTAACTTTGCTGTGTGTGTTTTGTCCTATTTCTCCCACAGTGTCAAATCAGTCAAATCACCTTGTGTGGATCTTATTTAGGTTTTCTAGGTGAGGTTCAGATGATAAATGACAATTATTCTTACTATTGTCAAGCCCAAAGAAGTCTCAGTATGCTCATGTTTAATGCAAGGCACAGGGACAGCTCTGTACTGAGGCTCCTCTCCAGGAGGATAAATAGAAGCTGTACATGAGTTTAATCTGTGTCTGTCTGCAGCAGTGAACAACATGGTGCACTCTGTCCTCTGCCTCCTGACTGTGGCCCTGGCCTTTGTGCCTCTGCTCTCTGCTGCGAAAGGTCAGTCACTTTAAATATGCTTTTATATGGAGAACATTGACCGCCCATGTCATACATACTCATTCTATGAGCTTGCATAGTTCCATATGGTGTCATTTTTCCCCCACAATGTCCAGTCCAGATTTCATGTCCTGGTGACATTTGTGAAAATCAGACATGGATTTACTTGAATACTAATGTACTAAATTGAACATGGTGCGTTTTGTCTGGAATTTTTTCACAGTATAGCATTGAATTTGGGTAACTGATCGTTCAATGATGCATTTCAGTCCAAGTGCCTAATTTTTCAGATTATTTCAAATGAAATCAGAACATGAAGTTGGTCACAGAATATAGGTGAAATCTGACATTGAGCTGGTCATGGTCCTTATGACAATCATAGATTTGTGCAAGTTTCATATTTAAAATGGTATGCATTTGCAGTGTCAAACTGCCAACTCATTAAAATTGTTTCCAGTGAATTTGGAGGAGAAACCCGGAGTCTGTCCCAAGCCCAAGCCAAACATTGACGTACCAAGGACCTCTTGTCTGGATGTGTGCTCCTCAGACAGTGAATGTGAGAAAAACATGAAGTGCTGCTTCGACGGCTGTGGACATGTTTGTGTGGAGCCCAAAGAGGTAACGTGTCCCTCAGGAATACATGTGGTGGATGTTTCTGAATTGCTCATGGTTTCCTCAGTAATGGAGTGATCAAATCCTCCATTATCCTTGCCCCACCTCTTTGTATAAATATATACTTGTTACTAAGAATAATTTTTATGCATGTCAGTGCTTAAAGAACAGTATTACAAAAAATATCGGGCACCTCTTTTTCCACCATTGTTTTATTTGAAACTTCTTGAATGTCCACAGGTGGGCCTAAATCTCAACCCAAACCAGGATCGTGCCCTGAGCCAATCCCCCATCTCACCAGGTGTGATGATGAATGCTCTGAAGATGGCCAGTGTGACAAGAACCTCAAATGCTGCTACAGCGGCTGTGGACTCCAGTGTCTGACCCCTGAACATGGCAAAGATCATAATAAAAGAATAATCACAATCATTTGCCGTTTATGAATCTTGATTCACATTATATACTCAAAGTATAGACCTGCTTGTCATGAGATTATTTAATCCTGACTCTTCTGACATTAAAATTGTGCAGATGGTATCTGCCAGATACAGTAAATGTTTATCAAGGAGAATAACATGTTGCTGTGCTCCCATTTTCTGCTCATTTAATAAACAAAATGCATCTAAATTTTTCATGTGCTAATTTCAAGGTTTATATTAAAGTATAAAGCTATGATTTGTAGCTCATGGCCTAGTCCTGTCTGTGGATCTTAATGTCATTAGAAATTAACACAACTTCAGACTATCTGGAGCTGATTCTACTGTCGAGGTTTGAAAAGGAAGCAAACTGAAGAAGGGCTAAGGCTCTTTTTGGGGCTGTACATTTTGAATTCAGAGGACCAAGTGGATCAGGGAATTTGGAACAGTTTAATTTTTTTTTTTGTTCCCCCAAATGGAAGTGGAGCTGTATAAATTTGGAATAGATCTTGGATGTAAATACAGAACCGAGCAATTTGCATTTACTTAGGATATTACAATGCTGATAACCTTGTCAAAGGCCAGGGGGGCAGGTCTGGTCTGCCTAGACATTTGATACGGCCCTCAGCTGATTTTGTATAAAAAATTGTTCTAATTTTTTTGAACTCTTGTGAGCTAGCTTTGCGTGTCCAGCGCCTCTGTAGCAGCCGCCCACCAGAGCAGGCACAAATGAAGACTTTGCTCTTGTGAACGGGGTCTTTGACTGACACACTCAGAGTAGACAGAGTAGGTGTGGATTGGTCTCAGTCAGCCTGACTACTGATGGTGCACCCTCAACGCTTGGGGAAAACGCAGGTGTTCTGACAAAGTTCAGAGACAAATTTCAAGTTGTAAATGGAGGTGATTTTTGGACATTTCACTGTATATTGCACCAAGAGGCATTGTGCTACTGGTCGTTAAGGATGGATCACATTATAGAAGTTGTTTGAACTGTTAATTTCATCAGAGCCAGAGGTCTGAATCATCATCACCAGCCAAACTAGCCTAATAAACTGCAGTTTTTCTAACATTTTACCACTTTGGCTTTTTCAATAAACATTGTGAATTACAATTGTGTCTTGGCCTCCTTAAGTAAATCTTACCCGTGTGCCTTATGCTTAGCATTCTATACTTGTCCAGGTGAAATTCCTGGAGTGGCGTTGCTGGATGTTTATGATCATATTATAGTAAAGTGCCAACCAATTAAAGGTTCTACTCCACTGCTCCCACTAACAAGGACTATGACAATTCTATGTTCATAATTTTCTGGAAAAAGTAACCACTGCGCATGATTTTAGATGTGGAGTTGTTTTAGTTGTCCAGAATTATTTCACAGATTTGCATAATGGAGTTTAAACATTTCTATATTAATCTCAACATGCACTAAAAAAAAACTAAATGCACAATCAGCTGTACTGCGGCCAAATTAATGTTAAAACGGAGACATTGCCTTGAAATAGCACCTACCTTTCCTAAAGTCTTAAAGGTTGTTCGTAATATATTTTGTAAAAGAACAATCTTAAATAAACAGCTTTTGTATTACACTTGTCTCTGTGCACAAAAGTTTGGACTCATTGCTATTTTCAGGTATTTATGCTGTGAGTTTTCTGGTCTGGCTCCCTTAAAATCAAACTAGGTTTGTATACGGCCCCCAGAACAAAATGAGCTTGACACCTCCGCTTTAATGCCTGATTATAGATGGGATTTGAACGATTTGTACATGTTCTCATTGGCCTGGGACCAGCAGGATAAACTTTAGGTCTTGTGTGGAATAACCATGGCACTGAAATATGTGAGACGCCTCGACTGTCAAGATGTGTTCCTCATGTGTGTTAGGGAAGAGACGTTTTATCAAATTGAGAGTTGTGCACTTTTTATATGCTTTTTGAAAGACAAAGTTTGGTCTAAATGAACCTAGGTACTTTTTCTGAGTTACAATATTTATTTTTTTTTTTTCTCCGTTAACATAGATGTCGGGCATTTTGGTCAAATACATACTGATTGTTTTATTGGAGCCAATTACCAATTTTGTCTGATGATATCGAGAAAGAGTGCTCTAGCTTTTCAAAATTGCTGGATTACTTTATTTCGAAGCACATTTTATAATAGTCAATCGGCTGCAAGCCTCCTCCCTTAATTGGTTTCTCCCACACTGCAGTGCAGGTAAATTCCAGTCAATCCAATAAAATTGTTTAAAAGTATTATTTTTTTTTAGCAAAAGAATGTTAATCTTTATTCAATCAAATCTGTTATTAAAATAGAGCTCTATATTACTTTATCAGTGTTAACTGTGGAACAGAACAAGATAAAACAGGCTAAAAGATTTGGACACCCCTCCTCCTCAGCACAGTTGTCTGGCCTGGAACCTCTTAAGGCGCTCCGGCTGATTGGGGAGTCATTTGGCTGGAACACCCAAAGACAGACACAGGTAAGGAGAAATTCAAAGAATTTAATTGTACTTGCTCATGTCTAGCCACAGGCCAACTACAGAATCAATATTAACTTTGCTGTGTGTGTTTTGTCCTATTCTCCCACAGTGTCAAATCAGTCAAATCACCTTGTGTGGATCTTATTTAGGTTTTCTAGGTGAGGTTCAGATGATAAATGACAATTATTCTTACTATTGTCAAGCCCAAAGAAGTCTCAGTATGCTCATGTTTAATGCAAGGCACAGGGACAGCTCTGTACTGAGGCTCCTCTCCAGGAGGATAAATAGAAGCTGTACATGAGTTTAATCTGTGTCTGTCTGCAGCAGTGAACAACATGGTGCGCTCTGTCCTCTGCCTCCTGACTGTGGCCCTGGCCTTTGTGCCTCTGCTCTCTGCTGCGAAAGGTCAGTCACTTTAAATATGCTTTTATATGGAGAACATTGACCGCCCATGTCATACATACTCAATTCTATGAGCTTGCATAGTTCCATATGGTGTCATTTTTCCCCCACAATGTCCAGTCCAGATTTCATGTCCTGGTGACATTTGTGAAAATCAGACATGGATTTACTTGAATACTAATGTACTAAATTGAACATGGTGCGTTTGTCTGGAAATTTTTCACAGTATAGCATTGAATTGGGGTAACTGATCGTTCAATGATGCATTTCAGTCCAAGTGCCTAATTTTTCAGATTATTTCAAATGAAATCAGAACATGAAGTTGGTCACAGAATATAGGTGAAATCTGACATTGAGCTGGTCATGGTCCTTATGACAATCATAGATTTGTGCAAGTTTCATATTTAAAATGGTATGCATTTGCAGTGTCAAACTGCCAACTCATTAAAATTGTTTCCAGTGAATTTGGAGGAGAAACCGGAGTCTGTCCCAAGCCCAAGCCAAACATTGACGTACCAAGGACCTCTTGTCTGGATGTGTGCTCCTCAGACAGTGAATGTGAGAAAAACATGAAGTGCTGCTTCGACGGCTGTGTGGACATGTTTGTGTGGAGCCACAAAGAGGTAACGTGTCCCTCAGGAATACATGTGTGTGGATGTTTCTGAATTGCTCATGGTTTCCTCAGTAATGGAGTGATCAAATCCTCCATTATCCTTGCCCCACCTCTTTGTATAAATATATACTTGTTACTAAGAATAATTTTTATGCATGTCAGTGCTTAAAGAACAGTATTACAAAAAATATCGGGCACCTCTTTTTCCACCATTGTTTTATTTGAAACTTCTTGAATGTCCACAGGTGGGCCTAAATCTCAACCCAAACCAGGATCGTGCCCTGAGCCTATCCCCCATCTCACCAGGTGTGATGATGAATGCTCTGAAGATGGCCAGTGTGACAAGAACCTCAAATGCTGCTACAGCGGCTGTGGACTCCAGTGTCTGACCCCTGAACATGGCAAAGATCATAATAAAGAATAATCACAATCATTTTGCCGTTTATGAATCTTGATTCACATTATATACTCAAAGTATAGACCTGCTTGTCATGAGATTATTTAATCCTGACTCTTCTGACATTAAAATTGTGCAGATGGTATCTGCCAGATACAGTAAATGTTTATCAAGGAGAATAACATGTTGCTGTGCTCCCATTTTCTGCTCATTTAATAAACAAAATGCATCTAAAATTTTCATGTGCTAATTTCAAGGTTTATATTAAAGTATAAAGCTATGATTTGTAGCTCATGGCCTAGTCCTGTCTGTGGATCTTAATGTCATTAGAAATTAACACAACTTCAGACTATCTGGAGCTGATTCTACTGTCGAGGGTTGAAAAGGAAGCAAACTGAAGAAGGGCTAAGGCTCTTTTTGGGGCTGTACATTTTGAATTCAGAGGACCAAGTGGATCAGGGAATTTGGAACAGTTTAATTTTTTTTTTTGTTCCCCCAAATGGAAGTGGAGCTGTATAAATTTGGAATAGATCTTGGATGTAAATACAGAACCGAGCAATTTGCATTTACTTAGGATATTACAATGCTGATAACCTTGTCAAAGGCCAGGGGGGCAGGTCTGGTCTGCCTAGACATTTGATACGGCCCTCAGCTGATTTTGTATAAAAAATTGTTCTTAATTTTTTGAACTCTTGTGAGCTAGCTTTGCGTGTCCAGCGCCTCTGTAGCAGCCGCCCACCAGAGCAGGCACAAATGAAGACTTTGCTCTTGTGAACGGGGTCTTTGACTGACACACTCAGAGTAGACAGAGTAGGTGTGGATTGGTCTCAGTCAGCCTGACTACTGATGGTGCACCCTCAACGCTTGGGGAAAACGCAGGTGTTCTGACAAAGTTCAGAGACAAATTTCAAGTTGTAAATGGAGGTGATTTTTGGACATTTCACTGTATATTGCACCAAGAGGCATTGTGCTACTGGTCGTTAAGGATGGATCACATTATAGAAGTTGTTTGAACTGTTAATTTCATCAGAGCCAGAGGTCTGAATCATCACCAGCCAAACTAGCCTAATAAACTGCAGTTTTTCTAACATTTTACCACTTTGGCTTTTTCAATAAACATTGTGAATTACAATTGTGTCTTGGCCTCCTTAAGTAAATCTTACCCGTGTGCCTTATGCTTAGCATTCTATACTTGTCCAGGTGAAATTCCTGGAGTGGCGTTGCTGGATGTTTATGATCATATTATAGTAAAGTGCCAACCAATTAAGGTTCTACTCCACTGCTCCCACTAACAAGGACTATGACAATTCTATGTTCATAATTTTCTGGAAAAAGTAACCACTGCGCATGATTTTAGATGTGGAGTTGTTTTAGTTGTCCAGAATTATTTCACAGATTTGCATAATGGAGTTTAAACATTTCTATATTAATCTCAACATGCACTAAAAAAAACTAAATGCACAATCAGCTGTACTGCGGCCAAATTAATGTTAAAACGGAGACATTGCCTTGAAATAGCACCTACCTTTCCTAAAGTCTTAAAGGTTGTTCGTAATATATTTTGTAAAAGAACAATCTTTAAATAAACAGCTTTTGTATTACACTTGTCTCTGTGCACAAAAGTTTGGACTCATTGCTATTTTCAGGTATTTATGCTGTGAGTTTTCTGGTCTGGCTCCCTTAAAATCAAACTAGGTTGTATACGGCCCCCAGAACAAAATGAGCTTGACACCTCCGCTTTAATGCCTGATTATAGATGGATTTGAACGATTTGTACATGTTCTCATTGGCCTGGGACCAGCAGGATAAACTTTAGGTCTGTGTGGAATAACCATGGCACTGAAATATGTGAGACGCCTCGACTGTCAAGATGTTCCTCATGTGTGTTAGGGAAGAGACGTTTTATCAAATTGAGTTGTGCACTTTTTATATGCTTTTTGAAAGACAAAGTTTGGTCTAAATGAACCTAGGTACTTTTTCTGAGTTACAATATTTTATTTTTTCTCCGTTAACATAGATGTCGGGCATTTTGGTCAAATACATACTGATTGTTTTATTGGAGCCAATTACCAATTTTGTCTGATGATATCGAGAAAGAGTGCTCTAGCTTTTCAAAATTGCTGGATTACTTTATTTCGAAGCACATTTTATAATAGTCAATCGGCTGCAAGCCTCCTCCCTTAATTGGTTTCTCCCACACTGCAGTGCAGGTAAATTCCAGTCAATCCAATAAAATTGTTAAAAGTATTATTTTTTTTAGCAAAAGAATGTTAATCTTTATTCAATCAAATCTGTTATTAAAATAGAGCTCTATATTACTTTATCAGTGTTAACTGTGGAACAGAACAAGATAAAACAGGCTAAAAGATTTGGACACCCCTCCTCCTCAGCACAGTTGTCTGGCCTGGAACCTCTTAAGGCGCTCCGGCTGATTGGGGAGTCATTTGGCTGGAACACCCAAGACAGACACAGGTAAGGAGAAATTCAAAGAATTTAATTGTACTTGCTCATGTCTAGCCACAGGCCAACTACAGAATCAATATTAACTTTGCTGTGTGTGTTTTGTCCTATTCTCCCACAGTGTCAAATCAGTCAAATCACCTTGTGTGGATCTTATTTAGGTTTTCTAGGTGAGGTTCAGATGATAAATGACAATTATTCTTATTATTGTCAAGCCCAAAGAAGTCTCAGTATGCTCATGTTTAATGCAAGGCACAGGGACAGCTCTGTACTGAGGCCCTCTCCAGGAGGATAATAGAAGCTGTACATGAGTTTAATCTGTGTCTGTCTGCAGCAGTGAACAACATGGTGCGCTCTGTCCTCTGCCTCCTGACTGTGGCCCTGGCCTTTGTGCCTCTGCTCTCTGCTGCGAAAGGTCAGTCACTTTAAATATGCTTTTATATGGAGAACATTGACCGCCCATGTCATACATACTCAATTCTATGAGCTTGCATAGTTCCATATGGTGTCATTTTTCCCCCACAATGTCCAGTCCAGATTTCATGTCCTGGTGACATTTGTGAAAATCAGACAGACCTGGATTTACTTGAATACTAATGTACTAAATTGAACCTGGTGTTTGTGTGGAATTTTTCACAGTATAGCATTGAATTTGGGTAACTGATTCTTCAATGATACATTTCAGTCCAAGTGCCTGATAATTTTTCAGATTATTTCAATTGAAATCAGAACATGAAGTTGGTCACAGAATTTAGGTGTGGAATAAAATCTGACATTCTTTTTTGAGCTGGTCATGTTCCTTATGACTTGCATTTGTGTAAAAGTTTCACATTTAAAATGGTTTTAAAATTTGCCAACTCATTAAAATTGTTTCCAGTGAATTTGGAGGAGAAACCCGGAGTCTGTCCCAAGCCCAAGCCAAACATTGACGTACCAAGGACCATTTGTCTGGATGCGTGCTCCTCAGACAGTGAATGTGAGAAAAACCTGAAGTGCTGCTTCGACGGCTGTGGACATGTTTGTAAAAAGCCACAAAGAGGTAACGTGTCCCTCAGGAATACATGTGGTGGATGTTTCTGAATTGCTCATGGTTTCCTCAGTAATGGAGTGATCAAATCCTACATTATCCTTGCCCCACCTCTTTGTATAAATATATACTTGTTACTAAGAATAATTTTTATGCATGTCAGTGCTTAAAGAACAGTATTACAAAAAATATCGGGCACCTCTTTTTCCACCATTGTTTTATTTGAAACTTCTTGAATGTCCACAGGTGGGCCTAAATCTCAACCCAAACCAGGATCGTGCCCTGAGCCAATCCCCCATCTCACCAGGTGTGATGATGATGCTCTGAAGATGGCCAGTGTGACAAGAACCTCAAATGCTGCTACAGCGGCTGTGGACTCCAGTGTCTGACCCCTGAACATGGCAAAGATCATAATAAAGAATAATCACAATCACTTTGCTGTTTATGAATCTTGATTCACATTATATACTCAAAGTATAGACCTGCTTGTCATGAGATTATTTAATCCTGACTCTTCTGACATTAAAATTGTGCAGATGGTATCTGCCAGATACAGTAAATGTTTATCAAGGAGAATAACATGTTGCTGTGCTCCCATTTTCTGCTCATTTAATAAAGCATCTAAACAGTTCATGTGCTAATTTCAAGGTTTATATTAAAGTATAAAGCTATGATTTGTAGATCATAGCCTGGTCCTGTCTGTTCTGTGGATCTTAATGTCATTAGAAATTGACACAACTTCAGACTATCTGGAGCTGATTCTACTGTCGAGGTTTGAAAAGGAAGCAAACTGAAGAAAGGCTAAGGCTCTTTTTGGGGCTGTACATTTTGAATTCAGAGGACCAAGTGGATCAGGGAATTTGGAACAGTTTAATTTTTTTTTTTGTTCCCCCAAATGGAAGTGGAGCTGTATAAATTTGGAATAGATCTTGGATGTAAATACAGAACCGAGCAATTTGCATTTACTTAGGATATTACAATGCTGATAACCTTGTCAAAGGCCAGGGGGGCGGGTCTGGTCTGCCTAGACATTTGATACGGCCCTCAGCTGATTTTGTATAAAAATTGTTCTTAATTTTTTGAACTCTTTTGTGAGCTAGCTTTGCGTGTCCAGCGCCTCTGTAGCAGCCGCCCACCAGAGCAGGCACAAATGAAGACTTTGCTCTTGTGAACGGGGTCTTTGACTGACACCATCATCAGCAAAATGTGTTCAAGCACTTTTTTGATGTGTGTGAGGAAACTGGACAGTTGATGAAAAAAGGTAAACCACTTGTGGCATTACGGACCATGGGCGGGCTCTGCCACTTGAGGCCCGGGTTCTCATTGGCTGTTCGCGCCAGCTGTCGGGCCATAAAAGTGCCCACCTCGTTGCTCCTCACCTTTTGGCTTCCGGTGCCCGCCCACTGCCATTCATGCACTTCCGTGTATACTTGCGCTTCATGGCAGGTAAGAACGCCCCAGTGGCTTCTATATAAAAACATAGTTATCTGTTCGCTAATTTAATATTCCATGTATAGCACGGATAAGCAGACAGCAGCACGCGGATAGATAGGCCACTCGCAACCAGTGACGGCATTGTAGCCAACTTCCCTGCCTTCTCCCTCGCATAAGCTGCAAGTTGCGCTTAAGTGGTAAGTCTGCCTGTGTCACTGGTGCATGTGCTTTTAAATTTTGATTTTTTGTGTGTGCGTCCTCCCTTTTTATGCAGACGCTGCCGTTTTGTCCTCTCATTGTTTGTTGCCTATCACCTATTTCACACTGTCTGCTGCTCGCTCGCGCTGTGCGCGCGCACGTGGCCTGCCGGCGCCGCGCTGAATGTGTGAGCCAGGACTCCTCTGCCTCAACCCGTGCATCCGCACGCAGTGGATTCACCTGTCTGCCCCGCTCTTTGGGGAGTTGAATGATAAGAACACCTTACACTGAATACTTTACTATATGGACATTCGTGCCATCAGAGCAGTATTATTGTTGTTGTATTCCTGTGTGTTACTGTAAATTGTCATTGAACTCCCGTTTTAATGTTGATGTGTTTGTTTGTTTGTTTTTAGGAGCTGAGTGTCCGGTCTGGTGTTGGTGGTGGTCCTTCTGGTGGTGGTAATCTTTCATTTGCAGTGCACTATTTGTGTGGGTGTTTTTCTTTGTTGTTGTGTTATTTAGATTCCCCCTTAGTTGCTCCCCTCCCTCTTCCCAGCACGGCCTCAGCTCCCCAACGTGTGTGTGTGTGCGTGTGCGTTGGTGTGTGTGTGCGTGTGGGGCGGGTTTTATTGGGGTTTTATATTCGAACTTTTAGGTTTTGTAAAATAAAGCATTGCATTTTAATATTCGTCTATGTCCTTCAATAAACATTTTGAACAGGAATTGTCTCTGGACTTCTCTAAAGTAGATCTACCTGTGTGCCTTGGGCATTATATTCCTCAGGTGAAATTCCTGAGGTGGCGTTGCCATTTATTATTAAATTATCTAAAGCGAAAACCAAATCACCAGCCTCACTACCCCGCTCCCGCCACACACTGATGGAACAAAAGTAAGAACAATAACTACAGGACCTCGCATTTATGGTTGATATTACGGAGCACTGGAATAATCTCAACAAAATGTAAGGGTGCAAAAAAATTCACACAATATCATAAAACATTTGTGCGTTCAAATTAAAGCTCACGTTGTGGGAGACGCAGCTGGCAAATAATGACCCTGCTCATTTTCCTACTCTGAGACATGTATGTGAAGCCAAACGTACTTCTGACATGAGTCCATACAAAGACAAGATTGCAGGATTGCTTAGGGACTTTGAGAGACAATTTCAAGTTTTTAGTGAACTCGAGATAGAATTTGCAGTTTTTTTTTTCGCACCCCATTCACACTCAAAACTTCTGATGTGCCCGCTGATATGCAACTTGAAATAACAGATTTACAGTGTGATGTAACAGTTAAGGACAAATTAGCTTCTATGGGCTTGGACACATTTGATCAGTGTCTTCTGCCAGAGTATCTTAAATTAACAGCATTACCTGCAAAAAGCTACGCTCAAAGCTAACACACAAGCACTTGACATTCTGAAATTGGCAGCTACTCGGGACATGGTGCCTGATACTGATGCACTTGTGCAGGCTAAAAGATGTCAAGTTGCCAAGAGTTAAAAAACAAAGGACTAAATACTGTGAAATGCCACTTGAAACGTTATTTGCACTATGAAAAACACACACTGTTATATTCAGAGTTAGTCAACAGATTTACTACTTTGTACTATTTTTCATTAACAATCATTAACATTAACAAAACTTATTGGTTATGTTTGGATAAATTACATTTACTTTAATAATATTGGTTCCTATTATTTCTGTGATACAGCACATTTGGTGAGTGCACTGATAAAGGGAAGTGTGAACACGCACAGGGCGTGCACGAGTTAAGCTGTTGAATAAAGAGACATTACATATAAATATATTGTTGAAAACCCCCATTTTTCATATTTGCAGTGCACTGTTTATTTGCGTGTGTTGTTTTTTCCTCAGTTGCTCCCCTCCCTTCTTTCCAGAAATGCCTCAGCTCCTTGATTTGTGTGTGTGCGTGTATGTGTTGGCTTTTAATAAAGGTATATATTTGGATTTTTGCCAAACTAGCCTAATAAACTGCAGTTTTTCTAACATTTTATTACTTGGGCTTTTTCAATAAACATTGTGAATTACAATTGTGTCTTGGCCTCCTTAAGTAAATCTTACCCGTGTGCCTTATGCTGAGCATTCTGTACTTTCCAGGTGAAATTGAGTGGCGTTGCTGGATGTTTATGATCATAGTAAAGTGCCAACCGATTAAAGGTTCTACTCCACTGCTCCCACTAACAAGGACTATGACAATTCTAAGGCCAGAATTTTCTGGAAAAAGTAACCACTGCGCGTGATTTTAGATGTGGAGTTGTTTTAGTTGTCCAGAATTATTTCACAGATTTGCAGAATGTAGTTTAAACATTTCTATATTAATCTCAACATGCACTAAAAAAAACTAAATGCACAATCAGCTGTACTGCGACCAAATTAATGTTAAAACAGAGACATTGCCTTGAAATAGCACCTACCTTTCCTAAAGTCTCTAAGGTTGTTCGTAATATATTTTGTAAAAGAACAATCTTTAAATAAACAGCTTTTGTATTACACTTGTCTCTGTGCACAAAAGTTTGGACTCATTGCTATTTCAGGTATTTATGCTGTGAGTTTTCTGGTCTGGCTCCCTTAAAATCAAACTAGGTTGTATACGGCCCCCAGAACAAAATGAGCTTGACACCTCCGCTTTAATGCCTGATTATAGATGGATTTGAAACGATTTGTACATGTTCTCATTGGCCTGGGACCAGCAGGATAAACTTTAGGTCTTGTGTGGAATAACCATGGCACTGAAATATGTGAGACGCCTCGACTGTCAAGATGTTCCTCATGTGTGTTAGGGAAGAGACGTTTTATCAAATTGAGTTGTGCACTTTTTATATATGCTTTTGAAAGACAAAGTTTGGTCTAAATGAACCTAGGTACTTTTTCTGAGTTACAATATTTATTTTTTTCTCCGTTAACATAGATGTCGGGCATTTTGGTCAAATACATACTGATTGTTTTATTGGAGCCAATTACCCAATTTTGTCTGATGATATCGAGAAAGAGCGCTCTAGCTTTTTCAAATTGCTGGATTACTTTATTTCGAAGCACATTTTATAATAGTCAATCGACTGCAAGCCCTGTATTTAAAGACTTTAAGAGCAGAGTCTGTAGTTCACATCAATTTCCATAGATCATCATTCATTCAAAGGTCAGAACCATTTCTCAATTCCAATTGCAGACTGTACTTGTGTCCCATACTCTTATACTCTGGGTACAGACTTGTGGAGCAGACTCTACTTGTTCTACCAACCAATTGTCACATACAAAAACAGTACATCAACGACAACACAGACAAGAAAAGGTGCAAACCTTGATTAAACATAAAATATCAGATCATTCCCCTGGAGGAGTCCCGGGCAATGTGTCCTGGCTGGAGCAGGACCTGAACCTTCTCTTCAAAGCTCTGACTAAAGTTCTGTGGTCACATCTGTCTTCAGGACTCAGCAGGGGCAGACAAGACAAAGTGTCTTAACATGACATCACACTTGACATCATACCTTGGGGTTTAAATGGCACAAGTGGGCATTTCAGTGTGTGGAGTGAATTCAGTGCCCTCCTCTAGTTTAATCTTCAGTCAGTTCTGTGATCAACTCAATAGCAACCTGTCACATTTGGTGGTGAAAACTGGACTCAACTGCGGCACAAGGAAATGCCCGAGTCCAAAAGCCGAAAACAGAGCCTGCAGGATCTACAAGGAAAAACAGGAGCCAAACACAAGACAGGGACCAACTAGGGCAAACAGAAGACAAGGATCCAGCAATTAAACAGGGCATCAACAGAATATAAGGGCTGCCCCCCTGATTGGCAACAAGGAACAGGTGCGGAGCCAACCAGGGAGGCAGCAACCAAAAGCAGGGAGGAACAGGGCTGGATCGGGAGTAGGGACGGGACAAGAACAGGAACCAGGAACCAGGAACCAGGGACCACCAGCGGGGCAAACCAGGAGGGAAGGGGACAGAACCCCCCGGTGGTCGAAGCCAGACAGGGCCTGGGGCAGGACAGGGCCCGGGGCAGGGCCCGGGGCAGGGCCCGGGCATGGTCAGGGTCCAGAGCCCCCGGTGGGGCAACAGGGCAGGACCATCACACAACCTTAGCGGTTTTGACCAGGAAACGAGCAGAGCTGAGATGATTTGCCCAGTGCAGACCCAAGTGCATTCATTTTCAACTAGAAAGTATATTTACAAAAAAATAACAGCAACAATTAAAATCAGCATTGCAGTAACACCCTGTAGACACAGCACCTCCCTGAGCAGACTGAGGTTGGCTCCTTTTGTCTGAATGCGTGCTCCTCAGTCAATGTGAGAAAAACCTGAAGTGCTGCTTCGACGGCTTTCGGCATGTTTGTGTGAAGCCTCAAAGAGGTAACATGTCCGTCAGGAATACAGGTGCTGGATGTTTAAGTACAGCTCATGGTTTTTCAGTAATGGTGATCAAAGCCTATATTATCCTTGCCCCACCTTTGTATAAATTAATACTTGTTACTGAGAATATTTTTATATACATTTCAGTGTTTTGTTAATGAATTATTAATTAATTAAATAATGTATTAAAATATCAGGCACCTTTTTGTTTTTAATCAAAACTTCTTGAAATGTCCACAGGTGGGCCTAAGACCAAACGAGGATTGTGCCCTACTCCAAGTTATTTTGGGATCTGGGACCATGCGTGCAGATCTGACAAAGACTGTAAGGAGGATGATAAATGCTGCCCCACCAAGTGTGGGACAATTTGTCAGCCTCCAGTCATAAGTTATACACTCTTCAGTTATTGTTTACTTCATCTGTAATTCAAGGAGATGACTCGGGGTTAATTGACTGATATGATACTATTCAAGTCAAGTTTATTTATATAGCACATCTGAAACAATTTCAGCTGACTGAAGCTGTGTGCACAGCAGCAGGGGCTGGTCAGCTGACCTCAGGGCTCTGGGTAAAGTATAGTGCTGCAACAACTCCCTCAAATAAAGAGGACCAACAGAAATATTTTGAATAGCACCCACAAACTATTTCACAATAGAAGCACCTGATAATGAATATAGGTGTGAAAGAGAATATTGAGTGGAAAACATGCATTGTTACTGTGAGCTGGTTTGCTTCTCCACAGATTTGACCTGTAACTGTTTATCTTCACAGAAACCAAACCAGGATCCTGCCCTGATTCAATCCCCCATTTCACCAGGTGTGATGATGAATGCTCTGATGACAGCAAATGTGACAAGAACCTCAAATGCTGCTACAGCGGCTGTGGACTCCAGTGTCTGACCCCTGAACATGGCAAAAGTCAAAAAGGATAATCATCACAATCACTTTGGTGTTTATGAATCTTGAAACACTTTATATACTCAAAGTACAGGCCTGCTTGTCATGATTATTTAACCCCAGCTCTTCTGACATTGAAATTGTGCAGAGGCAGTAAATGTTTATCAAGGAGACCATGAAACAAACATGTTGTATGCATGCAGTAACATGTTGATGCCTTGTGCTCCTATTTTTGGCTCATTTCAATAAAAAATGCACCAAAACACTGATTTTTCATGTGCTTTTATATTTTATAAAGAAACTTTAGAAAAAGTGCATTCATTTCCAACACCAAAGAACATTTACAAAAAAAAAATAACAGCTCAATTTTAAATCAGCATTGCAGTAACACCCTGTACACACAGCACCCTCCTTGAGCAGACTGAGGTTGGCTCCTTTTATAGAGCCCCTCCCTTAATTGGTTTCTACCACACTGCGGTGCAGGTAAGTTCCAGCAAATTCAATGATATTGTTAAACGCATTTTTTTTTTTTTTTTTTTTTGCAAAAGAATGTTAATCTTTATTCATTCAAATCTGTCATTAAAAATAGAGCTCTATATTACTTTATCAGTGTTAACTGTGGAACAGAACTAGATAAAACAGGCTAAAATATTTGGACACCCCTCCTCCTCAGCACAGTTGTCTGGCCTGGAACCTCTTAAGGTGCTCCGGCTGATTGGGGAGTCATTTGGCTGGAACACCCGAGACAGACACAGGTAAGTAGAAATTCAAAGAATTTAATTGCACTTGCTCATGTCTAGCCACAGGCCAACTACAGAATCAATATTAACTTTGCTGTGTGAATTTGAGTTTTTGTCCTACTCTCCCACAGTGTCAAATCAGTCAAATCACCTTGTGTGGATCTTATTTAGGTTTTCTAGGTGAAGTTCAGATGATAAATGACAATTATTCTTACTATTGTCAAGCCCAATGAAGTCTCAGTATGCTCATGTTTAATGCAAGGCACAGGGACAGCTCTGTACTGAGGCTCCTCTCCAGGAGGATAAATAGAAGCTGTACATGAGTTTAATCTGTGTCTGTCTGCAGCAGTGAACAACATGGTGCGCTCTGTCCTCTGCCTCCTGACTGTGGCCCTGGCCTTTGTGCCTCTGCTCTCCGCTGCGAAAGGTCAGTCACTTTAAATATGCTTTTATATGGAGAACATTGACCGCCCATGTCATACATACTCAATTCTATGAGCTTGCATAGTTACATATGGTGTCATTTTTTTTTCCCCACAATGTCCAGTCCAGATTTCATGTCCTGGTGACATTTGTGAAAATCAGACAGACCTGGATTTACTTGAATACTAATGTACTAAATTGAACCTGGTGTTTGTGTGGAATTTTTCACAGTATAGCATTGAATTTGGGTAACTGATTCTTCAATGATACATTTCAGTCCAAGTGCCTGATAATTTTTCAGATTATTTCAATTGAAATCAGAACATGAAGTTGGTCACAGAATTTAGGTGTGGAATAAAATCTGACATTCTTTTTTGAGCTGGTCATGTTCCTTATGACTTGCATTTGTGTAAAAGTTTCACATTTAAAATGGTTTAAAATTTGCCAACTCATTAAAATTGTTTCCAGTGAATTTGGAGGAGAAACCCGGAGTCTGTCCCAAGCCCAAGCCAAACATTGACGTACCAAGGACCATTTGTCTGGATGCGTGCTCCTCAGACAGTGAATGTGAGAAAAACCTGAAGTGCTGCTTCGACGGCTGTGGACATGTTTGTAAAAAGCCACAAAGAGGTAACGTGTCCCTCAGGAATACATGTGGTGGATGTTTCTGAATTGCTCATGGTTTCCTCAGTAATGGAGTGATCAAATCCTACATTATCCTTGCCCCACCTCTTTGTATAAATATATACTTGTTACTAAGAATAATTTTTATGCATGTCAGTGCTTAAAGAACAGTATTACAAAAAATATCGGGCACCTCTTTTTCCACCATTGTTTTATTTGAAACTTCTTGAATGTCCACAGGTGGGCCTAAATCTCAACCCAAACCAGGATCGTGCCCTATTCCAAGTGGTCCTGGGATCTGTGTCGAAGCATGCACCTCTGACGAAGACTGTAAGGACGACGATAAATGCTGCTCCAACGGCTGTGGACATACCTGTCAGCGACCAGTCAGTAAGTAATGAATTGGATGAATGCAAGGAGTTGACTCTGGGTTAACTGACTGACAGATAAGTACTTCTGTTGTGAAATGGTATTGACTATGAAGAGGTGTAAAATAAAATGTTCTTGATGTTACAGAAATGTATTGCTGTGAGTTGGTTTTCCCCTCTGCAGATTTGACCTGTAACTGTTTATCTTCACAGAAACCAAAACGGGATCCTGCCCTGGGCCAATCCCCCATTTCACCAAATGTAAAAAGGGATGCACTGATGACAGTCAGTGTCCAAAGAACTCCAAATGCTGCGACAGCAACTGTGGACTCCAGTGTGTGATCCCCCTTAAACATGAACCGTCAAAATAAAGGATGATTACAATAATTTTGGTCTTTTATGAATCTTGAATCACTTTACACTCTTACTCCAAGTATAAGCCTGTTTGTGAAAACATTATTTAATCCTGGCTTTTCTCTGACTTTGTAAAAATTGTGCCAATACACAATTTGTCAAGAGAAGGTGAACTTTTTATTGTTTTTAATAATTCTACCTCAACACTGGGCAAGATCGACAGACAGATTTCAATGTTTTCTGTAGCTTCTGATGTCACTAGACATTTTGAAAACACAACTACTCTGGAGCTGATGGTTTGAAAAAAGGCTGAAGCCAAGGAACTTTTTGGAACTGCAATTTGGGATCAGAGGACCAAGTGGATCAGAGTTTGTTCGGGAACAGTTTAATACATCCTTTCAAAGGAAGTGGAGCTGCATTGTTCATTCTGCATAGTTTTTGATTAAAGTACAGAACTAAGCAATTTGTATTTACTTAGGATATTACAATGCTGATGACCTTGTCAAAGGCCAGGGGGGCAGGTCTGGTCTGCCTAGAGATTTGATACGGCCCTCAGCAGATTTTGTATAAAAAATTGTTAATTTTTTGAACTCTTGTGAGCTAGCTTTGCGTGTCCAGCGCCTCTGTAGCAGCCGCCCACCAGAGCAGGCACAAATGAAGACTTTGCTCTTGTGAACGGGGAAAAAGTAACCACTGTGCGTGATTTTAGATGTGGAGTTGTTTTAGTTGTCCAGAATTGTTTTACAGATTTGCAGAATGGAGTTTAAAACATTTCTATATCAATCTCAACATGCACTAAAAAAAACTAAAAGCACAATCAGCTGTACTGCGACCACATTAATGTTAAAACAGAGACATTGCCTTGAAATAGCACCTACCTTTCCTAAAGTCTTAAAGGTTGTTCGTAAAATATTTTGTAAAAGAACAATCTTTAAATAAACAGCTTTTGTATTACACTTGTCTCTGTGCACAAAAGTTTGGACTCATTGCTATTTCAGGTATTTATGCTGTGAGTTTTCTGGTCTGGCTCCCTTAAAATCAAACTAGGTTGTATACGGCCCCCAGAACAAAATGAGTTTGACACCTCCGCTTTAATGCCTGATTATAGATGGATTTGAAAGATTTGTACATGTTCTCATTGGCCTGTTTTATCAAATTGAGTTGTGCACTTTTTATATGCTTTTTGAAAGACAAAGTTTGGTCTAAATGAACCTAGGTACTTTTTCTGAGTTACAATATTTATTTTTTCCCCGTTAACATAGATGTCGGGCATTTTGGTCAAATACATACTGATTATTTTATTGGAGCCAATTACCAATTTTGTCTGATGCTAGAGCACTCTTTCTCGATATCTTTTCAAAATTGCTGGATTACTTTATTTCGAAGCACATTTTATAATAGTTAATCGACTGCAAGCCCTGTATTTAAAGACTTTAAGAGCAGAGTCTGTAGTTCACATCAATTTCCATAGATCATCATTCATTCAAAAGGTCAGAACCATTTTCTCAATTCCAATTGCAGACTGTACTTGTGTCCCATACTCTTGTACTCTGGGTACAGACTTGTGGAGCAGACTGTACTTGTTCTACCAACCAATTGTCACATACAAAAACAGTACATCAACGACAACACAGACAAGAAAAGGTGCAAACCTCGATTAAACATAAAATATCAGATCATTCCCCTGGAGGAGTCCGGGCAATGTGTCCTGGCTGGAGCACACTGGAGATGGAGCAGGACCTGAACCTTCTCTTCAAAGCTCTGACTAAAGTTCTGTGGTCACATCTGTCTTCAGGACTCAGCAGGGGCAGACAAGACAAAGTGTCTTAACATGACATCACACTTGACATCATACCTTGGGGTTTAAATGGCACAAGTGGGCATTTCAGTGTGTGGAGTGAATTCAGTGCCCTCCTCTAGTTTAATCTTCAGTCAGTTCTGTGATCAACTCAATAGCAACCTGTCACTTTTGGTGGTGAAAACTGGACTCAACTACGGCACAAGGAAATGCCCGAGTCCAAAAGCCGAAAACTAGTGATGGCAGTTTTGAAACACGCTTTTCAACACTGCTTCGAAGCCTTGAAGCGCATGCGCTTCGAAGCAGTGTTCCAAAACGCGAGTCAAAACACTGGTCACGTGACTTAGACGTCTCATGAAACGCGTGACGTCACTCAAGTGGTTCATGAAACACTGCCTTTTCAAACGCGTTTCACCAGAGGCTCATGTCTCAAAACCAAAGTTTGATTGACAGGGATTTCAACGAACCACAAAGCACCGCACTTGTCTCAACCTACTCCCACAAAGTTTAAGATATTTTGGCGCTGCCCAATGTGGGTTTGTGAGAGGCGAGAGATAGTGAGATTTTGACAGAGAGATACTGATACTTTGATTAATAGTGAGATAGTGAGTTTATGCAGCTAGTTTAGATCACAGATTAGATAGACTGTAAAGTTACACTAACACATAGCCAAGCTTAGGTCCATACAAACGACACACAGCATCACACTATAGGCCATATTTGCTAGGTAGGTTAGATTATTAAGAGAGGGCAGTGATTTTTCCTCATTTATACCAACTGTCAAAAAAGTTTCTGGCCATACCTGCAACCAGTGTTCCATGTGAACGAGTGTTTTCAAAAGCAGGGGAGGTATTAAACAAAAAAAGAAACCGCTTGCACCCCTCCACTGCAGAAAAAATTATATTTTTGAATAAAAATCTTGAAATCTGATTAATGCATAGCTTCCATGGCTTTATTTAATTTTATTTACACAAATTAATTCGTAACATACACCTGCGTACACTTACACAAACTTTATTAGAACAAGCTTTATTAGAAACCATGTCAGATAAGGATGTGTTTTGTTGAGCCACTGTGGAGAAATACTGAGGTATCGCCACCAGAGGCCGCTGTAGAGTCGTGATTCGAACAGTGATTCGAAGCCTCGAATCATTTGTTTCGAGGGCTTTGCTGGTTCATGAGGCTTCGTTTTGCCCATCCCTACTTATATCAAAACACCAGTGTCACGTGACCGATGACGTTCGAAGCTTCGAACGTGCTTGAACGTGCTTCATTGCTGCGGAAATGTTTCGAAGCTTTTCATTGGCTCATTGTTTTTCAGTGTGTGTCATTGGCTCATGACGTTTCATTGCATTCTGAGCCAATGACAGTTTCACAGATTTGAGTGGTTTGGCGCTGTACCAGCTGTATAAGATGTATAATTATGGTTCAAAATGAGGTTGTGAGGAGATAGAGATTTGGAGAGTGAGAGTATTTTGGCAAGTTTCATGGCGAGTAACACAAATAAGCGACGTCTGCAGTGAGGGATCATTTTGATCTCATACAACCAAATAAGTTATATTGCAGTTTATAGCATATGTGACGCCCACAATGTGTGGTCACATAGTTTTTATTTAATGTAATCTGGTATATGAGTGCAAGTGGTGGTTTTCTTTTATTTGACATGAACACTTGTAATTCCAATTTTCGCCACTTGATGGCAGCACGCGCAGTGAGACAGTTTGGGAGAACGCTGGCTTCTGCTTCCTGTTAATAGCAGTAAGCAGCGAGTCACGACAGCAAAGAAATAACGTGTCTGTCTCATTGTTTTTATTTCAGGTTGGTACAGTTTCACCCAAGCACCAGTTTGACCCATATGGAATCCTAATAATATAACGCTTGTTGTAACGTTTTCTAGTCTAAGCTAGACGTTTGCCATTGGTAGTATTTTGTTTATATGTGTGATTAGCTTTTCATGCTAAGTCCCGCGCTAGCGCTTAGCCTAGACCTTGCTAGTCCTCCGTTGGCTCGACACTGTATTGTATTTGGTCCTCGTCACATTGTCATTATTTACATGCTAATGTTATGTACCGTTGCATTATTTTAAAAGCAGTTGTTAGAGTTTGATATTTTAAAAAAGGTAAAAATAGAAAAATGTCATGATAATCTGCATGATTTATGTCATGTTGCTCTGAATTAGAAATTAATACTAAAATTAAGGAAATTAACCCTAACTACTAATGTTTTAAGGAACAATATACTTGCACCTGTAAAATGGAATTTGACATCACAATGTGTGTGTATAATAAAGTTAATAGCAGTAAGCAGCGAGTCACGACAGCAAAGAAATAACGTGTCGGTCTCATTGTTTTTATTTCAGTTACCTACTCTCCCCAACAATTATTATTTTTAAACTGCTAGCGGTGGTTGTACCGGCCAATACCTGCTACACATACACTTTATGTTTCCATGTTTGATTTGTATCATACATGTTTTAAATAGGTCTCAAAATTACAAAGGCTTGTAGGTGCGGTGTTTGCTCTGCACACAAGAGTTGGCACTTTTTTAAAATTTCGTTGTACATGTGGATGTTACAATGACAATAATGACTTATTCTATTCTATTCTAAGAGTTGTCTTTCAGCAACAACACATCATCTATGCTGAGACACTTGCGTGGCAGGCATCAAGACAATCATACCCAGCAAACCAGTGACCCTGTCAATACTGGAAATGCTGACAGTAAGGAAATATATACGTATATACACTGTATATATGTATGTGTGTGTCTATTGATTGTAGATGTTGTGTATCATATTCATATTCAACCTTTCTCCCACACAGTGTCCAGAAAACATGTTGGATGAGGCCTTGGTGGACATGATAGTTCAGCCTTTTTCTATCGTTGAGGATGAAGGATTCCAAAATTTTATTAAAATCCTGGACCCATCATACTCCATTCCAAGCCGCAAAACTGTAAAGGCAATGGTTGAAGCAAGGTACACTACAACCAAAGAGAAGGCCTTGGCAGAAATAGAGCAGACTTCAGCTGTTAGTTTGACTGCAGACATGTGGACATCAGTGAATATGGATGCGTACCTTGGTGTCACTTGCCATTATGTGTCAGACAGCCTAGATCTAACTACTGTGCTTTTAGGTGTGCAGTATTTTCCTTTGAGCCACACTGCAGCTACTTTTTTCACAGGCAATTGGAAATTTGATGATAGAGTGGGGAATCACTGAAAAGGTGTGTGGGATGGTTACTGATGGAGCTCACAATATTGTGGCAAGTGTTAATCAGTTAAATGTTAGACATATTTATTGTTTTGCCCACATACTGAACCTCATTGTTAAAAAATCACTCCGTCAGACTTCTCAGATGGAAAACATACGCAGTAGGGCCCGCAAGATAGTGGCACCTCAGGTCCAGCTCAAAAGCCAAGTAAAAGTTGTGCTCTATTCAAGCTAATATGGACATGCCCCCAAAAAAGCTTGTTCAAGAGGTCGAAACTAGATGGAACAGCACTTATGCCATGCTCCATAGGATTATGAACAGAGAGAACCTTTAGGAGCAGCCCTGGCATCACTCAGCACTGAAATTGTGCCTTTCACTTCTGATGACTATACAGCAATCAACCAGTGCCTAACAGTTTTAAGTCCATTTTATCAGGAGACTATTGAGCTTTCTGAGGAAAGGAGAGTGTCTGGGTCAAAGGCAATTCCTATGGCTAAAATGCTCAGACATGTAATTTCTGCTGAATGTGCCCAAATGGCTCCTTGTATTGGTGCCACTCTTGCCAGTCATTTAAAAAATAACTTGAATGAAAAATTCAGTGGCTTGGAAAAGGTGAACTCCCTGTCTGTGGCCACCATCTTGGATCCACAGTTTAAACAGGCTGGCTTTACTAACCAAAGCAACGCTCAGGCTGCTGTAGAAAGGCTGACACGAGAGTGTGCCAGTCTTATTGATGGACCAGCAGAAGATGTGCCACTGGAGACTGTAACAACATCTGCCAGTGCGGATGAAGAGACTGACAACTTGTGGGCTTTACTGGACAAATATGTAGAGTCTCAGCACCGCACCAGCAGTGCATCTGCCAGCGCTACAGTGGAGATCCAGAGGTATGCATGTGAATTACGAATGATGTCGTTGTTACTGTCATTCATTGTCTGACTGTCTGTGTCATAGATTTTTGAAAGAACAAATTCTGACAAGAGGAGAGGATCCCCTGAAGTACTGGGTGGCACGAAAAACTTTATATCTTACGCTGTGGAAACTTGCACGCAAGTATCTGTGAATCCCTGCATCATCTGTTCCCTGTGAAAGGATATTTTCCAAAGCTGGGGAGCTGGTCAGCCAGAAGAGGAGCCGACTGAAGCCTGCGACAGTAGAAAAAAATTATTTTTCTCAATAAAAATTTGTGAAGACAAATAACTTGTCTGCTCCTGTGAATAATCATTTCAAATCTGCCATACAAGTCCCAAATGAGAAACCATTATCTTTACAGGTTTTCCTTAAAAACACTTTGTGTGCAAAGTAGGAAGGATCTCTTATCCTGTTAGGGACTTTTAGTACAGTTTTTAAATAAGCTCCAAACTTTAAATAAGATAAGATATGCCTTTATTAGTCCCACAGTGGGGAAATTCCAGCATTGCACCACACACATAGAACAGAAGGAAAATCGTACATGCACAAAGAAAATAAAATAAAACAACAACAAAAAACAACAAATAAACCCTTAACCAACATTTAACCCTTAATATGATTTGTATTTATTCTTTGGGTTAATCTGGAATGTGTTTAGAGTTTGGGGGGAGAGCATCTGCATATTTTATTGTAATGACGATATAAACATTATTTGGTATGAATGAACAAGACACTTTAATGACCACAAAGACTTTTAATTTTTATTGCTGTCATGAGATTGAAACAGTCCCAGTGCTTCAGTTGTCCACCAGATGTCACCGTCACTGAAGCCTCGAAGCTTCGAATCTTTTTCGACACAATTGTTAGGAAAGCCTCAGTGCTTCATGAAGCTTCACTTGCCCACCACTACAAAGAACATTTACAAAAATAAATAACATCTAAATTTTAAATCAGCATTGCCATAACCCGCTGTACAAACAGCTCCTCCCTGAGCAGACTGAGGTTGGCTCCTTTATAGAGCCCCTCCCTTAATTGGTTTCTCCCACACTGCAGTGCAGGTAAGTTCCAGCAAATCCAATAATATTGTTAAAAGTATTATTTTTTTAGCAAAAGAATGTAATCTTTATTCAATCAAATCTGTTATTAAAATAGAGCTCTATATTACTTTATCAGTGTTAACTGTGGAACAGAACAAGATAAAACAGGCTAAAATTTTTGGACACCCCTCCTTCTCAGCACAGTTGTCTGGCCTTGAACCTCTTAAGGTGCTCCGGCTGATTGGGGAGTCATTTGGCTGGAACACCTGAGACAGACACAGGTAAGTAGAAATTCAAAGAATTTAATTGCACTTGCTCATGTCTAGCCACAGGCCAACTACAGAATCAATATTAACTTTGCTGTGTGAATTTGAGTTTTTGTCCTACTCTCCCACAGTGTCAAATCAGTCAAATCACCTTGTGTGGATCTTATTTAGGTTTTCTAGGTGAGGTTCAGATGATAAATGACAATTATTCTTACTATTGTCACGCCCAAAGAAGTCTCAGTATGCTCATGTTTAATGCAAGGCACAGGGACAGCTCTGTACTGAGGCTCCTCTCCAGGAGGATAAATACAAGCTGTACATGAGTTTAATCTGTGTCTGTCTCTGCAGCAGTGAACAACATGGTGCGCTCTGTCCTCTGCCTCCTGACTGTGGCCCTGGCCTTTGTGCCTCTGCTCTCTGCTGTGGAAGGTCAGCAACCCTGAATATGCTTTTTTTTTTTTTTTTTTTTTATGGAGAACATTGAAAGCCTACGTTTACAGTTCTAAGTTTGCATAGCTTCTTTATTATTATTTTTTTATTTTTATTTTTTTTGTCCCTCACAATGTCCAGTGGTTTTAATGTTTTAGTGACGTAGTGAAAATGGACATTGATTTACTTGAGCACTAATAAACTGAACTGGGGCACGGCATTGAACTTGTATATATTGCATTACAGGTGTTTTATTGCAAATGTACTGCACACGTGCCAGTCATGGGTAATACTCCTGTGGTTCCTTTACCTGTAATTAAAGGAGATGATGCAGGGCTAACTGACAATACTATTTCACAATCCCAGCACCTGATCATGTTGTGATTTCAACTGAAATCGTTTGAAAATTGAGGTTTGCCACACAATATAGGTGTGGAATAAAATCTGACATTCTTTTTTGAGTTGGTCGTGTGTGTAAACAATTGTTGAAATTTGACATTGTAAAATATAAATATGTAACTGTACACAAATCAGACAATTTAGTTTTTCTTCGCTACTTCTTAGTCAAACTTATTAAATTTGTTTTCACTGCATTTAGAGAAACCTGGAGCCTGTCCCAAGCCCAACACAAACACCGACTTAACGGTCCGCAGATGCCCGAAGGCGTGCTCCTCAGACCGTGACTGTGAGGGAAACCTGAAGTGCTGCTTGAACAGCTGTGGGCACGTTTGTGTGAAGCCAAGAGGTAACATGTCCATCCAGAATACATGTGGTGGATACTTAAGAATTGCTCATGTTTTCTCAGTAATGTAGTGACCAAACCTTGCATTATCCTTGTGCCACCTCCTTTGGACCACAAGAAACATTTTGAATTGCACCAACAATACCATTTCACAATGGAAGCACTTGATTATGAAGAGGTGGAAAATTAAACATGTTTTGATGTTGCAAAACATGTATTCTTGCTGTGAGTTGGTTTTCCCCTCTGCAGATTTGACCTGTAACTGTTTATCTTCACAGAAACCAAACCAGGATCCTGCCCTCAGCCAATCCCCCAGTTCCCCAAATGTAAAGAGGGATGCACTGATGACAGTCAGTGTCCCCCAAGAACCTCAAATGCTGCGACAGCAACTGTGGACTCCAGTGTGTGACCCCCTAAACATGAAAAGTCAAAATAAAGGATGATTGCAATCATTTTGGTGTGTGTATATGAATCTTGAGTCATTTTATACTTACAGTATAAGCCTGTTAACAATATTTAACCTTGGCTTAGCTTTGACAAAAAATTGTGCAAATACAGTAAATGTTTATCAAGGAGAAGGTGAACTGTTTGATTGGGCTGAACCTGTAGCATTAATGTGTTGACACGTGCCTTGTGCTCCCATTTTCTGTTTAATAATTACACTTCAACACTGGGTAAGATCGATAGACGAGTTTCTATGGCCGTGTCCCAATTCGCCAAATGCACCCTTAGATGTACCTTAGAAGTGCGGGTCGCAAAGTATGGTTTTAAACTTCCGGTCGAGAGTGGTAGTTCTCAGTGTAGCCGCCATCTTGTCGAAATGGGACAGCCCTACACCACAGACCGCACTTCCACCGCTGTCTTTGCGCGTACGTCACGTACGTTACGTACGTCACGTATGTTATTTTAAATTATTATTTAACAGAAGAAGAGTCAAGATGTCGTCGCAGCCTTTTATTTCTATTTTCTTTAGATTGAATGAAGTAAGGAATTAATATTTCTCTTTGAATATCAATAGGCAAATATAAGATTCGAGGTGATTTTTTTTTTTCCCCACTTGTAGTTACTATATAACTTTAACAAAATAAACCTTGTTAAAACGTAATGACATTCATACATCCATGGTCTATAAACCAGAGAACACTGATTAGTTGTACATAAAGTGGGATATTACAGTTCAACGATTCGGTATTTGGGCAGGTTTAATTTGATCCGTGGCTAAACCACTTTAATACCAGTAGAGGGCGCTGTTGTCCTTCTGTGCCTGGCCAGTTCATCTTATTTTATTATTGTGAGGGATTTTCTAACAGTGCAGCGCTACATCAAACTGATATCATGATTTACTAATGTGAAGGTAAATGACACGTGCAACCAAACACACACACACACACACACACACACACACACACACACACACACACACACACTCTCTCTCTCTGGGGGACCTTATAAAATCTGTCACATGCACATCTCAGACTCTTCTATCCTTTCCTGAGTCCGTTGTTTCATTGTTCACTTTACCTGTGGATCTCATTAAATCTTCTGACTTTATGTTTCAGACTCTTGTTGCTCTTTGACTCTTACACCAGAAACAAACTTTATTACATTATTCTTATTATTGCAATATTTTTAATGACAATCATTCATTATTATTATTATCATTATTGTCTGGGAATAACTGCATTCATTTATTCAGTGTAACTTCTTTTTTTTCCTCAAACCAGCCCAGAAGAAAGTTCTGTAAAATAAACCTGAGTCTGTCAGAGCTGCACATATTTAATCCTCAAACTGTACAGATCTTTAGTCAGATTAAACAGTTTCATGTCGCATTGTTGTATGTGACATAAACCAGTACGAACATTTGAACGTGTTTTGCGTAGCGGACGAACATTTTCTTTTTTTTTTTGCGTAGGCGCGGTGCATCATGGGATATATAAGTGCGTGAAGTCTGCATGGATGGACGCTTTGGTTACGTATGATCTCCACGTAAACGCTGGAAACTTTTTTTTTTTATTTTTATTTTTTTTTATTTATAATAAAGGTATACAACATTTGTGGCATAACAAAACAGTTCCACAATTAAAAGTCAGAACAGACAGATTGTTATAACGAAGTACAGGACATAAAAAAAAAAAAATAAAAATAAAAATAAATAAATAATAATAAAATAAAAATAAATAAGTGAAAAAAAATAAATAAATAAATATATATATATATATATATATATATATATATATATATATATATATAATATATATATATATATATATATATACATATATATATATATATATATATATATATACATATATATATATAAATAATATACTAGGGGTATCTATGAGATTTAAATCATCTACTACATTTTTAAGTTTTACAGCATCTTTCTTTTCCATAAAACTTACAGATGAAAAAAAGAGACAAAGTTCTTTATGGAAAGAGAGGAAGGATGGTCTGGTTTTTAAAAACCTACACTTGTGAATAAAGAATTTACCCATAATAAAGATCACATTTAAAATAATTTCACATTTTTTGTCCTGCATAAGAATACCAAAGATAATGTCCTTGCTGGTAAAGTCTTTTAAGTTTGGAATCCTGGGAAGAGCCAGTAGTAGTGTATATCGTCCCAAAAGGCTTTAGAAAACATACATTCAAAAAATAAGTGTTCTGTCGATTCAATATTGACATCACAGAAGAAACAACAATTGTCATCCATCCCAAAACGCCGTCGTCTGAGCAGTTCTTTAGACGGGTATATGCCTGAAAGACTTTTAAAATGGACTTCCTTAGCTTTAGGGGGAATGGGAAGTTTCAAATAGATTGTACGAATTTTCTTCTTTTCCTGAGATGAAAACAGCAGTGAGATGGAATTTGGATTTGAAATATAGGAAAAAAGAACATCATTAAAGAATTGTCTAATTCTACAGTTTGGGAGTTTGAGAGTTGTGATACTGAAGCCATTTATCATAAGTTTAGGAAGAGTGGGATATCTACAGTTAGGATTATGAAATAGGAAGGAGACTGTGTTCAAAATATTCTGAGGGACGGCCTTAGTGATTTGAATAAATTTCTTTCTTTTCTGTTTGTATGTCATATTTTCTTGAGAATTCATCAAACGACAGAAGATTACCATTATCATTCAATAAATGCATCAGGGACCAAATACCCTTTTCAAACCACTTTTGTACAAAAAAGGGATTTGTTTCTAACAGTGATGAATTGGCAATTCCACAGGGGTGTGTTGTGTGGATATAGTTGTGCTTATATATTAATCTCCAATATAAGAGGACTTGTTGATGAAAAGAGGACAGTTGAATGGGTAGTTTTTTAACATTGAAGTCACACCTGAGAAGAATTGTAAGCCTCCTAATTTTGAAAATATTTTAGCAGGAATAATAAACCATAAACTGTTTTGGTTTTTAAAAAAGGATCTAAGCCAATTTATTTTCAGAGTGCCATTCAGGCTGTCGAATTCGATCGCTTGCAAAACCTCCATCTTCACATTTCTTGATCAAATTGCCTTGTTTGATATAGTGTGTTTTCCGCTTCCAAATGAAATTAAAGTTAATTTGATTAATAGATTTAATCGCTGGTTTAGGTATACCTATAGAATAGGCTGGGTATATAAGTCTAGATATACTCTCCATTTTGGTGAGCAGAATTCTACCGAAGATAGATAAGTCTCTCTGTGCCCAATTATTCAGAGAAGTTGTGCAAATCTGAAGTTTGTCCCAAATATTGAGTTTTTCTAAATCGTTCTTATCTTTAGTTATTTGCATGCCAAGGTATTTAACAGTGGATTTAACAGGGATGTTACAAACACTGGAGACTGCACATGGCTTTAGAGGTAAGATTTCACATTTGTTTAAATTCAAACTGAGGCCTGAGGCTTTAGAAAAGCATTCAATAAATTGGAGTATTTTAGGAATTTCGTTCAAGTTGTTTAAAAAGATGGTTGTATCGTCAGCTAACTGACATATAGATAATTCTGTATCTGCAATTGAGAGCTTGCCAAAGTCTGCATTTTTAATTAATATGGATAACATCTCTGCTGCTGCAATAAATAACATGGGTGAGATTGGGCACCCTTGTTTTATTCCTTTGTTTATCTTAAATCTCTGAGAGGTCCCATGGGGTAAACAGACAGAGCTACTGGTATCATTATAAAATATTTGTATAACGTTAATAAATTTACTCCCAAAACCAAATGACTGTAACGCTTGGAACATAAAACTATGCTCAATCATATCAAAGGCCTTGTAAAAATCTAAAAGTAGAATGAAACCTTCATTGTTAATCAGAAAGTCATAGTCTATTAAATCTAGGACAAGGCGTATATTATTATGAATAGAGCGCCCTTTTATAAAGCCAGATTGAGTTTCAGAAACGATTTGTGTTATGCCTAGTTTCAGTCTGTTTGCAAAAAAATGTGAGTTAAGAGCTTGTAATCATTATTTAAGAGGGTTATAGGCCTTAAATTGTCAAGGCGGTTGGGATCTTTACCTGGTTTGGGGATAAGAGTGATCACTCCCTGTTTCATAGTATGGGTTAGGGAGCCTTTTTCTAGAACCTCTTTAAGCATTTGGAAAATAAGATCTTTGATGTCATCCCAGAAGAATTTATAAAAGTTACTAGTCAGCCCATCACAACCTGGAGCTTTATCTTTGGACAAACAACTAAGGGCTTTATCCAAGTCTTGAATAGTTATTTCTGCTTCACAGATCTGTTTGAAATTATCATCAATTTTGGGGATTAAATCTTTAATAGTTTGGTAAAAGAACTCAGCGTGAGGTTTAGAGTAGGATGATGTGTACAGCTTGCTATAAAATGAAGAGATTTCTGTGGAGATCAGTTGAGGGTCAGTACAAAGTTGATCATTAATATAAAGACTTTGAACTGCATTCCTTTCTTGTCTTTTTTTTTCCAAGTTACAGAAATATGCTGTACTTTTTTCACCAAACTCCACCCATTTTGCCCTAGATCTAAGATATGCTCCTTTGGCTTTTTTAGTGTAAAGGTCATCTAGGGAGCACTGAAGAATACTTTTTCGTCGTTTATCGTCATTATCAAAATTAGGTTTAGAGCAAATTTGGTTTAGTTCCTTTACAATTTCAGTTTCTTTCTGTTTACATTGTTTAGATATTAATTTGCTATGCTTAATAGAGATCTGGCGTACTTTGAATTTAAAGAATTGCCACTTATCTATATAGCCCTTAAGATTTGTGTCAGAGTTTATTGTTTCTAAAAGTTCAATAACCTCATTGCAGAATTCTTCATTAGTGAGGAGTGAGGAGTTAAATTTCCAGTAGCCTCTGCTAAAGGGTTTTTTCACCTGAGGAATCAGATTAAGTTGAATGAGACAGTGATCAGTCAAAGGAGCAGCAGAGATATTAAACATCTACCTCATTTTGGATAAGTTGTTTGAGATTAGCCAGAAATCAATGCGAGATTTAGCTGAGCCATCTGGTTTGAACCAGGAAAATGACTGTCTTAATGGATGAGCAAGTCTCCAGGGATCATTTACATTAACGTCTAAACAGAAATCTTGTAAAACTGTATTTATATGATGGGAGTGGAATTTAGACGGTAGTCTATCCAGCCATTCATCTTGAACCATGTTAAAGTCTCCTCCTAAAATTATATTGTCTGTGCAGTATTTTCGACCGAGGTTTTTGATATGATCTGAAATTTCAGCTAATAATAATTTGTTAAGGTTGGAATGTTGTAACCATAAACATTACACAAAATCAGAAAACTATCAGTCATTTTGAGGACACAAATAAGCCAGTGACCATTACTATCATATTTGTGAGTGATTATTTTAAATTGACAGTTTTTAAAAAGCAAAGCAACACCAGAGGATTTGTTTGTACCATGAGAGAAAAGTATTTTTCCCCCCCACTGATTAGACCAAAAGTTTTCATCTGCCTCCACAGAGTGTGTTTCCTGTAACAAAATGCAGTTAGCATTAACATTTTTACAAAATAAGAAAATAGATTTTCTTTTTACACTATCCCGTAAACCCCTAGTATTCAAGGATATAAAATTTAAATTCAACATATATAAAATTCAATAAATAATATTTAAAAAAAATTAGAAAAAAAAACAAAAAAACAAGAAGTAAAGAGTAACAAGTAGTGTGAAAGTGCTATTGAACGTTGAATCTGAAATACAATGAAGATGCGGTAGACCTCAAGATATTCCTACACAGTACCAAACAGGTGTATGACCTTAAAAAGTGAACTACAACATGCCTCTGTGGACTTAAAGCATAGAACAAACTCTTAAACTGTCCAAAATTCTCTTATTATTATTAAACACGCTTAGACATCAGTAAGCAGATAACTCAGAACTTCAATTCACCTTCAATTCAACTTCACTTTGAGAGAAATCATTCAACCTGGTATCACACGGACTCCGTTAACGTATCCGATGTGCCCTCGATAGTAGACGTTCTGACCCGCCGCTCTCGCCTGCTCCATTTTAGGCCAGACAGCAGCCCTGGCCTCTCGGTCGAGTTTGCAGAAATCTTGCTTGAAGAAGACTCCAAACTCTTTGCAGGCCTTGGAATCTTTGGTGAGCTTCCAGAAGATGTCTCGGTAGTAGTGCTCATAGTGAACTGGATTATTATCTGGCGGTGCCTCCCGACTTCCCTCTTCCCCAGACGATGCACCGTGTCTACCACAGTATTCAGGGATGGTGAGTGTTGCGGCGCGATTTTTGCCAAGATCTCCAGGACTTCTTTGCGGGTGTTCTCATCATGTTTTTCTTTTAAACCCTGTATTTTAAGATTCCAGCGCCGTTTATAGCGCTCCATCTCCAACACGCGCTCTTTCAAATCAGCATTCTCTTTAACGAGGGCAGGGACCGACTTCTCCAGATCACAGAGTCTGCCTTTACAGTTTTTTATTTCATCAGCATTCACTTCAGTTATCTTGGTCAGGTTGGCTAGTATTATAGAGTTTTCCCGAAGTTTCACATCAAAGTCATCAAATCTGTCAGTCAGCCTGTTAATAGCTGCGGTGAGGGCTGTCAGCTCTGGCTCGTTTTTGTTTGAAATGATTACCTTGCTGGGTTGTACTGCGGCTGGTTTGGTTGGTGTAACCGGGATTTTCCTTTTGGTTGACGGCACCACTACTTCCATGGCATATTCATGGTCTGTTCCCGCCGCTGGGGCCGGGCTTTTGGAGGCTGAAGCTAGCTTAGCCTGGGCATCAGGTTTTTCCCGGGTCATCTTTAACTTCTTCAAAGAGTGCTTAAAGTTCGTTTAAGAGGCGTCTAATGTTGAGTTTTGTTGTTAAAAAAGTAAAGAGAACAACAAATACCCGTTTAGCGGTTCAAAATCGAGGTCCAAACTGATATTTTGAGATTCACATACAACAGCTCAAGGAGTACTGCCTGCCCGGACCGCCATCTTGCCGGAACCGGAAACGCTGGAAACGTAGGGCACATTTAGCTGTGCGCACTCGTCACACGGGCGTAAGGGTGCGTTGAAATGGGACAGCCCTTGTCGCGCCGGAAATGACGTAACGCACTTAGACCCACACTGCAAGGGTGATTTTAAGGGCGTAGTGGCGAATTGGGACACGGCCTATGTCTTCTGTAGAGCTGTCACTAGACATTTTGAGAACAACTAGACTCTGGAGCTGGTGGTTTGAAAAAAGGCTGAAGCAAAGGCCAAGGAACTATTTGGGATCACAGGGGACCAAGTGGATTAAGGAGTTTGTTGGGAACAGTTTAATACATCCTTTCAAAGGAAGTGGAGCTGCATTGTTCATTCTGAAGTTTTTTTTTTTTATTTTTTTTTTAGATTCAAGTACAGAACTAGGCAATTTGAGAATCAAGTCTATTAATGTTTTGGTGGAGCTCGTGATTCTAGTTGGGCTCTTTATTAACTGAGTAAAATTAAATTGTTTAGCTAGGTGCCTTAACTTGTTGGATCATATTTTGTCCATCCAGTTTGCATTAAAATCACCCATTACTATGGTTTCCTTGTCATTACAAGCTTTGAGTACATCTTTCAACATGTCAAAGAATACATCCTTCTCATTAGGTGGTCTATATATTACAATGACATTATAGGACATTTCAACAGACAAATTGTGGCACCTACACACTCCAGGGCATTTTGAGGAAGATTCATGTGTTTGCGTTTTAAGTTATCGTTGATATAATATTACACCACGTCCTTTTTTGTTAGGTCTATCCCTTCTGAATAATTTATAATTTGGAATAGTGTAGGCACCTGCTTCTTATTTAACATGTTTCAGAAAGTCCTAAATAATCAAGATTGGAGTCATGCAATAGTTTTTCTAGTTCAGTTTTTGAAGGCAGGATTCTGATATTAATTTCCCCGTGTAACCTGGTAATTAGGGTCAATATTGAATGGACATGTTGTGATGAACCTGAAGCCACAGTCAGCAGCACAGTCCTGGCTGTATCAGCCCCCAGTGGCAAGAAAATTAAGCAATAAAAATTGTAAACGTAAAGTACCTGTACTAAAATGTACTACAGTCTAACCTGAAAACAGTAACGCTTTACAAATGAGGCCTATTATATATGAATATTATATAAGGCTGGTTTCACACAAATACAATGACAGTAGACCTATTTGCAGTAGCAAGAAGAGATAACTCAAAATAATTAACACATTTCTAAGCTACTTTTAATTGCTAATACGTGAATACAAAATATATTAGAATTATTGCACTCAGAATTATTAATATGTGCTAACCGAAGACAGACAGACAGGCTCCGCAGCCGGAATCGACCCTGTAGTTGGTGTCCTGATACGTTATCCATGCACCAATGCGGGACAGCAGGTCATCAAACTGGCCTGGGTCAGACGAAAGTAGCGCTGGAAGCTCGCTCAGAATTACAAATCTTCTTCTATTCGTAGAGTAAGATGAATAAAATATAACTTGTCCCACCCATTCTCTGCAGGAAAGCAATTTGGACAAAGTCTTTTTTGAAGGCATTCAAAATCGACTTTTTCTTAACGACATTATTGGACCCCTTTTCCAAGTGCTTATTTTGCAGCAGTAACATACATAAAGAAAATGAAAAAAAAATTAAAAACTCATACAATGTGATTTCCAGATTTATTTTCTACATCATGTCTCTCACAGTGGACATGCACCTAAGATGAAAATTTCACACCCCTCCATGATTTCTAAGTGGGAAAACTTGCAAAATCACAGGGTGTTCAAATACTTATTTGCCTCACTGTATGTTGTTGTTTTGTTGTTATTCTTTTTTTGTTTTTTCTTGCCAAATACACAACAGACCAGTCTGTAACCTCAAACATAAACTCCAAAAAACTAGTTCCAGGCAAGACCTAAACACAAGGCCTGGACCAAGCAACCTTCTCTTAACAGATGAGACAAAAATGCAAATAAGAATGAAAAATAAAAAAATAATAATAAAAACACCACACCTACACAAAGTAGGGTATGCCTAAAGTCCTTCACCTCCTTTGTTGTCTTAAGGGAGAGACTAGAGCCATCAGGGTTAAGTATCTTGACAGTAGCTGGATACAAAAAGGAATATCCGACTCCTGCATGTCGGTTTCTGCATCTATGTGCATCAGCAGACTCCTGTCTCCTCTTCGCCAGGGCCGCTGAAAAGTCACGGTAGAAGGTCACTGTGTCTGTTACCGTCACCATGGTACCTTTTGCCCTCATAGCATGGAGAATCCTCTGAGCATCGGTATGATAGTGCGCAGCCCTGCTGCACGTCTCAACTGTGGGCCACTGCAGTGAGCTGTATTGATCACCATATCCCGCTGCAAGCCCAGAACCTCCAGAATCCACTTTTTTTTTTTTTTTTTTTTTAAATCCACTGGCAAGGCACTCTCATTCTGCCTTCGATTCTGGTTCTCAAAACTTTCCGGTTTCTCCAGAGCTCTTTGAGGCTGGGCCTCTAAAGCGCTAATACAAGGCTCTCTCATGACCGCGGCATCCTCCAAGTCCGAATCCCTCTGCTCTACCATATCCATCCTCTCTATGAAACTGTCAAATTTACCAGACAGTTCGTTCAAAGGCTTTAGCTCGTCATCCAGCATTAGGGATATATTAGCAGTTACCTTATCCAAGAATCCTTTTCATCTCGATGGTCAATGCTAGGCGCACATCCTCGGTATCGCCCATGACCTTGTCTGCTTGGCTGTTGCTTACTACGTGTTAGAGCTAGCTTTAGTCTTAGGTCCTCATTTGCTCATTTCACTATTCTTGCTTGTTTCAGGCTGTTTGAATATAGACTGCCTCAGTGTGTGTGATGTTGTTGAATGACGTTTTCAAAGTGAGTCAAAAATACGTATTTTTAAACTCACCTGGTGCAGAGCCGAAAAACACGTGACTACTCAGCTCGCCACATCGCCCCCTCTCCCCCACAACAGGAACTGTTTCATTAAGTTATCTGGAACTGTTACAGTAACATGTCGATGCATGCTCTGTGCTCTCATTTTATGTTCCATTTTTTTAATAAAGCTGCCACCTCAACACTGAATTTTATTGTGTTAGTTTCAACAGTCTTGTATTGTATTAATTTAACTCTTTAAAGCTACCATTTGTACTTAGACTGGCAAGTGCCTTGAGTTGTTCACAGATGGCTACACAGCTCGGAGCGATGCACACTGGAGATGGAGCAGGACCTGAACCTTCTCTCTTCAAAGCCCTGACTAAAGTTTTGTAGTCACATCTGTCTTCAGGACTCAGCTGTAGTTATGGGTCATTTGAAGCCGAGGCACCGAGTAAAAGGGGGGGCGTGTCGAGTGAAGCCGCGATTCGAGGCTTGCGTCAGATTGCCAAAAAAACCACGTGACCTGTGAATGTGAGGCCTCGTGAACATGATGTAATTGGTTAATTTACTGTGTTACGTGCTCAGGCACACTTCATGGGCTACTGCTTTTTTTAAATTCACTTTCACTTTAGCCTAACTTTCACATGCTAAAAGAAGCTTTTTTATTTATAGAGCATTTTGGTTTTACTACCAGAATATGGCCGTGTAACCTACTTCTATTCTTGTATTTGTTTTTTTCACTGAACATGATGTACAGTCAGTTCAACATTCTTTCAGATCAAAAAATATAATTGTGTTATTTAAGCAAATTTCATGGATCATGCCACTGCTGAAGTGGTTCAGAGAGTGGATCAGAAGAAGCAAGATAGGCACTGGGACAGTTTATAGACGTGTCTGTCTGTCTGTGTCTCTCTCTCTGAGGTGTTTGTGTGTTTGATGTGGATGGTGCTTAAAATACATAACTGATGCAGAAGAAGATTAGAGAATTGAGCATCTTTTTTACTTGATAAGTGCAACCACTGAATGTGATGTTTTAAATGAAACAAGATTCCATTTGGTTTCTCTTTTTACATGTGTTACATTTTTTGTCCACAAGATGGTGTAGTTGAACATATTGAATCACTTGGCGAGGCACTGACTCCTGTACCGGTACAATTGCCTGAAAGCTTCAGATGGTTCATGGGGCTTCATTTGACCATCACTACTCAGCTGGACAGACTAGACAAAGACGCAAGTGCATTCTTTCCAAACACTAAAGAAAATTTACCAAAAAAATCTGCTGCAAGATTTAAAAGCACCATGGCCATAACACCCTGTACACACAGCACCTCCCTGCGCAGACTGAGGTTGGCTCCTTTTATAGAGTCCTCCCTTAGTTGGTTTCTCCCACACTGCAGTGCAGGTAAGTTCCAGCAAATCCAATAATATTGTTAAAAAGTTATTTTTAGCAAAACAGTGTTAATCTTCACTCAATCAAATCTGTTATTAAAGTAGAGCTCTATATTACTTTATCAGCGTTAACTGTGGAAAACAAATTAGATACAAGAAGCTAAAATATTTGGACACCCCTTCTCTTCAGCTCGCAGTTGTTTGGCCCGGAACCTTCTTAAGGTGCTCGGGCTGCCTGGAGAGTCATTTGGCTGGAGCACTGAAATGACAGACAGCACAGGTAAGAAGAAATTCAAACAATTCAGCTGCAAGCAATTAGCTGATGCTCATGTTTGTTCACAGGCCAGTTTTAACTGCACAACCGTTTTAGTTAATTAATGGACATCCAAACTTCTTTTGCGTATTGTCATTTTTTACCTGTCAGCTTTAAGTTTAGGCCTGTGTCATGGACTAGCTACATTATAGCCACACAGACTGAAACGTCTTCAGCTGGTAGCTCAGGTGAGTCGAGGTTGGCTTAATTGAACCTTTACCAAGGAGGTTTGGCTCGTCTCCTTCTGGTGTCAGGAAACGCACTGAATTTCTTGTGGTTTATTTTCTGACCACAAGGGCTACTGTAGGCTGTAACACACGCCACAACAAGAGCAAAACGACAGCAGTCTGCACTCACTAGAGCCAGTGCCCCAAAAAACTGACAAATACAAGATTTACATCAACTTCACCAACACAAACCTTTACAAGAACAACTCTGAACTAAACACAAAATGTCAGATAATTACAATATTTCATGAGGGGGGGGGGGGGGGAGTTGCAGTGCATTTTTTTCCTCATACACCTATGTCAGGAATCAGCATTAAATTTGATGTGTAAATTTGAGTTTTTGATTTGACACTGTAGAATAAGACTATCAAATCATCTGTGGATCTTAGTTTTTTCTAGGTGAAGTTAAGATGATGAATGACTTACTCTTACTATTATGGCCACGCCCAAAGAAGTCCCAGTATGCTCATGTTTAATGCAAGGCAGGCACAAGAACCGCTCTGACGGAGGCTCCTTTTCAGAAGGATAAATGGACAGATTAAACTCATGTACAGCTTCTGTGTCTGCAGCAGTGAACAACATGGTGCGCTCTGTCCTCTGCCTCCTGACTGTGGCCCTGGCCTTTGTGCCTCTGCTCTCCGCTGCGAAAGGTCAGTCACTTTAAATATGCTTTTATATGGAGAACATTGACCGCCCATGTCATACATACTCAATTCTATGAGCTTGCATAGTTCCATATGGTGTCATTTTCCCCCACAATGTCCAGTCCAGATTTCATGTCCTGGTGACATTTGTGAAAATCAGACATGGATTTACTTGAATACTAATGTACTAAATTGAACATGGGCCGTTTGTCTGGAATTTTTCACAGTATAGCATTGAATTTGGGTAAACTGATCGTTCAATGATGCATTTCAGTACAAGTGCCTAATTTTTCAGATGATTTCAATTGAAATCAGAACATGAAGTTGGTCACAGAATATAGGTGAAATCTGACATTGAGCTGGTCATGGTCCTTATGACAATCATAGATTTGTGCAAGTTTCATATTTAAAATGGTATGAATTTGCAGTGTCAAACTGCCAACTCATTAAAATTAGTTTCCAGTGAATTTGGAGGAGAAACCTGGAGTCTGTCCCAAGCCAAGCATTGACGTACCAAGGACCTCTTGTCTGGATGCGTGCTCCTCAGACAGGGAATGTGAGAAAAACCTGAAGTGCTGCTTCGACGGCTGTGGACATGTTTGTGTGGAGCCGCAAAGAGGTAACGTGTCCCTCAGGAATACATGTGGTGGATGTTTCTGAACTGCTCATGGTTTCCTCAGTAATGGAGTGATCAAATCCTCCATTATCCTTGCCCCACCTTTGTATAAATATATACTTGTTACTAAGAATAATTTTTGTGCATTTCAGTGCTTGAAGAACAGATTACAAAAAATATCAGGCACCTTTTTCCACCATTGTTTTATTTGAAACTTCTTGAATGTCCACAGGTGGGCCTAAATCTCAACCCAAACCAGGATCGTGCCCTGAGCCAATCCCCCATCTCACCAAGTGTGATGATGAATGCTCTGAAGATGGCCAATGTGACAAGAACCTCAAATGCTGCTACAGCGGCTGTGGACTCCAGTGTCTGACCCCTGAACATGGCAAAGATCAAAATAAAGAATAATCACAATCACTTTGCTGTTTATGAATCTTGATTCACATTATATACTCAAAGTATAGACCTGCTTGTCATGAGATTATTTAATCCTGACTCTTCTGACATTAAAATTGTGCAGATGGTATCTGCCAGATACAGTAAATGTTTATCAAGGAGAATAACATGTTGCTGTGCTCCCATTTTCTGCTCATTTAATAAAGCATCTAAACAGTTCATGTGCTAATTTCAAGGTTTATATTAAAGTATAAAGCTATGATTTGTAGATCATAGCCTGGTCCTGTCTGTGGATCTTAATGTCATTAGAAATTAACACAACTTCAGACTCTCTGGAGCTGATTCTACTGTCGGTTTGAAAAGGAAGCAAACTGAAGAAAGGCTAAGGCTCTTTTTGGGGCTGTACATTTTGAATTCAGAGGACCAAGTGGATCAGGGAGTTTGGAACAGTTTTTTTCCCCCTCAAAGTGAAGTGGAGCTGTATAAATTTGGAATAGATCTTGGATGTAACTACAGAATTGAGCAATTTGTATTTACTTAGGATATTACAATGCTGATAACCTTGTCAAAGGCCAGGGGGGCGGGTCTGGTCTGCCTAGACATTTGATACGGCCCTCAGCTGATTTTGTATAAAAATTGTTCTTAATTTTTTGAACTCTTTTGTGAGCTAGCTTTGCGTGTCCAGCGCCTCTGTAGCAGCCGCCCACCAGAGCAGGCACAGATGAAGACTTTGCTCTTGTGAACGGGGTCTTTGACTGACACCATCAGCAAAATGTGTTCAAGCACTTTTTTGATGTGTGTGAGGAAACTGGACAGTTGATGAAAAAAGGTAAACCACTGATGGAACAAAAGTAAGAACAATAACTACAGGACCTCGCATTTATGGTTGATATTAGGGAGCACTGGAATAATCTGAACAAAACGTAAGGGTGCAAAAAAATTGTCACACAATATTATAAAAACATTTATGCGTTCAAATTAAAGCTCACGTTGTGGGAGACACAGCTGGCAAATAATGACCCTGCTCATTTTCCTACTCTGAGACATGTATGTGAAGCCAAACGTACTTCTGACATGAGTCCATACAAAGACAAGATTGCAGGATTGCTTAGGGACTTTGAGAGACAATTTCAAGTTTTTAGTGAACTCGAGATAGAATTTGCAGTTTTTCGCACCCCATTCACACTCAAAACTTCTGATGTGCCCGCTGATATGCAACTTGAAATAACAGATTTACAGTGTGATGCAACAGTTCAGGACAAAGTAGCTTCTATGGGCTTGGACACATTTGATCAGTGTCTTCTGCCAGTGTATCTTATATTAACAGCATTACCTGCAAAAAGCTACGCTCAAAGCTAACACACAAGCACTTGACATTCTGAAATTGGCAGCTACTCGGGACATGGTGCCTGATACTGATGCACTTGTGCAGGCTAAAAGATGCCAAGTTGCCAAGAGTTAAAAAACAAAGGACTAAATACTGTGAAATGCCACTTGAAACGTTATTTGCACTATGAAAAACACATACTGTTATATTTAGAGTTAGTCAACAGATTTACTACTTGGTACTATTTTTCATTAACAATCATTAACATTAACAAAAGTTATTTGTTATGTTTGGATAAATTACATTTACTTTAATAATATTGGTTCCTATTATTGCTGTGATACAGCACATTTGGTGAGTGCACTGATAAAGGGAAGTGTGAACACGCACAGGGCGTGCACGAGTTAAGCTGTTGAATAAAGAGACGAGCTGTACATTGTCCTGCCGTGTTTGTCTATTTAAGCAAGGAGGACAGCAAGAAAATGTGCCACATTAGATCTAATTGTAACCCGGCATACCCACAGAGACTGGTGAGGACAATATATTAGGATTACATATAGATATATTGTTGAAAACCCCCATTTTAATATTTTGATTTTTGTTTTCAGGACCTGAATGTCCGTTCTGGTGTTGGTAATTTTTCATATGTGCAGTGCACTGTTTATTTGCGTGTGTTGTTTTTTCCTCAGTTGCTCCCCTCCCTTCTTTCCAGAAATGCCTCAGCTCCTTGATTTGTGTGTGTGCGTGTACGTGTTGGCTTTTAATAAAGGTATATATTTGGATTTTTGCCAAACTAGCCTAATAAACTGCAGTTTTTCTAACATTTTATTACTTGGGCTTTTTCAATAAACATTGTGAATTACAATTGTGTCTTGGCCTCCTTAAGTAAATCTTACCCGTGTGCCTTATGCTGAGCATTCTATACTTTCCAGGTGAAATTCCTGGAGTGGCGTTGCTGGATGTTTATGATCATAGTAAAGTGCCAACCGATTAAAGGTTCTACTCCACTGCTCCCACTAACAAGGAATATGACAATTCTAAGGCCAGAATTTTCTGGAAAAAGTAACCACTGCGCGTGATTTTAGATGTGGAGTTGTTTTAGTTGTCCAGAATTATTTCACAGATTTGCAGAATGGAGTTTAAACATTTCTATATTAATCTCAACATGCACTAAAAAAAACTAAATGCACAATCAGCTGTACTGCGGCCAAATTAATGTTAAAACAGAGACATTGCCTTGAAATAGCACCTACCTTTCCTAAAGTCTTAAAGGTTGTTCGTAATATATTTTGTAAAAGAACAATCTTTAAATAAACAGCTTTTGTATTACACTTGTCTCTGTGCACAAAAGTTTGGACTCATTGCTATTTTCAGGCATTTATGCTGTGAGTTTTCTGGTCTGGCTCCCTTAAAATCAAACTAGGTTGTATACGGCCCCCAGAACAAAATGAGCTTGACACCTCCGCTTTAATGCCTGATTATAGATGGATTTGAACGATTTGTACATGTTCTCATTGGCCTGGGGACCAGCAGGATAAACTTTAGGTCTTGTGTGGAATAACCATGGCACTGAAATATGTGAGACGCCTCGACTGTCAAGATGTTCCTCATGTGTGTTAGGGAAGAGACGTTTTATCAAATTGAGTTGTGCACTTTTTATATGCTTTTTGAAAGAAAAAGTTTGGTCTAAATGAACCTAGGTACTTTTTCTGAGTTACAGTATTTACTTTTTCTCCGTTAACATAGATGTCGGGCATTTTGGTCAAATACATACTGATTGTTTTATTGGAGCCAATTACCAATTTTGTCTGATGATATCGAGAAAGAGCGCTCTAGCTTTTCAAAATTGCCGGATTACTTTATTTCGAAGCACATTTTATAATAGTCAATCGGCTGCAAGCCTCCTCTTAATTGGTTTCTCCCACACTGCAGTGCAGGTAAATTCCAGTCATTCCAATCAAATTGTTAAAAGTATTATATTTTTAGCAAAAGAATGTTAATCTTTATTCATCAAATCTGTTATTAAAAAAGAGCTCTATATTACTTTATCAGTGTTAACTGTGGAACAGAACTAGATAAAACAGGCTAAAATTTTGGACACCCCTCCTCCTCAGCACAGTTGTCTGGCCTGGAACCTCTTAAGGTGCTCCGGCTGATTGGGGAGTCATTTGGCTGGAACACCTGAGACAGACACAGGTAAGTAGAAATTCAAAGAATTTAATTGCACTTGCTCATGTCTAGCCACAGGCCACTACAGAATCAATATTAACTTTGCTGTGTTAATTTGAGTTTTTGTCCTACTCTCCCACAGTGTCAAATCAGTCAAATCACCTTGTGTGGATCTTATTTAGGTTTTCTAGGTGAGGTTCAGATGATAAATGACAATTATTCTTACTATTGTCAAGCCCAATGAAGTCTCAGTATGCTCATGTTTAATGCAAGGCACAGGGACAGCTCTGTACTGAGGCTCCTCTCCAGGAGGATAAATAGAAGCTGTACATGAGTTTAATCTGTCTGTCTCTGCAGCAGTGAACAACATGGTGCGCTCTGTCCTCTGCCTCCTGACTGTGGCCCTGGCCTTTGTGCCTCTGCTCTCCGCTGCGAAAGGTCAGTCACTTTAAATATGCTTTTATATGGAGAACATTGACCGCCCATGTCATACATACTCAATTCTATGAGCTTGCATAGTTACATATGGTGTCATTTTTTTTCCCCACAATGTCCAGTCCTTGTGACATTTGTGAAAATCAGACAGACCTGGATTTACTTGAATACTAATGTAGTAAATTGAACCTGGTGTTTGTCTGGAATTTTTCACAGTATAGCATTGAATTTGGGTAACTGATTGTTCAATGATACATTTCAGTCCAAGTGCCTGATAATTTTTCAGATTATTTCAATTGAAATCAGAACATGAAGTTGGTCACAGAATTTAGGTGTGGAATAAAATCTGACATTCTTTTTTGAGCTGGTCATGTTCCTTATGACTTGCATTTGTGTAAAAGTTTCACATTTAAAATGGTTTAAAATTTGCAATGGCAAGTTTATCTTTTTTGCCAACTCATTAAAATTGTTTCCAGTGAATTTGGAGGAGAAACCCGGAGTCTGTCCCAAGCCCAAGCCAAACATTGACCTACCGAGCACCATTTGTCTGAATGCGTGCTCCTCAGACAGTGAATGTGAGAAAAACCTGAAGTGCTGCTTCGACGGCTGTGGACATGTTTGTAAAAAGCCACAAAGAGGTAACGTGTCCCTCAGGAATACATGTGGTGGATGTTTCTGAATTGCTCATGGTTTCCTCAGTAATGGAGTGATCAAATCCTACATTATCCTTGCCCCACCTGTTTGTATAAATATATACTTGTTACTAAGAATTTTTATGCATGTCAGTGCTTAAAGAACAGTATTACAAAAAATATTGGGCACCTCTTTTTCCACCATTTTTATTTGAAACTTCTTGAATGTCCACAGGTGGGCCTAAATCTCAACCCAAACCAGGATCGTGCCCTATTCCAAGTGGTCCTGGGATCTGTGTCGAAGCATGCACCTCTGACGAAGACTGTAAGGACGACGATAAATGCTGCTCCAACGGCTGTGGGCATACCTGTCAGCAGCCAGTCAGTAAGTAATGAATTGGATGAATGCAAGGAGTTGACTCTGGGTTAACTGACTGACAGAAATACTGCTGTTGTGAAATGGTATTGACTATGAAGAGGTGTAAAATAAAATGTTCTTGATGTTACAGAAATGTATTGCTGTGAGTTGGTTTTCCCCTCTGCAGATTTGACCTGTAACTGTTTATCTTAACAGAAACCAAAACAGGATCCTGCCCTGGGCCAATCCCCCATTTCACCAAATGTAAAAAGGGATGCACTGATGACAGTCAGTGTCCCAAGAACTTCAAATGCTGCGACAGCAACTGTGGACTCCAGTGTGTGATCCCCCTTAAACATGAACCGTCAAAATAAAGGATGATTACAATAATTTTGGTCTTTTATGAATCTTGAATCACTGTATACTCTTACTCCAAGCACATCTTTCAACATGTCAAAGAATACATCCTTCTCATTAGGTGGTCTATATATTACAATGACATTATAGGACATTTCAACAGACAAATTGTGGCACCTACACACTCCAGGGCATTTTGAGGAAGATTCATCTGTTTGCGTTTAAGTTATCGTTGATATATTACACCACGTCCTTTTTTTTGTCTATCCCTTCTGAATAAATTATAATTTGGAATAGTGTAGGCACCTGCTGCTGTATTTCTTATTTAACATGTTTCAGAAAGTCCTAAATCAAGATTGGAGTCATGCAATAGTTTTTTCTAGTTCAGTTTTTGAAGGCAGGATTCTGATATTAATTTCCGCGTGTAACCTGGTAATTGGGGTCAATATTGAATGGACATGTTGTGATGAACCTGAAGCCACAGTCAGCAGCACAGTCCTGGCTGTATCAGCCCCCAGTGGCAAGAAAATTAAGCAATAAAAATAGTTCCAGGCAAGACCTAAACACAAGGCCTGGACCAAGCAACCTTCTCTTAACAGATGAGACAAAAATGCAAATAAGAATGAAAAAAAAAATAAAAAATAAAAAACAAAGCATCTATCTAGGCATACCCTACACCAAAGTAGGGTATGCCTAAAGTCCTTCACCTCCTTTGTTGTCTTAAGGGAGAGACTAGAGCCATCAGGGTTAAGTATCTTGACAGTAGCTGGATACAAAAAGGAATATCCGACTCCTGCATGTCAGTTCTGCATCTATGTGCATCAGCAGACTCCTGTCTCCTCTTCGCCACGGCCGCTGAAAAGTCACGGTAGAAGGTCACTGTGTCTGTTACCGTCACCATGGTACCTTTTGCCCTCATAGCACGGAGAATCCTCTGAGCATCGGTATGACAGTGCGCAGCCCTGCCGCACGTCTCAACTGTGGGCCACTGCAGTGAGCTGTATTGATGGGCCAATACAAGGCTCTCTCATGACCGCGGCATCCTCCAAGTCCGAATCCCTCTGCTCTACCATATCCATCCTCTCTATGAAACTGTCAAATTTACCAGACAGTTCGTTCAAAGGCTTTAGCTCGTCATCCAGCATTAGGGATATATTAGCAGTTACCTTATCCAAGAATCCTTTTCATCTCGATGGTCAATGCTAGGCGCACATCCTCGGTATCGCCCATGACCTTGTCTGCTTGGCTGTTGCTTACTACGTGTTACAGCTAGCTTTAGTCTTAGGTCCTCATTTGCTCATTTCACTATTCTTGCTTGTTTCAGGCTGTTTGAATATAAACTGCCTCAGTGTGTGTGATGTTGTTGAATGACGTTTTCAAAGTGAGTCAAAAATACGTATTTTTAAACTCACCTGGTGCAGAGCCGAAAAACACGTGTCTACTCAACTCGCCACATCGCCCCCTCTCCCCCACAACAGGAACTGTTTCATTAACTCATCTGGAACTGTTACAGTAACATGTCGATGCATGCTCTGTGCTCTCATTTTATGTTCCATTTTTTTAATAAAGCTGCCACCTCAACACTGAATTTTATTGTGTTAGTTTCAACAGTCTTGTATTTTATTAAATTTAACTCTTTAAAGCTACCATTTGTAGTTGAACTGGCAAGTGCCTTGAGTTGTTCACAGATGGCTACACAGCTCGGAGCGATGCACACTGGAGATGGAGCAGGACCTGAACCTTCTCTTCAAAGCCCTGACTAAAGTTTTGTAGTCACATCTGTCTTCAGGACTCAGCTGTAGTTATGGGTCATTTGAAGCCGAGGCACCGAGTAAAAGGGGGCGTGTCGAGTGAAGCCGCGATTCGAGGCTTGCGTCAGATTGCCAAAAAACCACGTGACCTGTGAATGTGAGGCCTCGTGAACATGATGTCATTGGTTAATTTACTGTGTTACGTGCTCAGGCACACTTCATGGGCTACTGCTTTTTTAAAATTCACTTTCACTTTAGCCTAACTTTCACATGCTAAAAGAAGCTTTTTTATTTATAGAGCATTTTGATTTTACTACCAGAATATGGCCGTGTAACCTACTTATATTCTTGTATTTGTTTTTTTCACTGAACATGATGTACAGTCAGTTCAACATTCTTTCAGATCAAAAAATATAATTGTGTTATTTAAGCAAATTTCATGGATCATGCCACTGCTGAAGTGGTTCAGAGAGTGGATCAGAAGAAGCAAGATAGGCACTGGGACAGTTTATAGACGTGTCTGTCTGTCTGTGTCTCTCTCTCTGAGGTGTTTGTGTGTTTGATGTGGATGGTGCTTAAAATACATAACTGATGCAGAAGAAGATTAGAGAATTGAGCATATATTTTACTTGATAAGTGCAACCACTGAGTGTGATGTTTTAAATGAAACAAGATTCCATTTGGTTTCTCTTTTTACATGTGTTACATTTTTTGTCCACAAGATGGTGTACTTGAACATATTGAATCACTTGGCGAGGCATTGACTCCTGTACCGGTACAATTGCCTGAAAGCCTCAGATGGTTCATGGGGCTTCATTTGACCATCACTACTCAGCTGGACAGACTAGACAAAGACGCAAGTGCATTCATTCCAAACACTGAAGAAAATTTACCAAAAAAAAAAACAAAAAATCTGCTGCAAGATTTAAAAGCATCATGGCCATAAACACCCTGTACACACAGCACTCTCCCTGCGCAGACTGAGGTTGGCTCCTTTTATAGAGTCCTCCCTTAGTTGGTTTCTCCCACACTGCAGTGCAGGTAAGTTCCAGCAAATCCAATAATATTGTTAAAAAGTTATTTTTAGCAAAACAGTGTTAATCTTCACTCAATCAAATCTGTTATTAAAGTAGAGCTCTATATTACTTTATCAGCGTTAACTGTGGAAAACAAATTAGATACAAGAAGCTAAAATATTTGGACACCCCTTCTCTTCAGCTCGCAGTTGTTTGGCCCGGAACCTTCTTAAGGTGCTCGGGCTGCCTGGAGAGTCATTTGGCTGGAGCACTGAAATGACAGACAGCACAGGTAAGAAGAAATTCAAACACATTCAGCTGCAAGCAATTAGCTGATGCTCATGTTTGTTCACAGGCCAGTTTTAACTGCACAACCGTTTTAGTTAATTAATGGACATCCCAAACTTCTTTGCGTATTGTCATTTTTACCTGTCAGCTTTAAGTTTAGGCCTGTGTCATGGACTAGCTACATTATAGCCACACAGACTGAAACGTCTTCAGCTGGTAGCTCAGGTGAGTCGAGGTTGGCTTAATTGAACCTTTACCAAGGAGGTTTGGCTCGTCTCCTTCTGGTGTCAGGAAACGCACTGAATTTCTTGTGGTTTATTTTCTGACCACAAGGGCTACTGTAGGCTGTAACACACGCCACAACAAGAGCAAAACGACAGCAGTCTGCACTCACTAGAGCCAGTGCCCCAAAAAAAACTGACAAATACAAGATTTACATCAACTTCACCAACACAAACCTTTACAAGAACAACTCTGAACTAAACACAAAATGTCAGATAATTACAATATTTCATGAGGGGGGGGGGGGGGGGGAGTTGCAGTGCATTTTTTTTTTCCTCATACACCTATGTCAGGAATCAGCATTAAATTTGATGTGTAAATTTGAGTTTTTGATTTGACACTGTAGAATAAGACTATCAAATCATCTGTGGATCTTAGTTTTTTCTAGGTGAAGTTAAGATGATGAATGACTTACTCTTACTATTATGGCCACGCCCAAAGAAGTCCCAGTATGCTCATGTTTAATGCAAGGCAGGCACAAGAACCGCTCTGACGGAGGCTCCTTTTCAGAAGGATAAATGGACAGATTAAACTCATGTACAGCTTCTGTGTCTGCAGCAGTGAACAACATGGTGCGCTCTGTCCTCTGCCTCCTGACTGTGGCCTGGGCCTTTGTGTGCCTCTGCTCTCCGCTCGCTGCGAAAGGTCAGTCACTTTAACTTATGCTTTTATATGGAGAACATTGACCGCCCATGTCATACATACTCAATTCTATGAGCTTGCATAGTTTCCATATGGTGTCATTTTCCCCCACAATGTCCAGTCCAGATTTCATGTCCTGGTGACATTTGTGAAAATCAGACATGGATTTACTTGAATACTAATGTACTAAATTGAACATGGGCCGTTTGTCTGGAATTTTTCACAGTATAGCATTGAATTTGGGTAACTGATCGTTCAATGATGCATTTCAGTACAAGTGCCTAATTTTTCAGATGATTTCAATTGAAATCAGAACATGAAGTTGGTCACAGAATATAGGTGAAATCTGACATTGAGCTGGTCATGGTCCTTATGACAATCATAGATTTGTGCAAGTTTCATATTTAAAATGGTATGAATTTGCAGTGTCAAACTGCCAACTCATTAAAATTAGTTTCCAGTGAATTTGGAGGAGAAACCTGGAGTCTGTCCCAAGCCAAGCATTGACGTACCAAAGGCCACTTGTCTGGATGCGTGCTCCTCAGACGGGGAATGTGAGAAAAACCTGAAGTGCTGCTTCGACGGCTGTGGACATGTTTGTGTGGAGCCGCAAAGAGGTAACGTGTCCCTCAGGAATACATGTGGTGGATGTTTCTGAACTGCTCATGGTTTCCTCAGTAATGGAGTGATCAAATCCTCCATTATCCTTGCCCCACCTTTGTATAAATATATACTTGTTACTAAGAATAATTTTTGTGCATTTCAGTGCTTGAAGAACAGTATTACAAAAAATATCGGGCACCTTTTTCCACCATTGTTTTATTTGAAACTTCTTGAATGTCCACAGGTGGGCCTAAATCTCAACCCAAACCAGGATCGTGCCCGAGCCAATCCCCCATCTCACCAAGTGTGATGATGAATGCTCTGAAGATGGCCAATGTGACAAGAACCTCAAATGCTGCTACAGCGGCTGTGGACTCCAGTGTCTGACCCCTGAACATGGCAAAGATCATAATAAAGAATAATCACAATCACTTTGCTGTTTATGAATCTTGATTCACATTATATACTCAAAGTATAGACCTGCTTGTCATGAGATTATTTAATCCTGACTCTTCTGACATTAAAATTGTGCAGATGGTATCTGCCAGATACAGTAAATGTTTATCAAGGAGAATAACATGTTGCTGTGCTCCCATTTTCTGCTCATTTAATAAAGCATCTAAACAGTTCATGTGCTAATTTCAAGGTTTATATTAAAGTATAAAGCTATGATTTGTAGATCATAGCCTGGTCCTGTCTGTGGATCTTAATGTCATTAGAAATTAACACAACTTCAGACTCTCTGGAGCTGATTCTACTGTCGGTTTGAAAAGGAAGCAAACTGAAGAAAGGCTAAGGCTCTTTTTGGGGCTGTACATTTTGAATTCAGAGGACCAAGTGGATCAGGGAGTTTGGAACAGTTTTTTTCCCCCTCAAAGTGAAGTGGAGCTGTATAAATTTGGAATAGATCTTGGATGTAATGTAACTACAGAATTGAGCAATTTGTATTTACTTAGGATATTACAATGCTGATAACCTTGTCAAAGGCCAGGGGGGCGGGTCTGGTCTGCCTAGACATTTGATACGGCCCTCAGCTGATTTTGTATAAAAATTGTTCTTAATTTTTTGAACTCTTTTGTGAGCTAGCTTTGCGTGTCCAGCGCCTCTGTAGCAGCCGCCCACCAGAGCAGGCACAGATGAAGACTTTGCTCTTGTGAACGGGGGTCTTTGACTGACACCATCAGCAGCAAAATGTGTTCAAGCACTTTTTTGATGTGTGTGAGGAAACTGGACAGTTGATGAAAAAAGGTAAACCACTGATGGAACAAAAGTAAGAACAATAACTACAGGACCTCGCATTTATGGTTGATATTAGGGAGCACTGGAATAATCTGAACAAAACGTAAGGGTGCAAAAAAATTGTCACACAATATTATAAAAACATTTATGCGTTCAAATTAAAGCTCACGTTGTGGGAGACACAGCTGGCAAATAATGACCCTGCTCATTTTCCTACTCTGAGACATGTATGTGAAGCCAAACGTACTTCTGACATGAGTCCATACAAAGACAAGATTGCAGGATTGCTTAGGGACTTTGAGAGACAATTTCAAGTTTTTAGTGAACTCGAGATAGAATTTGCAGTTTTTCGCACCCCATTCACACTCAAAACTTCTGATGTGCCCGCTGATATGCAACTTGAAATAACAGATTTACAGTGTGATGCAACAGTTCAGGACAAAGTAGCTTCTATGGGCTTGGACACATTTGATCAGTGTCTTCTGCCAGTGTATCTTATATTAACAGCATTACCTGCAAAAAGCTACGCTCAAAGCTAACACACAAGCACTTGACATTCTGAAATTGGCAGCTACTCGGGACATGGTGCCTGATACTGATGCACACTGTGCAGGCTAAAAGATGCCAAGTTGCCAAGAGTTAAAAAAACAAAGGACTAAATACTGTGAAATGCCACTTGAAACGTTATTTGCACTATGAAAAACACATACTGTTATATTTTAGAGTTTAGTCAACAGATTTACTACTTGGTACTATTTTTCATTAACAATCATTAACATTAACAAAAGTTATTTGTTTATGTTTGGATAAATTACATTTACTTTAATAATATTGGTTCCTATTATTGTTGTGATACAGCACATTTGGTGAGTGCACTGATAAAGGGAAGTGTGAACACGTGAACACGCACAGGGCGTGCACGAGTTTAAGCTGTTGAATAAAGAGACGAGCTGTACATTGTCCTGCCGTGTTTGTCTATTTAAGCAAGGAGGACAGCAAGAAAATGTGCCACATTAGATCTAATTGTAACCCGGCATACCCACAGAGACTGGTGAGGACAATATATTAGGATTACATATAGATATATTGTTGAAAACCCCCATTTTAATATTTTGATTTTTTTTTTTTTCAGGACCTGAATGTCCGTTCTGGTGTTGGTAATTTTTCATATGTGCAGTGCACTGTTTATTTGCGTGTGTTGTTTTTTTCCTCAGTTGCTCCCCTCCCTTCTTTCCAGAAATGCCTCAGCTCCTTGATTTGTGTGTGTGCGTGTACGTGTTGGCTTTTAATAAAGGTATATATTTGGATTTTTTGCCAAACTAGCTAATAAACTGCAGTTTTTCTAACATTTTATTACTTGGGCTTTTTCAATAAACATTTGTGAATTACAATTGTGTCTTGGCCTCCTTAAGTAAATCTTACCCGTGTGCCTTATGCTGAGCATTCTATACTTTCCAGGTGAAATTCCTGGAGTGGCGTTGCTGGATGTTTATGATCATAGTAAAGTGCCAACCGATTAAAGGTTCTACTCCACTGCTCCCACTAACAAGGAATATGACAATTCTAAGGCCAGAATTTTCTGGAAAAAGTAACCACTGCGCGTGATTTTAGATGTGGAGTTGTTTTTAGTTGTCCAGAATTATTTCACAGATTTGCAGAATGGAGTTTAAACATTTCTATATTAATCTCAACATGCACTAAAAAAAACTAAATGCACAATCAGCTGTACTGCGGCCAAATTAATGTTAAAACAGAGACATTGCCTTGAAATAGCACCTACCTTTCCTAAAGTCTTAAAGGTTGTTCGTAATATATTTTGTGTAAAAGAACAATCTTTAAATAAACAGCTTTTGTATTACACTTGTCTCTGTGCACAAAAGTTTGGACTCATTGCTATTTTCAGGCATTTATGCTGTGAGTTTTCTGGTCTGGCTCCCTTAAAATCAAACTAGGTTGTATACGGCCCCCAGAACAAAATGAGCTTGACACCTCCGCTTTAATGCCTGATTATAGATGGATTTGAACGATTTGTACATGTTCTCATTGGCCTGGGACCAGCAGGATAAACTTTAGGTCTTGTGTGGAATAACCATGGCACTGAAATATGTGAGACGCCTCGACTGTCAAGATGTTCCTCATGTGTGTGTGTTAGGGAAGAGACGTTTTATCAAATTGAGTTGTGCACTTTTTATATGCTTTTTGAAAGAAAAAGTTTGGTCTAAATGAACCTAGGTACTTTTTCTGAGTTACAGTATTTTTTTTCTCCGTTAACATAGATGTCGGGCATTTTGGTCAAATACATACTGATTGTTTTATTGGAGCCAATTACCAATTTTGTCTGATGATATCGAGAAAGAGTGCTCTAGCTTTTCAAAATTGCTGGATTACTTTATTTCGAAGCACATTTTATAATAGTCAATCGGCTGCAAGCCTCCTCCCTTAATTGGTTTCTCCCACACTGCAGTGCAGGTAAATTCCAGCAAATCCAATAAAATTGTTAAAAGTATTATTTTTTTAGCAAAAGAATGTTAATCTTTATTCAATCAAATCTGTTATTAAAAAAGAGCTCTATATTACTTTATCAGTGATAACTGTGGAACAGAACTAGATAAAACAGGCTAAAATATTTGGACACCCCTCCTCCTCAGCACAGTTGTCTGGCCTGGAACCTCTTAAGGTGCTCCGGCTGATTGGGGAGTCATTTGGCTGGAACACCTGAGACAGACACAGGTAAGTAGAAATTCAAAGAATTTAGTTGCACTTGCTCATGTCTAGCCACAGGCCAACTACAGAATCAATATTAACTTTGCTGTGTTAATTTGAGTTTTTGTCCTACTCTCCCACAGTGTCAAATCAGTCAAATCACCTTGTGTGGATCTTATTTAGGTTTTCTAGGTGAGGTTCAGATGATAAATGACAATTATTCTTACTATTGTCAAGCCCAATGAAGTCTCAGTATGCTCATGTTTAATGCAAGGCACAGGGACAGCTCTGTACTGAGGCTCCTCTCCAGGAGGATAAATAGAAGCTGTACATGAGTTTAATCTGTCTGTCTCTGCAGCAGTGAACAACATGGTGCGCTCTGTCCTCTGCCTCCTGACTGTGGCTCTGGCCTTTGTGCCTCTGCTCTCCGCTGCGAAAGGTCAGTCACTTTAAATATGCTTTTATATGGAGAACATTGACCGCCCGTGTCATACATACTCAATTCTATGAGCTTGCATAGTTACATATGGTGTCATTTTTTTTCCCCACAATGTCCAGTCCTTGTGACATTTGTGAAAATCAGACAGACCTGGATTTACTTGAATACTAATGTAGTAAATTGAACCTGGTGTTTGTCTGGAATTTTTCACAGTATAGCATTGAATTTGGGTAACTGATTGTTCAATGATACATTTCAGTCCAAGTGCCTGATAATTTTTCAGATTATTTCAATTGAAATCAGAACATGAAGTTGGTCACAGAATTTAGGTGTGGAATAAAATCTGACATTCTTTTTTGAGCTGGTCATGTTCCTTATGACTTGCATTTTGTGTAAAAGTTTCACATTAAAATGGTTTAAAATTTTTGCAATGGGCAAGTTTATCTTTTTTGCCAACTCATTAAAATTGTTTCCAGTGAATTTGGAGGAGAAACCCGGAGTCTGTCCCAAGCCCAAGCCAAACATTGACCTACCGAGCACCATTTGTCTGAATGCGTGCTCCTCAGACAGTGAATGTGAGAAAAACCTGAAGTGCTGCTTCGACGGCTGTGGACATGTTTGTAAAAAGCCACACAAGAGGTAACGTGTCCCTCAGGAATACATGTGGTGGATGTTTTCTGAATTGCTCATGGTTTCCTCAGTAATGGAGTGATCAAATCCTACATTATCCTTGCCCCACCTGTTTGTATAAATATATACTTGTTACTAAGAAATTTTTATGCATGTCAGTGCTTAAAGAACAGTATTACAAAAAATATTGGGCACCTCTTTTTCCACCATTTTATTTGAAACTTCTTGAATGTCCACAGGTGGGCCTAAATCTCAACCCAAACCAGGATCGTGCCCTATTCCAAGTGGTCCTGGGATCTGTGTCGAAGCATGCACCTCTGACGAAGACTGTAAGGACGACGATAAATGCTGCTCCAACGGCTGTGGGCATACCTGTCAGCAGCCAGTCAGTAAGTAATGAATTGGATGAATGCAAGGAGTTGACTCTGGGTTAACTGACTGACAGAAATACTGCTGTTGTGAAATGGTATTGACTATGAAGAGGTGTAAAATAAAATGTTCTTGATGTTACAGAAATGTATTGCTGTGAGTTGGTTTTCCCCTCTGCAGATTTGACCTGTAACTGTTTATCTTAACAGAAACCAAAACAGGATCCTGCCCTGGGCCAATCCCCCATTTCACCAAATGTAAAAAGGGATGCACTGATGACAGTCAGTGTCCCAAGAACTTCAAATGCTGCGACAGCAACTGTGGACTCCAGTGTGTGATCCCCCTTAAACATGAACCGTCAAAATAAAGGATGATTACAATAATTTTGGTCTTTTATGAATCTTGAATCACTGTATACTCTTACTCCAAGCACATCTTTCAACATGTCAAAGAATACATCCTTCTCATTAGGTGGTCTATATATTACAATGACATTATAGGACATTTCAACAGACAAATTGTGGCACCTACACACTCCAGGGCATTTTGAGGAAGATTCATCTGTTTGCGTTTAAGTTATCGTTGATATATTACACCACGTCCTTTTTTGTCTATCCCTTCTGAATAAATTATAATTTGGAATAGTGTAGGCACCTGCTGCTGTATTCTTATTTAACATGTTTCAGAAAGTCCTAAATCAAGATTGGAGTCATGCAATAGTTTTTCTAGTTCAGTTTTTGAAGGCAGGATTCTGATATTAATTTCCGCGTGTAACCTGGTAATTGGGGTCAATATTGAATGGACATGTTGTGATGAACCTGAAGCCACAGTCAGCAGCACAGTCCTGGCTGTATCAGCCCCCAGTGGCAAGAAAATTAAGCAATAAAAATAGTTCCAGGCAAGACCTAAACACAAGGCCTGGACCAAGCAACCTTCTCTTAACAGATGAGACAAAAATGCAAATAAGAATGAAAAAAAATAAAAAATAAAAACAAAAGCATCTATCTAGGCATACCCTACACCAAAGTAGGGTATGCCTAAAGTCCTTCACCTCCTTTGTTGTCTTAAGGGAGAGACTAGAGCCATCAGGGTTAAGTATCTTGACAGTAGCTGGATACAAAAAGGAATATCCGACTCCTGCATGTCAGTTCTGCATCTATGTGCATCAGCAGACTCCTGTCTCCTCTTCGCCACGGCCGCTGAAAAGTCACGGTAGAAGGTCACTGTGTCTGTTACCGTCACCATGGTACCTTTTGCCCTCATAGCACGGAGAATCCTCTGAGCATCGGTATGACAGTGCGCAGCCCTGCCGCACGTCTCAACTGTGGGCCACTGCAGTGAGCTGTATTGATGGGCCAATACAAGGCTCTCTCATGACCGCGGCATCCTCCAAGTCCGAATCCCTCTGCTCTACCATATCCATCCTCTCTATGAAACTGTCAAATTTACCAGACAGTTCGTTCAAAGGCTTTAGCTCGTCATCCAGCATTAGGGATATATTAGCAGTTACCTTATCCAAGAATCCTTTTCATCTCGATGGTCAATGCTAGGCGCACATCCCTCGGTATCGCCCATGACCTTGTCTGCTTGGCTGTTGCTTACTACGTGTTACAGCTAGCTTTAGTCTTAGGTCCTCATTTGCTCATTTCACTATTCTTGCTTGTTTCAGGCTGTTTGATATAAAACTGCCTCAGTGTGTGTGATGTTGTTGAATGACGTTTTCAAAGTGAGTCAAAAATACGTATTTTTAAACTCACCTGGTGCAGAGCCGAAAAACACGTGTCTACTCAACTCGCCACATCGCCCCCTCTCCCCCACAACAGGAACTGTTTCATTAACTCATCTGGAACTGTTACAGTAACATGTCGATGCATGCTCTGTGCTCTGCATCATTTTATGTTCCATTTTTTTAATAAAGCTGCCACCTCAACACTGAATTTTATTGTGTTAGTTTCAACAGTCTTGTATTTTATTAATTTAACTCTTTAAAGCTACCATTTGTAGTTGAACTGGCAAGTGCCTTGAGTGTTCACAGATGGCTACACAGCTCGGAGCGATGCACACTGGAGATGGAGCAGGACCTGAACCTTCTCTTCAAAGCCCTGACTAAAGTTTTGTAGTCACATCTGTCTTCAGGACTCAGCTGTAGTTATGGGTCATTTGAAGCCGAGGCACCGAGTAAAAGGGGGCGTGTCGAGTGAAGCCGCGATTCGAGGCTTGCGTCAGATTGCCAAAAAAACCACGTGACCTGTGAATGTGAGGCCTCGTGAACATGATGTGTCATTGGTTAATTTACTGTGTTACGTGCTCAGGCACACTTCATGGGGCTACTGACTTTTTTTAAATTCACTTTCACTTTTAGCCTAACTTTCACATGCTAAAAGAAGCTTTTTTATTTATAGAGCATTTTGATTTTACTACCAGAATATGGCCGTGTAACCTACTTATATTCTTGTATTTGTTTTTTTCACTGAACATGATGTACAGTCAGTTCAACATTCTTTCAGATCAAAAAATATAATTGTGTTATTTAAGCAAATTTCATGGATCATGCCACTGCTGAAGTGGTTCAGAGAGTGGATCAGAAGAAGCAAGATAGGCACTGGGACAGTTATAGACGTGTCTGTCTGTCTGTGTCTCTCTCTCTGAGGTGTTTGTGTGTTTGATGTGGATGGTGCTTAAAATACATAACTGATGCAGAAGAAGATTAGAGAATTGAGCATCTTTTTTACTTGATAAGTGCAACCACTGAGTGTGATGTTTTAAATGAAACAAGATTCCATTTGGTTTCTCTTTTTACATGTGTTACATTTTTTGTCCACAAGATGGTGTACTTGAACATATTGAATCACTTGGCGAGGCATTGACTCCTGTACCGGTACAATTGCCTGAAAGCCTCAGATGGTTCATGGGGCTTCATTTGACCATCACTACTCAGCTGGACAGACTAGACAAAGACGCAAGTGCATTCATTCCAAACACTGAAGAAAATTTACCAAAAAAAACAAAAAATCTGCTGCAAGATTTAAAAGCATCATGGCCATAACACCCTGTACACACAGCACTCTCCCTGCGCAGACTGAGGTTGGCTCCTTTTATAGAGTCCTCCCTTAGTTGGTTTCTCCCACACTGCAGTGCAGGTAAGTTCCAGCAAATCCAATAATATTGTTAAAAAGTTATTTTTAGCAAAACAGTGTTAATCTTCACTCAATCAAATCTGTTATTAAAGTAGAGCTCTATATTACTTTATCAGCGTTAACTGTGGAAAACAAATTAGATACAAGAAGCTAAAATATTTGGACACCCCTTCTCTTCAGCTCGCAGTTGTTTGGCCCGGAACCTTCTTAAGGTGCTCGGGCTGCCTGTAGAGTCATTTGGCTGGAGCACTGAAATGACAGACAGCACAGGTAAGAAGAAATTCAAACAATTCAGCTGCAAGCAATTAGCTGATGCTCATGTTTGTTCACAGGCCAGTTTTAACTGCACAACCGTTTTAGTTAATTAATGGACATCCCAAACTTCTTTGCGTATTGTCATTTTTACCTGTCAGCTTTAAGTTTAGGCCTGTGTCATGGACTAGCTACATTATAGCCACACAGACTGAAACGTCTTCAGCTGGTAGCTCAGGTGAGTCGAGGTTGGCTTAATTGAACCTTTACCAAGGAGGTTTGGCTCGTCTCCTTCTGGTGTCAGGAAACGCACTGAATTTCTTGTGGTTTATTTTCTGACCACAAGGGCTACTGTAGGCTGTAACACACGCCACAACAAGAGCAAAACGACAGCAGTCTGCACTCACTAGAGCCAGTGCCCCAAAAAACTGACAAATACAAGATTTACATCAACTTCACCAACACAAACCTTTACAAGAACAACTCTGAACTAAACACAAAATGTCAGATAATTACAATATTTCATGAGGGGGGGGGGGGGGGGGGGGGAGTTGCAGTGCATTTTTTTTCCTCATACACCTATGTCAGGAATCAGCATTAAATTTGATGTGTAAATTTGAGTTTTTGATTTGACACTGTAGAATAAGACTATCAAATCATCTGTGGATCTTAGTTTTTTTTCTAGGTGAAGTTAAGATGATGAATGATGACTTACTCTTACTATTATGGCCACGCCCAAAGAAGTCCCAGTATGCTCATGTTTAATGCAAGCAGGCACAAGAACCGCTCTGACGGAGGCTCCTTTTCAGAAGGATAAATGGACAGATTAAACTCATGTACAGCTTCTGTGTCTGCAGCAGTGAACAACATGGTGCGCTCTGTCCTCTGCCTCCTGACTGTGGCCCTGGCCTTTGTGCCTCTGCTCTCCGCTGCGAAAGGTCAGTCACTTTAAATATGCTTTTATATGGAGAACATTGACCGCCCATGTCATACATACTCAATTCTATGAGCTTGCATAGTTCCATATGGTGTCATTTTCCCCCACAATGTCCAGTCCAGATTTCATGTCCTGGTGACATTTGTGAAAATCAGACATGGATTTACTTGAATACTAATGTACTAAATTGAACATGGGCCGTTTGTCTGGAATTTTTCACAGTATAGCATTGAATTTGGGTAACTGATCGTTCAATGATGCATTTCAGTACAAGTGCCTAATTTTTCAGATGATTTCAATTGAAATCAGAACATGAAGTTGGTCACAGAATATAGGTGAAATCTGACATTGAGCTGGTCATGGTCCTTATGACAATCATAGATTTGTGCAAGTTTCATATTTAAAATGGTATGAATTTGCAGTGTCAAACTGCCAACTCATTAAAATTAGTTTCCAGTGAATTTGGAGGAGAAACCTGGAGTCTGTCCCAAGCCAAGCATTGACGTACCAAGGACCTCTTGTCTGGATGCGTGCTCCTCAGACAGGGAATGTGAGAAAAACCTGAAGTGCTGCTTCGACGGCTGTGGACATGTTTGTGTGGAGCCGCAAAGAGGTAACGTGTCCCCTCAGGAATACATGTGGTGGATGTTTCTGAACTGCTCATGGTTTCCTCAGTAATGGAGTGATCAAATCCTCCATTATCCTTGCCCCCACCTTTGTATAAATATATATACTTGTTACTAAGAATAATTTTTTGTGCATTTCAGTGCTTGAAGAACAGATTACAAAAAATATCAGGCACCTTTTTTCCACCATTGTTTTATTTGAAACTTCTTGAATGTCCACAGGTGGGCCTAAATCTCAACCCAAACCAGGATCGTGCCCTGAGCCAATCCCCCATCTCACCAAGTGTGATGATGAATGCTCTGAAGATGGCCAATGTGACAAGAACCTCAAATGCTGCTACAGCGGCTGTGGACTCCAGTGTCTGACCCCTGAACATGGCAAAGATCAAATAAAGAATAATCACAATCACTTTGCTGTTTATGAATCTTGATTCACATTATATACTCAAAGTATAGACCTGCTTGTCATGAGATTATTTAATCCTGACTCTTCTGACATTAAAATTGTGCAGATGGTATCTGCCAGATACAGTAAATGTTTATCAAGGAGAAAAACATGTTGCTGTGCTCCCATTTTCTGCTCATTTAATAAAAGCATCTAAACAGTTCATGTGCTAATTTCAAGGTTTATATTAAAGTATAAAGCTATGATTTGTAGATCATAGCCTGGTCCTGTCTGTGGATCTTAATGTCATTAGAAATTAACACAACTTCAGACTCTCTGGAGCTGATTCTACTGTCTGTTTGAAAAGGAAGCAAACTGAAGAAAGGCTAAGGCTCTTTTTGGGGCTGTACATTTTGAATTCAGAGGACCAAGTGGATCAGGGAGTTTGGAACAGTTTTTTTTCCCCCTCAAAGTGAAGTGGAGCTGTATAAATTTGGAATAGATCTTGGATGTAACTACAGAATTGAGCAATTTGTATTTACTTAGGATATTACAATGCTGATAACCTTGTCAAAGGCCAGGGGGGCGGGTCTGGTCTGCCTAGACATTTGATACGGCCCTCAGCTGATTTTGTATAAAAATTGTTCTTAATTTTTTGAACTCTTTTGTGAGCTAGCTTTTGCGTGTCCAGCGCCTCTGTAGCAGCCGCCCACCAGAGCAGGCACAGATGAGACTTTGCTCTTGTGAACGGGGTCTTTGACTGACACCATCAGCAAAATGTGTTCAAAGCACTTTTTTGATGTGTGTGAGGAAACTGGACAGTTGATGAAAAAAGGTAAACCACTGATGGAACAAAAGTAAGAACAATAACTACAGGACCTCGCATTTATGGTTTGATATTAGGGAGCACTGGAATAATCTGAACAAAACGTAAGGGTGCAAAAAATTGTCACACAATATTATAAAAAACATTTTGTGTTCGTTCAAATTAAAGCTCACGTTGTGGGAGACACAGCTGGCAAATAATGACCCTGCTCATTTTCCTACTCTGAGACATGTATGTGAAGCCAAACGTACTTCTGACATGAGTCCATACAAAGACAAGATTGCAGGATTGCTTAGGGACTTTGAGAGACAATTTCAAGTTTTTAGTGAACTCGAGATAGAATTTGCAGTTTTTCGCACCCCCATTCACACTCAAAACTTCTGATGTGCCCGCTGATATGCAACTTGAAATAACAGATTTACAGTGTGATGCAACAGTTCAGGACAAAGTAGCTTCTATGGGCTGGGACACATTTGATCAGTGTCTTCTGCCAGTGTATCTTATATTAACAGCATTACCTGCAAAAAGCTACGCTCAAAGCTAACACACAAGCACTTGACATTCTGAAATTGGCAGCTACTCGGGACATGGTGCCTGATACTGATGCACTTGTGCAGGCTAAAAGATGCCAAGTTGCCAAGAGTTAAAAAACAAAGGACTAAATACTGTGAAATGCCACTTGAAACGTTATTTGCACTATGAAAAAACACATACTGTTATATTTAGAGTTAGTCAACAGATTTACTACTTGGTACTATTTTTCATTAACAATCATTAACATTAACAAAAGTTATTTGTTATGTTTGGATAAATTACATTTACTTTAATAATATTGGTTCCTATTATTGTTGTGATACAGCACATTTGGTGAGTGCACTGATAAAAGGGAAGTGTGAACACGCACAGGGCGTGCACGAGTTAAGCTGTTGAATAAAGAGACGAGCTGTACATTGTCCTGCCGTGTTTGTCTATATAAGCAAGGAGGACAGCAAGAAAATACGCCACATTAGATCTAATTGTAAACCCGACATACCCACAGAGACTGGTGAGGACAATATATTAGGATTACATATAGATATATTGTTGAAAACCCCATTTTAATTTTTTGATTTTTGTTTTCAGGTGCTGAATGTCCGTTCTGGTGTTGGTAATTTTTCATATGTGCAGTGCACTGTTTATTTTGCGTGTGTGTGTTTTTTCCTCAGTTGCTCCCCTCCCTTCTTTCCAGAAATGCCTCAGCTCTTGATTTGTGTGTGTGCGTGTACGTGTTGACTTTTAATAAAGGTATATATTTGGATTTTTGCCAAACTAGCCTAATAAACTGCAGTTTTTCTAACATTTTACTACTTTTTCAATAAACATTGTGAATTACAATTGTGTCTTGGCCTCCTTAAGTAAATCTTAACCCGTGTGCCTTATGCTGAGCATTCTATACTTTCCAGGTGAAATTCCTGAGTGGCGTTGCTGGATGTTTATGATCATAGTAAAGTGCCAACCGATTAAAGGTTCTACTCCACTGCTCCCACTAACAAGGACTATGACAATTCTAAGGCCAGAATTTTCTGGAAAAAAGTAACCACTGCGCGTGATTTTAGATGTGGAGTTGTTTTAGTTGTCCAGAATTATTTCACAGATTTGCAGAATGGAGTTTAAACATTTCTATATTAATCTCAACATGCACTAAAAAAAAACTAAATGCACAATCAGCTGTACTGCGACCAAATTAATGTTAAAACAGAGACATTGCCTTGAAATAGCACCTACCTTTCCTAAAGTCTTAAAGGTTGTTCGTATATATTTTGTAAAAGAACAATCTTTAAATAAACAGCTTTTGTATTACACTTGTCTCTGTGCACAAAAGTTTTGACTCATTGCTATTTCAGGTATTTATGCTGTGAGTTTCTGGTCTGGCTCCCTTAAATCAAACTAGGTTGTATACGGCCCCCAGAACAAATGAGTTTGACACCTCCGCTTTAATGCCTGATTATAGATGGATTTGAAAGATTTGTACATGTTCTCATTGGCCTGAGACCAGCAGGATAAACTTTAGGTCTTGTGGTGGAATAACCATGGCACTGAAATATGTGAGACGTCTCGACTGTCAAGATGTTCCTCATGTGTGTTAGGGAAGAGACGTTTTATCAAATTGAGTTGTGCACTTTTTATATGCTTTTTGAAAGACAAAGTTTGGTCTAAATGAACCTAGGTACTTTTTCTGAGTTACAATATTTATTTTTTCCCCGTTAACATAGATGTCGGGCATTTTGGTCAAATACATACTGATTATTTTATTGGAGCCAATTACCAATTTTGTCTGATGCTAGAGCACTCTTCTCGATATCTTTTCAAAATTGCTGGATTACTTATTTCGAAGCACATTTTATAATAGTTAATCGACTGCAAGCCCTGTATTTAAAGACTTTAAGAGCAGAGTCTGTAGTTCACATCAATTTCCATAGATCATCATTCATTCAAAAGGTCAGAACCATTTCTCAATTCCAATTGCAGACTGTACTTGTGTCCCATACTCTTGTACTCTGGGTACAGACTTGTGGAGCAGACTCTACTTGTTCTACCAACCAATTGTCACATACAAAAACAGTACATCAACGACAACACAGACAAGAAAAGGTGCAAACCTCGATTAAACATAAAATATCAGATCATTCCCCTGGAGGAGTCCCGGGCAATGTGTCCTGGCTGGAGCACACTGGAGATGGAGCAGGACCTGAACCTTCTCTTCAAAGCTCTGACTAAAGTTCTGTGGTCACATCTGTCTTCAGGACTCAGCAGGGGCAGACAAGACAAAGTGTCTTAACATGACATCACACTTGACATCCTACCTTGGGGTTTAAATGGCACAAGTGGGCATTTCAGTGTGTGGAGTGAATTCAGTGCCCTCCTCTAGTTTAATCTTCAGTCAGTTCTGTGATCAACTCAATAGCAACCTGTCACGTTTGGTGGTGAAAACTGGACTCAACTGCGGCACAAGGAAATGCCCGAGTCCAAAAGCCGAAAACAGAGCCTGCAGGATCTACAAGGAAAAACAGGAGCCAAACAGAAGACAGGAACCAACTAGGGCAAACAGAAGACAAGGATCCAGCAATTAAACAGGGCATCAACAGAATATAAGGGCTGCCCCCCTGATTGGCAACAAGGAACAGGTGTGGAGCCAACCAGAGAGGCAGCAACCAAAAGCAGGGAGGAACAGGGCTGGATCGGGAGTAGGGACGGGACAAGAACAGGAACCAGGAACCAGGGACCACCGGCGGGGCAAACCAGGAGGGAAGGGGACAGAACCCCCCGGTGGTCGAAGGCAGACAGGGCCCGGGCCAGGGCCCGGGCATGGTCAGGGTCCAGAGCCCCCGGTGGGGCAACAGGGCAGGACCATCACACAACCTTAGCGGTTTTGACGAGGAAATGAGCAGAGCTGAGATGATTTGCCCAGTGCAGACCCAAGTGCATTCATTTTCAACAAGAAAGTATATTTACAAAAAAATAACAGCAACAATTTAAATCAGCATTGCAGTAACACCCTGTAGACACAGCACCTCCCTGAGCAGACTGAGGTTGGCTCCTTTTGTCTGAATGCGTGCTCCTCAGTCAATGTGAGAAAAACCTGAAGTGCTGCTTCGACGGCTTTCGGCATGTTTGTGTGAAGCCTCAAAGAGGTAACATGTCCGTCAGGAATACAGGTGCTGGATGTTTAAGTACAGCTCATGGTTTTTCAGTAATGGTGATCAAAGCCTATATTATCCTTGCCCCACCTTTGTATAAATTAATACTTGTTACTGAGAATATTTTTTATATACATTTCAGTGTTTTGTTAATGAATTATTAATTAATTAATTAATGTATTAAAAATATCAGGCACCTTTTTGTTTTTAATCAAAACTTCTTGAATGTCCACAGGTGGGCCTAAGACCAAACGAGGATTGTGCCCTACTCCAAGTGATTTTGGGATCTGGGACCATGCGTGCAGATCTGACAAAGACTGTAAGGAGGATGATAAATGCTGCCCCACCAAGTGTGGGACATTTTGTCAGCCTCCAGTCATAAGTTATACACTCTTCAGTTATTGTTTACTTCATCTGTAATTCAAGGAGATGACTCGGGGCTAATTGACTGATATGATACTATTCAAGTCAAGTTTATTTATATAGCACATCTGAAACAACTTCAGCTGACTGAAGCTGTGTGCACAGCAGCAAGGGCTGGTCAGCTGACCTCAGGGCTCTGGGTGGAGTATAGTGCTGCAACAACTCCCTCAAATAAAGAGGACCAACAGAAACATTTTGAATAGCACCCGCAAACTATTTCACAATAGAAGCACCTGCTAATGAATATAGGTGTGAAAGAGAATATTGAGTGGAAAACATGCATTGTTACTGTGAGCTGGTTTGCTTCTCCACAGATTTGACCTGTAACTGTTTCTTTACAGAAACCAAACCAGGATCCTGCCCTGATTCAATCCACCATTTCACCAGGTGTGATGATGAATGCTCTGAAGACAGCCAATGTGACAAGAACCTCAAATGCTGCTATAGCGGCTGTGGACTCCAGTGTCTGACCCCTGAACATGGCAAAAGTCAAAAGAAAGGATAAAAATCATTTGGTGTTTATGAATCTTGAAACACTTTATATACTCAAAGTACAGGCCTGATTGTCATGATTATTTAACCCCAGCTCTTCTGACATTAAAATTATGCAGATGCAGTAAATGTTTATCAAGGAGACCATGAAACAAACTGTTGCAGTAACATGTTGATGCCTTGTGCTCCTATTTCTGCTCATTTTAATATAAAATGCACCAAAACACAGATTTTTCATGTTTTATATTTTAATAAACTCTTTAAAGCTATGATTTGTACTTAGACTAGCTGATCTGGTGCTATCGTCTGTAGATCTTAATATATTAATATAATATAATATTATATTATATCTTAATATATTATCTTAACAATATTCCATTTTGCACATAGATGTAAATAGCTTGTGATGTTATGATGCTGAGATCTATTTATTTATAAAAGTGATTCTGATTCATTTTAGAAAAAAAGAAATATTAAAACTGCAAGCAGTGATAAAGGCCCTCGCCACCCTTGCGACCGCGGGGCACACGCCACCGCGGAGTTCGCGCCTCTCCTTCCCGCTTACATCGCCCCTCCCACTAAAAACAGCGACTGAGTAATACTACTCCATTCATTCCAATGAGAGCATTTATGACATTTTCACACCTGCACGGTTGGAAATAGAGGTATGTCTTCATTGGCTTTTTTGTTCAGTATGATGAGTGGAATATGTGCACCAAATTTGAAGGGTCTATGATAAAGTAAATTTTTTCATCCCAGGTCACCAAAACCTATGTATTTCAATGAGAAATATCAGACGTTGCCATGGCAACACACTTACAAATAGAGATATGTTCTTTTAGGCTTTTTTGTTCAGTATGGGAATAGGGATGTCCATGCCACATTTCAAATGTTTTTGAAAAAGTAACATTTTTTTGGGTCCTATTCAAAATTTCAAGGGGGCGCTGTGGAGCAATGGATTGTCTCAGTTATGTAAACTGTATATCATTACATTCAGATGAACATTGTGACCAAAATGTATATTAATGCGGGTTAACAGGCCACTGCATGTTCGCGTTAGGTGCAATTTAATACTTGAAAAAAATGCTGTTTTTCTTTTGCATGTTGGCCACCACCCCCACATTTTATGACGTAGAAAAATTCAAGTGAGTCGGCTTTTAATCCCACATGGGTGTAGTTCACTTTGTCCAAGTTTCAAGTTTGTAGGATGAAAATCCATGGCGTAAAAAATTTCAAACGTGACAGTTAAAATGTCAAAAAAAATGGGGGTTCCGCCCACAATGGCCGACTTCCTGTAGGGTTTAGGGTGGGGTCATAATATAATTTTTTACTTGTCTTGACATGTTCTATGATTGTACCAAATTTAATTTGTCTACGATGAAAAAGGTCTCTCATTGCCGTAATGTATTTTGAACTTTGAGGTGGCGCTATTGAGTCATTTTGAAGCATTAACTTTTTTTCCCACATCAAAAACACAAATTTTCTCACCACCCTTGAATTTTAGGTCATAGTTGGATTAGTGCAGAGCATCTATTTAGTCGACAACAAAGTCCAGTACTCTGAACCCCATTCATTTCAATGACACATTTATGACCTTACCACGGTAACATAGTTGCAAATAGAGGTATGTTCTCATTGGCTTTTTTGTTCAGTATGTCAAGGCAGATGTGCATGCCAAATTTCAAATGTTTATGACAAAGTAATATTTTTCAGTCCCATTCAAAAGTTCAAGGGGGCGCTGTGGAGCAAAGTAATATCTGACTCATGTAAATTGTATATCTGTGTGTTCAGTTCAACATTTTGAACAAAACGTTATTAATGCCGGGAAATAGGATCCTGCATGTCTGAGTTATGCGCTTTTTAAAAGTTCAAAAAATTGCTTTTTTTCTTTGCAAGCTGGCCACGCCCACATTTTATGACATAGAAAAATCCAAATGAGTTGACTTTAATCCCACATGGGTCTAGTTCATTTTGACCAATTTTCAAGTTTCTTGAATGAAAATCCATGGCGTAAAAAATCCAAACGTGACAGTTAAAATCAAAAAAAATTGGGTTCCGCCCACAATGGCCGACTTCCTGTAGGGTTTAGGGTGGGGTCATAATATAATTTTTTTACTTGTCTTGACATGTTCTATGGTTCTACCAAATTTAATTTGTCTACGATGAAAAAGGTCTGTCATTGCCGTAATGTATTTTGAAATTTGAGGTGGCGCTACTGAGTCATTTTGAAACAGAAAATTTTTTTTTAAACATCAAAATACCAACTTTTTTTTTTCGCCAACCTTGAAATTTCAGGTCATAGTTGGATTAGTGCAGAGCATCTATTTAGTCGACAACAAAGTCCAGTACTCTGAACCCCATTCATTTCAATGACACATTTATGACGTTACCACGGTGACATAGTTGCAAATAGAGGTATGTTCTCATTGGCTTTTTTGATCAGTATGTCAAGGGGGACATATGTGCCAAATTTCACTTGTCTATGAGAAACTTTGTCAAAAAAAATGAATGGGGGTTGTTAGGGCGCTACCGAGTAATTTCAATATTTTTATTTACGGATTTCAAAAAACAAAATTTTTCACCAATATTGATTTTGGGTCAAATAAAATTGAGTTTTCGTTAATGTTCAGGGGGTCAAAAGTGCCTTCAAAGCGGCAAGTATAATAATAATAATAATGGAAACTGATTTTTCGACCCATTATTTTTCTCCTAAACCATAAAAGCTACAGTCATGTGACTTTCTCACATTGTGGCCCCATCACAAATAAGGCCCCTGTGAATTTTTTCACAAGTCCAAAACATCGTTTGTCTTGTATGAATTTTTGAAAATGAAATTTGAAGAGGGCGCTAGAGAGCCATTTTGTGAGATAAAGCCATGATTTGCATATCATTGTGTTCAGCTCACAAATGTGCATAAATGCTGTATTAGCGTTTTCCCAACAAAAAATGTGTGAAAGAGAAATATTTTATTGAAATATTCCAAAATTTGTGATTTTGTATAAAATCCCCCATGACCACACCCAAAGTCATATTCAAATATAATTGATGATCTTTAATCTCACATGGGTTTAGTGGGTTTTGGCCAAATTTGAAGTGTTTGTGATGAAAACTGTGCGAGGAGATGTCCTGAATGTGAGGGTGTGCGCTTTTGTCATCACCGGGTTTGATCCAATATGGCCGACTTCCTGTACATTTTAAGGCGGGGTCATAATATAATTTTTGTCATGTTCTGACATGTTCTATTTTTTTATCTGAGTTTCAGATTTTTAGGTCGACTTTTTTTCCGAGTTCGGCTCCCATTGGCCCCATGAAAATCAAAGTTCAAGGGGGCGCTGTGGAGCAATGTAATATCTGACTTATGTAAATTGCATGTCTTTGCGTTCAGTTCAACATTTTAAACAAAACGTATATTAATGCCGGGAAATAGGACCCTGCATGTTTGAGTTACGCGCTTTTTAAAAGTAAAAAAAAAAGCTTTTTTATTAGCAGGCTGACCACGCCCACATTTTATGACTTAGAAAAATCCAAATGAGTCGCCTTCAATCCCACATGGGTCTAGTTCATTTTGACCAATTTATAAGTTTCTTGAATGTAAATCCACGGCGTAAAAAATCCAAACTTGACAGTTAAAATAAAAAAAAAATTGGGTTCCGCCCACAATGGCCGACCTCCCTGTAGGGTTTAGGGTGGGGTCATAATATATATTTTTTACTTGTCGTGAAATGTTCTATGGTTCTACCAAATTTCATTTGTCTACGATGAAAAAGGTCTGTCATTGCCGTAATGTATTTTGATTTTTGAGGTGGCGCTATTGAGTCATTTTAAAACATACATTTTTGTGGCCATCAAAATAATTAATTTTTCACCAGTCTTGAATTTTGAGTCCAATAAAATTGAGTTTTCGTTAACGTTCAGGGGGTCAAAAATGGCTTCAAATTGGCAACCAAAAGAAGAATAATAATAATGGAAACTGATTTTCCACCCATTTCTCCTAAACCATAAAAGCTACAGTCATGTGACTTTCTCACATTGTGCCCCATCACAAATAAGGCCCCTGTGAATTTTTTCACAAGTCCACGACAAATCGATTGTCTTCTACGAATTTTTGAAAATGAAATTTGAAGAGGGCGCTAGAGAGTCAATTTGTGAGATAAAGCCATGATTTGCATATCATTGTGTTCAGCTCACAAATGTGCATAAACGCTGTATTAGCGTTTTCCCAACAAAAAATGTGTGAACGAGAAATATTTTATCGAAATATTCAAAAAATTGCAGTTTTGTATAAAATTCACCATGACCACACCCAAAGTCATATTCAAATATAATTGATGATCTTTATCTCACATGGGTTTAGGCCAAATTTGAAGTGTTTGTGATGAAAACTGTGCGAGGAGATGTCCTGAATGTGAGGGTGTGCGCTTTTGTCATTATCGGGTTTGATCCATATGGCCGACTTCCTGTACATTTTCGGGCGGGGCCATAATATCATTTTTCTCATGTCCCGACATGTTCTATTTTTTGATGTGAGTTTCAGATTTTTAGGTACACTTTTTTCCGAGTCAGGCTCCCATAGGCCCCATGAAAATCAAAGTTTGAGGGTGGCGCTACCGAGTCGTCTTTCGTTATTTTTTTTCGCGGTCTTCGGTGACAATAGAGCTTGGCGAGTTCTAATTTTTGACACACACTCACTGGCATGTCGGGGCGTGTTTACCACTTGATTTTGCCATTTTCCCCGTTTCGGACGTGGCGGTTTTAATGAGTCCCCCCTCGCCGGGACGTTGTCTCCGGCTCGGGCCTAATTAGAAAAAGTGCATTCATTTCCAACACCAAAGAACTAGTGATGGGCAAATGATACCGAGGCCTCGGAGCTTGCGTCACTCTTCCTGAAGCGGAGTGATTCAAAACGCTGTGTCGAAGCTTATATCAAAACACCAGTGTCACGTGACCGAACGTGCTTGAACGTGCTTCATTGCTGCGGAAATGTTTCGAAGCTTTTCATTGGCTCATTGTTTTTCAGTGTGTGTCATTGGCTCATGACGTTTCATTGCATTCTGAGCCAATGACAGTTTCACAGATTTGAGTGGTTTGGCGCTATACCAGCTGTATAAGATGTATAATTATGCTTCAAAATGAGGTTGTGAGGAGATAGAGATTTGGAGAGTGAGAGTATTTTGGCAAGTTTCATGGCGAGTAACACAAATAAGCGACGTTCTGCAGTGAGGGATCATTTTGATCTCATACAACCAAATAAGGTATATTGCAGTTTATAGCATATGTGACGCCCCACATGTGTGGTCACATAGTTTTTATTTAATGTAATCTGGTATATGAGTGCAAGTGGTGGTTTTCTTATTTGACATGAACACTTGTAATTCCAATTTTCGCCACTTGATGGCAGCACGCGCAGTGAGACAGTTTGGGAGAACGCTGGCTTCTGCTTCCTGTTAATAGCAGTAAGCAGCGTCTGTCTCATTGTTTTTATTTCAGGTTGGTACAGTTTCACCCAAGCACCAGTTTGACCCATATGGAATCCTAATAATATAACGCTTGTTGTAACGTTTTCTAGTCTAAGCTAGACGTTTGCCATTGGTAGTATTTTGTTTATATGTGTGATTAGCTTTTCATGCTAAGTCCCGCGCTAGCGCTTAGCCTAGACCTTGCTAGTCCTCCGTTGGCTCGACACTATTGTTGTATTTGGTCCTCGTCACATTGTCATTATTTACATGCTAATGTTATGTACCGTTGCATTATTTTAAAAGCAGTTGTTAGAGTTTGATATTTTAAAAAAGGTAAAAATAGAAAAATGATGTCATGATAATCTGCATGATTTATGTCATGTTGCTCTGAATTAGAAATTAATACTAAAATTAAGGAAATTAACCCTAACTACTAATGTTTTAAGGAACAATGTACTTGCACCTGTAAAATGGAATTTGACATCACAATGTGTGTGTATAATAAAGTTAATAGCAGTAAGCAGCGAGTCACGACAGCAAAGAAATAACGTGTCGGTCTCATTGTTTTTATTTCAGTTACCTACTCTCCCCAACAATTATTATTTTTAAACTGCTAGCGGTGGGTTGTACCGGCCAATACCTGCTACACATACACTTTATGTTTCCATGTTTGATTTGTATCATACATGTTTTAAAATAGGTCTCAAAATTACAAAGGCTTGTAGGTGCGGTGTTTGCTCTGCACACAAGAGTTGGCACTTTTTAAAATTTCGTTGTACATGTGGATGTTACAATGACAATAATGACTTATTCTATTCTATTCTATTCTATTCTAAGAGTTGTCTTTCAGCAACAACCACATCATCTATGCTGAGACACTTGCGTGGCAGGCATCAAGACAATCATACCCAGCAAACCAGTGACCCTGTCAATACTGGAAATGCTGACAGTAAGTAAATATATACGTATATACACTGTATGTATGTGTGGTCTATTGATTGTAGATGTTGTGTATCATATTCATATTCAACCTTTCTCCCACACAGTGTCCAGGAAAACATGTTGGATGAGGCCTTGGTGGACATGATAGTTCAGCCTTTTTCTATCGTTGAGGATGAAGGATTCCAAAATTTTATTAAAATCCTGGACCCATCATACTCCATTCCAAGCCGCAAAACTGTAAAGGCAATGGTGGAAGCAAGGTACACTACAACCCCAAAGAGAAGGCCTTGGCAGAAATAGAGCAGACTTCAGCTGTTAGTTTGACTGCAGACATGTGGACATCAGTGAATATGGATGCGTACCTTGGTGTCACTTGCCATTATGTGTCAGACAGCCTAGATCTAACTACTGTGCTTTTAGGTGTGCAGTATTTTCCTTTGAGCCACACTGCAGCTACTTTTTTCACAGGCAATTGGAAATTTGATGATAGAGTGGGGAATCACTGAAAAGGTGTGTGGGATGGTTACTGATGGAGCTCACAATATTGTGGCAAGTGTTAATCAGTTAAATGTTAGACATATTTATTGTTTTGCCCACATACTGAACCTCATTGTTAAAAAAAATCACTCCGTCAGACTTCTCAGATGGAAAACATACGCAGTAGGGCCCGCAAAATAGTGGCACCTTCAGGTCCAGCTCAAAAGCCAAGGAAAAGTTGTGCTCTATTCAAGCTAATATGGACATGCCCCCAAAAAAGCTCGTTCAAGAGGTCGAAACTAGATGGAACAGCACTTATGCCATGCTCCATAGGATTTATGAACAGAGAGAACCTTTAGGAGCAGCCCTGGCATCACTCAGCACTGAAATTGTGCCTTTCACTTCTGATGACTATACAGCAATCAACCAGTGCCTAACAGTTTTAAGTCCATTTTATCAGGAGACTATTGAGCTTTCTGAGGAAAGGAGAGTGTCTGGGTCAAAGGCAATTCCTATGGCTAAAATGCTCAGACATGTATTTCTGCTGAATGTGCCCAAATGGCTCCTTGTATTGGTGCCACTCTTGCCAATCATTTAAAAAATAACTTGAATGAAAAATTCAGTGGCTTGGAAAAGGTGAACTCCCTGTCTGTGGCCACCATCTTGGATCCACAGTTTAAACAGGCTGGCTTTACTAACCAAAGCAACGCTCAGGCTGCTGTAGAAAGGCTGACACGAGAGTGTGCCAGTCTTATTGATGGGACCAGCAGAAGATGTGCCACTGGAGACTGTAACAACATCTGCCAGTGCGGATGAAGAGACTGACAACTTGTGGGCTTTTACTGGACAAATATGTAGAGTCTCAGCACCGCACCAGCAGTGCATCTGCCAGCGCTACAGTGGAGATCCAGAGGTATGCATGTGAATTACGAATGATGTCGTTGTTACTGTCATTCATTGTCTGACTGTCTGTGTCATAGATTTTTGAAAGAACAAATTCTGACAAGAGGAGAGGATCCCCTGAAGTACTGGGTGGCACGAAAAACTTTATATCTTACGCTGTGGAAACTTGCACGCAAGTATCTGTGAATCCCTGCATCATCTGTTCCCTGTGAAAGGATATTTTCCAAAGCTGGGGAGCTGGTCAGCCAGAAGAGGAGCCGACTGAAGCCTGCGACAGTAGAAAAAATTATTTTTTCTCAATAAAAATTTGTGAAGACAAATAACTTGTCTGCTCCTGTGAATAATCATTTCAAATCAGCCATACAAGTCCCAAATGAGAAACCATTATCTTTACAGGTTTTCCTTAAAAACACTTTGCAAATGATCATGGTGTTTGAATTCAAAAGCATTGGGTTTTTTATGTGTGCAAAGTAGGAAGGATCTCTTATCCTGTTAGGGACTTTTAGTACAGTTTTTAAATAAGCTCCAAACTTTAAATAAGATAAGATAAGATATGCCTGTATTAGTCCCCACAGTGGGGAAATTCCAGCATTGCACCGCACCACACATAGAACAGAAGGAAAATCGTACATGCACAAAGAAAATAAAATAAAACAACAACAAAAAAACAACAAATAAACCCTTAACCAACATTTAACCCTTAATATGATTTGCATTTATTCTTCGGGTAATCTGGAATGTGTTTTAGATGTTTGGGGGGAGAGCATCTGCATATTTTATTGTAATGACGATATAAACATTATTTGGTATGAATGAACAAGACACTTTAATGACCACAAAGACTTTTAATTTTTATTGCTGTCATGAGATTGAAACAGTCCCAGTGCTTCAGTTGTCCACCAGATGTCACCGTCACTGAAGCCTCGAAGCTTCGAATCTTTTTCGACACAATTGTTAGGAAAGCCTCAGTGCTTCATGAAGCTTCACTTGCCCACCACTACAAAGAACATTTACAAAAATAAATAACATCTAAATTTTAAATCAGCATTGCCATAACCCGCTGTACAAACAGCTCCTCCCTGAGCAGACTGAGGTTGGCTCCTTTTATAGAGCCCCTCCCTTAATTGGTTTCTCCCACACTGCAGTGCAGGTAAGTTCCAGCAAATCCAATAATATTGTTAAAAGTATTATTTTTTTAGCAAAAGAATGTAATCTTTATTCAATCAAATCTGTTATTAAAATAGAGCTCTATATTACTTTATCAGTGTTAACTGTGGAACAGAACAAGATAAAACAGGCTAAAATTTTTGGACACCCCTCCTCCTCAGCACAGTTGTCTGGCCTGGAACCTCTTAAGGTGCTCCGGCTGATTGGGGAGTCATTTGGCTGGAACACCTGAGACAGACACAGGTAAGTAGACATTCAAAGAATTTAATTGCACTTGCTCATGTCTAGCCACAGGCCAACTACAGAATCAATATTAACTTTGCTGTGTGAATTTGAGTTTTTGTCCTATTCTCCCACAGTGTCAAATCAGTCAAATCACCTTGTGTGGATCTTATTTAGGTTTTCTAGGTGAGGTTCAGATGATAAATGACAATTATTCTTACTATTGTCACGCCCAAAGAAGTCTCGGTATGCTCATGTTTAATGCAAGGCACAGGGACAGCTCTGTACTGAGGCTCCTCTCCAGGAGGATAAATACAAGCTGTACATGAGTTTAATCTGTGTCTGTGTCTGCAGCAGTGAACAACATGGTGCGCTCTGTCCTCTGCCTCCTGACTGTGGCCCTGGCCTTTGTGCCTCTGCTCTCTGCTGCGAAAGGTCAGTCACTTTAAATATGCTTTTATATGGAGAACATTGACCGTCCATGTTATACATACTCAATTCTATGAGCTTGCATAGTTTCATATGGTGTCATTTTTTTCCCCCACAATGTCCAGTCCAGATTTCATGTCCTGGTGACATTTGTGAAAATCAGACATGGATTTACTTGAACTAATGTACTATATTGAACCTGGTGTTTGTCTGGAATTTTTCACAGTATAGCATTGAATTTGGGTAACTGATTGTTCAATGATACATTTCAGTCCAAGTGCCTGATCATTTTTCAGATTATTTCAAGTGAAATCAGAACATGAAGTTGGTCACAGAATATAGGTGAAATCTGACATTGAGCTGGTCATGGTCCTTATGACAATCATGGATTTGTGCAAGTTTCATATTTAAAATGGTATGCATTTGCAGTGTCAAACTACCAACTCAATAAAATTTGTTTCCAGTGAATTTGGAGGAGAAACCCGGAGTCTGTCCCAAGCCCAAGCCACACATTGACGTACCAAGGACCTCTTGTCTGGATGTGTGCTCCTCAGACAGTGAATGTGAGAAAAACCTGAAGTGCTGCTTCGACGGCTGTGGACATGTTTGTGTGGAGCCACACAAGAGGTAACGTGTCCCTCAGGAATACATGTGGTGGATGTTTCTGAATTGCTCATGGTTTCCTCAGTAATGGAGTGATCAAATCCTCCATTATCCTTGCCCCACCGCTTTGTATAAATGTATACTTGTTACTAAGAATAATTTTTATGCATGTCGGTGCTTAAAGAACAGTATTACAAAAAATATCGGGCACCTCTTTTTCCATCATTGTTTTATTTGAAACTTCTTGAATGTCCACAGGTGGGCCTAAATCTCAACCCAAACCAGGATCGTGCCCTGAGCCAATCCCCCATCTCACCAGGTGTGATGATGAATGCTCTGAAGATGGCCAATGTGACAAGAACCTCAAATGCTGCTACAGCGGCTGTGGACTCCAGTGTCTGACCCCTGAACATGGAAACGATCATAATAAAGAATAATCACAATCATTTTGCCGTTTATGAATCTTGATTCACATTATATACTCAAAGTATAGACCTGCTTGTCATGAGATTATTTAATCCTGACTCTTCTGACATTAAAATTGTGCAGATGGTATCTGCCAGATACAGTAAATGTTTATCAAGGAGAATAACATGTTGCTGTGCTCCCATTTTCTGCTCATTTAATAAAGCATCTAAACAGTTCATGTGCTAATTTCAAGGTTTATATTAAAGTATAAAGCTATGATTTGTAGATCATAGCCTGGTCCTGTCTGTGGATCTTAATGTCATTAGAAATTAACACAACTTCAGACTCTCTGGAGCTGATTCTACTGTCGGTTTGAAAAGGAAGCAAACTGAAGAAAGGCTAAGGCTCTTTTTGGGGCTGTACATTTTGAATTCAGAGGACCAAGTGGATCAGGGAGTTTGGAACAGTTTTTTTTCCCTCCTCAAAGTGAAGTGGAGCTGTATAAATTTGGAATAGATCTTGGATGTAACTACAGAATTGAGCAATTTGTATTTACTTAGGATATTACAATGCTGATAACCTTGTCAAAGGCCAGGGGGGCGGGTCTGGTCTGCCTAGACATTTGATACGGCCCTCAGCTGATTTTGTATAAAAATTGTTCTTAATTTTTTGAACTCTTTTGTGAGCTAGCTTTGCGTGTCCAGCGCCTCTGTAGCAGCCGCCCACCAGAGCAGGCACAGATGAAGACTTTGCTCTTGTGAACGGGGTCTTTGACTGACACCATCAGCAAAATGTGTTCAAGCACTTTTTTGATGTGTGTGAGGAAACTGGACAGTTGATGAAAAAAGGTAAACCACTGATGGAACAAAAGTAACTAACTACAGGACCTCGCATTTATGGTTGATATTACGGAGCACTGGAATAATCTCAACAAAACGTAAGGGTGCAAAAAAATTCACACAATATCATAAAAACATTTGTGCGTTCAAATTAAAGCTCACGTTGTGGGAGACGCAGCTGGCAAATAATGACCCTGCTCATTTTCCTACTCTGAGACATGTATGTGAAGCCAAAACGTACTTCTGACATGAGTCCATACAAAGACAAGATTGCAGGATTGCTTAGGGACTTTGAGAGACAATTTCAAGTTTTTAGTGAACTCGAGATAGAATTTGCAGTTTTTCGCACCCCATTCACACTCAAAACTTCTGATGTGCCCGCTGATATGCAACTTGAAATAACAGATTTACAGTGTGATGCAACAGTTCAGGACAAAGTAGCTTCTATGGGCTTGGACACATTTGATCAGTGTCTTCTGCCAGAGTATCTTATATTAACAGCATTACCTGCAAAAAGCTACGCTCAAAGCTAACACACACAAGCACTTGACATTCTGAAATTGGCAGCTACTCGGGACATGGTGCCTGATACTGATGCACTTGTGCAGGCTAAAAGATGCCAAGTTGCCAAGAGTTAAAAAACAAAGGACTAAATACTGTGAAATGCCACTTGAAACGTTATTTGCACTATGAAAAACACATACTGTTATATTTAGAGTTAGTCAACAGATTTACTACTTGGTACTATTTTTCATTAACAATCATTAACATTAACAAAAGTTATTTGTTATGTTTGGATAAATTACATTTACTTTAATAATATTGGTTCCTATTATTGCTGTGATACAGCACATTGGTGAGTGCACTGATAAAGGGAAGTGTGAACACGCACAGCGTGCACGAGTTAAGCTGTTGAATAAAGAGACGAGCTGTACATTGTCCTGCCGTGTTTGTCTATTTAAGCAAGGAGGACAGCAAGAAAATGTGCCACATTAGATCTAATTTGTAACCCGGCATACCCACAGAGACTGGTGAGGACAATATATTAGGATTACATATAGATATATTGTTGAAAACCCCCATTTTAATATTTTGATTTTTGTTTTCAGGACCTGAATGTCCGTTCTGGTGTTGGTAATTTTTCATATGTGCAGTGCCTGTTTATTTGTGTGTGTTGTTTTTTCCTCAGTTGCTGCCCCTCCCTTCTTTCCAGAAATGCCTCAGCTCCTTGATTTGTGTGTGTGCGTGTATGTGTGGCTTTTAATAAAGGGTATATATTTGGATTTTTGCCAAACTAGCCTAATAAACTGCAGTTTTTCTAACATTTTATTACTTGGGCTTTTTCAATAAACATTGTGAATTACAATTGTGTCTTGGCCTCCTTAAAGTAAATCTTACCCGTGTGCCTTATGCTGAGCATTCTACACTTTCCAGGTGAAATTCCTTGAGTGGCGTTGCTGGATGTTTATGATCATAGTAAAGTGCCAACCGATTAAAGGTTCTACTCCACTGCTCCCCTAACAAGGAATATGACAATTCTAAGGCCAGAATTTTCTGGAAAAAGTAACCACTGCGCGTGATTTTAGATGTGGAGTTGTTTTAGTTGTCCAGAATTATTTCACAGATTTGCAGAATGGAGTTTAAACATTTCTATATTAATCTCAACATGCACTAAAAAAAAACTAAATGCACAATCAGCTGTACTGCGGCCAAATTAATGTTAAAACAGAGACATTGCCTTGAAATAGCACCTACCTTTTCCTAAAGTCTTAAAGGTTGTTCGTAATATATTTTGTAAAAGAACAATCTTTAAATAACAGCTTTTTGTATTACACTTGTCTCTGTGCACAAAAGTTTGGACTCATTGCTATTTTCAGGCATTTATGCTGTGAGTTTTCTGGTCTGGCTCCCTTAAAATCAAACTAGGTTGTATACGGCCCCCAGAACAAAATGAGCTTGACACCTCCGCTTTAATGCCTGATTATAGATGGATTTGAACGATTTGTACATGTTCTCATTGGCCTGGGACCAGCAGATAAACTTTAGGTCTTGTGTGGAATAACCATGGCACTGAAATATGTGAGACGCCTCGACTGTCAAGATGTTCCTCATGTGTGTTAGGGAAGAGACGTTTTATCAAATTGAGTTGTGCACTTTTTATATGCTTTTTGAAAGAAAAAGTTTGGTCTAAATGAACCTAGGTACTTTTTCTGAGTTACAGTATTTACTTTTTCTCCGTTAACATAGATGTCGGGCATTTTGGTCAAATACATACTGATTGTTTTATTGGAGCCAATTACCAATTTTGTCTGATGATATCGAGAAAGAGCGCTCTAGCTTTTCAAAATTGCTGGATTACTTTATTTCGAAGCACATTTTATAATAGTCAATCGGCTGCAAGCCTCCTCCCTTAATTGGTTTCTCCCACACTGCAGTGCAGGTAAATTCCAGCAAATCCAATAAAATTGTTAAAAGTATTATTTTTTTAGCAAAAGAATGTTAATCTTTATTCAATCAAATCTGTTATTAAAAAAGAGCTCTATATTACTTTATCAGTGTTAACTGTGGAACAGAACTAGATAAAACAGGCTAAAATATTTGGACACCCCTCCTCCTCAGCACAGTTGTCTGGCCTGGAACCTCTTAAGGTGCTCCGGCTGATTGGGGAGTCATTTGGCTGGAACACCTGAGACAGACACAGGTAAGTAGAAATTCAAAGAATTTAGTTGCACTTGCTCATGTCTAGCCACAGGCCAACTACAGAATCAATATTAACTTTGCTGCGTGTGTTTTGTCCTATTCTCCCACAGTGTCAAATCAGTCAAATCACCTTGTGTGGATCTTATTTAGGTTTTCTAGGTGAGGTTCAGATGATAAATGACAATTATTCTTACTATTGTCAAGCCCAATGAAGTCTCAGTATGCTCATGTTTAATGCAAGGCACAGGGACAGCTCTGTACTGAGGCTCCTCTCCAGGAGGATAAATAGAAGCTGTACATGAGTTTAATCTGTGTCTGTCTCTGCAGCAGTGAACAACATGGTGCGCTCTGTCCTCTGCCTCCTGACTGTGGCCCTGGCCTTTGTGCCTCTGCTCTCTGCTGTGGAAGGTCAGCAACCCTGAATATGCTTTTTTTATGGAGAACATTGAAAGCCTACGTTTACAGTTCTAAGTTTGCATAGCTTCTTTATTATTTTTTTATTTTTTTGTCCCTCACAATGTCCAGTGGTTTTAATGTTTTAGTGACATAGTGAAAATGGACATTGATTTACTTGATCACTAATAAACTGAACTGGGGCACGGCATTGAACTTGTATATATTGCATTACAGGTGTTTTATTGCAAATTTACTGCACACGTGCCAGTCATGGGTAATACTCCTGTGGTTCCTTTACCTGTAATTAAAGGAGGTGATGCAGGGCTAAATGAAAATACTATTTCACAATCCCAGCACCTGATCATGTTGTGATTTCAACTGAAATCTTTTGAAAATTGAGGTTTGCCACACAATATAGGTGTGGAATAAAATCTGACATTCTTTTTTGAGCTGGTCGTGTGTGTAAACAATTGTTGAAATTTGACATTGTAAAATATAAATATGTAACTGTACACAAATCAGACAATTTAGTTTTTCTTCGCTACTTCTTAGTCAAACTTATTAAAAATTTTTTCACTGCATTTAGAGAAACCTGGAGCCTGTCCCAAGCCCAACACAAACACCGACTTAACGGTCCGCAGATGCCCAAAGGCGTGCTCCTCAGACCGTGACTGTGAGGGAAACCTGAAGTGCTGCTTGAACAGCTGTGGGCACGTTTGTGTGAAGCCAAGAGGTAACATGTCCATCAGGAATACATGTGGTGGATGCTTAAGAATTGCTCATGTTTTCTCAGTAATGTAGTGACCAAACCTTGCATTATCCTTGTGCCACCTCCTTTGGACCACAAGAAACATTTTGAATTGCACCAACAATACCATTTCACAATGGAAGCACTTGATTATGAAGAGGTGGAAAATTAAACACGTTTTGATGTTACAAAACATGTATTCTTGCTGTGAGTTGGTTTGCCCCTCTGCAGATTTGACCTGTAACTGTTTATCTTCACAGAAACCAAACCAGGATCCTGCCCTCAGCCAATCCCCCAGTTCCCCAAATGTAAAGAGGGATGCACTGATGACAGTCAGTGTCCCAAGAACCTCAAATGCTGCGACAGCAACTGTGGACTCCAGTGTGTGACCCCCTAAACATGAAAAGTCAAAATAAAGGATGATTGCAATCATTTTGGTGTGTATATGAATCTGGAGTCATTTTATACTTGCAGTATAAGCCTGTTAACATTATTTAACCTTGGCTTAGCTTTGACAAAAAATTGTGCAAATACAGTAAATGTTTATCAAGGAGAAGGTGAACTGTTTGATTGGGCTGAACCTGTAGCATTAATGTGTTGACACGTGCCTTGTGCTCCCATTTTCTGTTTAATAATTACACCTCAACACTGGGTAAGATCGATAGACGAGTTTCTATGGCCGTGTCCCAATTCGCCAAATGCACCCTTAGATGTACCTTAGAAGTGCGGGTCGCAAAGTATGGTTTTTAAACTTTCCGGTCGAGAGTGGTAGTTCTCAGTGTAGCCGCCATCTTGTCGAAATGGGACAGCCCTACACCACAGACCGCACTTCCACCGCTGTCTTTGCGCGTACGTTGCGTACGTTACGTACGTCACGTATGTTATTTTAAATTATTTATTATTTAACAGAAGAAGAGTCAAGATGTCGTCGCAGCCTTTTATTTCTATTTTCTTTAGATTGAATGAAGTAAGGAATTAATATTTCTCTTTGAATTTCAATAGGCAAATAAAAGATTCGAGGTGATTTTTTTCCCACTTGTAGTTACTACATAACTTTAACAAAATAAACCTTGTTTAAAACGTAATGACATTCATACATTCAGAGTCTATAAACCAGAGAACACTGATTAGTTGTACATAAAGTGGGATATTACAGTTCAACGATTCGGTATTTGGGCAGGTTTAATTTGATCCGTGGCTAAACCACTTTGATACCAGTAGAGGGCGCTGTTGTCCTTCTGTGCCTGGACAGTTCATCTTATTTTATTATTGTGAGGTATTTTCTAACAGTGCAGCGCTACATCAAACTGATATCATGATTTACTAATGTGAAGGTAAATGACACGTGCCACCAAACGCACACGCACCCCCCCCCCTTCCACACACACGCACGCACGCACGCACACACACACACACACAACACACTCTCTCTCTCTCTCTCTCTCTCTCTCTGGGGGACCTTATAAAATCTGTCACATGCACATCTCAGACTCTTCTATCCTTTTCCTGCGAATCTGTTGTTTCATTTTTCTTTTTACCTGTGGATCTCATTAAATCTTCTGACTTTATGTTTCAGACTCTTGTTGCTCTGTGACTATTACACCAGAAACAAACTTTATTACATTATTCTTATTATTGCAATATTTTTAATGACAATAATTCATTATTATTATTATCATTATTGTCTGTAAATAACTGCACATTCATTTATTCAGTGTAACTTTTTTTTTCCCCTCAAACCAGCCCAGAAGAAAGTTCTGTAAAATAAACCTGAGTGTGTCAGAGCTGCTCAGGTTTAATCCTCAAACTCACTGTACAGATCTTTATTCAGATTAAACAGTTTCATGTCGCTCTGTTGTAGGTGACATAAACCAGTACGAACATTTGACCGTGTGTTGCGTAGCGGACGAACATTTTTCTTCTATTTTTTGCGTAGGCGCGGTGCATGATGGGATATATAAGTGCGTGAAGTCTGCATGGATGGACGCTTTGGTTACGTATAATCTCCACGGGTACGCTGGAAACGTAGGGCACATTTAGCTGTGCGCACTCGTCAACGGGCGTGAGGGGCGTTGAAATGGGACAGCCCTTGTCGCACCGGAAAAGACGTAACGCACTTAGACCCACACTGCAAGGGTGATTTTAAGGGCGTAGTGGCGAATTGGGACACGGCCCATGTCTTCTGTAGATCTGTCACTAGACATTTTGAGAACAACTAGACTCTGGAGCTGGTGGTTTGAAAAAAGGCTGAAGCAAAGGCCAAGGAACTATTTGGGATCACAGGGGACCAAGTGGATTAAGGAGTTTGTTGGGAACAGTTTAATACATCCTTTCAAAGGAAGTGGAGCTGCATTGTTCATTCTGCAGTTGTTTTTTTTAATTTTTTTTTTTAGATTCAAGTACAGAACTAGGCAATTTGAGAATCAAGTCTATTCATGTTTTGGTGGAGCTCGTGATTCTAGTTGGGCTCTTTATTAACCGAGTAAAATAAAATTGTTTAGCTAGGTGCCTTAACTTGTTGGATCATATTTTGTCCATCCAGTTTGCATTAAAATCACCCATTACTATGGTTTCCTTGTCATTACAAGCTTTGAGTACATCTTTCAACATGTCAAAGAATACATCTTCTCATTAGGTGGTCTATATATACAATGACATTATAGGACCTTTCAACAGACAAATTGTGGCACCTACACACTCCAGGGCATTTTGAGGAAGATTCATGTGTTTGCGTTTTAAGTTATCGTTGATATAATATTACACCACGTCCTTTTTTGTTAGGTCTATCCCTTCTGAATAATTTATAATTTGGAATAGTGTAGGCACCTGCTTCTTATTTAACATGTTTCAGAAAGTCCTAAATAATCAAGATTGGAGTCATGCAATAGTTTTTCTAGTTGTTCAGTTTTTGAAGGCAGGATTCTGATATTAATTTCCCTGTGTAACCTGGTAATTAGGGTCAATCTTGAATTGACATGTTGTGATGAACCTGAAGCCACAGTCAGCAGCACAGTCCTGGCTGTATCAGCCCCCAGTGGCAAGAAAATTAAGCAATAAAAATAGTAAACGTAAAGTACCTGTACTAAAATGTACTACAGTCTAACCTGAAAACAGTAACGCTTTACAAATGAGGCCTATTATATATGAATATTATATAAGGCTGGTTTCACACAAATACAATGACAGTAGACCTATTTGCAGTAGCAAGAAGAGATAACTCAAAATAATTAACACATTTCTAAGCTACTTTTAATTGCTAATACGTGAATACAAAATATATTAGAATTATTGCACTCAGAGTTATTAATATGTGCTAACCGAAGACAGACAGACAGGCTCCGCAGCCAGAATCGACCCTGTAGTTGGTGTCCTGATACGTTATCCACGCACCAATGCGGGACAGCAGGTCATCAAACTGGCCTGGGTCAGACGAAAGTAGCGCTGGAAGCTCGCTCAGAATTACAAATCTTCTTCTATTCGTAGAGTAAGATGAATAAAGTATAACTTGTCCCACCCATTCTCTGCAGGAAAGCAATTTGGACAAAGTCTTTTTTGAAGGCATTCAAAATCGACTTTTTCTTAACGACATTATTGGACCCCTTTTCCAAGTGCTTATTTTGCAGCAGTAACATACATAAAGAAAATGAAAAAAAATTAAAAACTCATACAATGTGATTTCCAGATTTATTTTTTACATTATGTCTCTCACAGTGGACATGCACCTAAGATGAAAATGTCAGACCCCTCCATGATTTCTAAGTGGGAAAAACTTCCAAATCACAGGGTGTTCAAATACTTATTTGCCTCACTGTATCCTGTTGTTTTTGTTGTTATTCTTTTTTGTTTTTCTTGCCAATACACAACAGACCAGTCTGTAACCTCAAACATAAACTCCAAAAAACTAGTTCCAGGCAAGACCTAAACACAAGGCCTGGACCAGCAACCTTCTCTTAACAGATGAGACAAAAAATGCAAATAAGAATGAAAAAAAAAAAAAAAAAGCATCTATCTAGGCATATCCTACATCAAAGTACAGCTATAAGGGGAATACTAAAACACCCCAAACCAGATAAAATCAAACATACACATAATGGCTCACCGATAATCAACTAATGCTACCGTAATAAGTCTCAAGTAATGATCCTGCATTACAAATGTGAATCATTGCACCTCAGTTTATTTGGTTCCCGACAGATTCATCACAAAGTCCTTCACCTCCTTTGTTGTCTTAAGGGAGAGACTAGAGCCATCAGGGTTAAGTATCTTGACAGTAGCTGGATACAAAAAGGAAAATCCGACTCCTGCATGTCGGTTCTGCATCTATGTGCATCAGCAGACTCCTGTCTCCTCTTCGCCACGGCCGCTGAAAAGTCACGGTAGAAGGTCACTGTGTCTGTTACCGTCACCATGGTACCTTTTCCCCTCATAGCACGGAGAATCCTGTGAGCATCGGTATGATAGTGCGCAGCCCTGCCGCACGTCTCAACTGTGGGCCACTGCAGTGAGCTGTATTGATCACCATATCCCGCTGCAAGCCCAGAACCTCCAGAATCCACTTTTTTTTTTAAATCCACTGGCAAGGCACTCTCCTTACCTTCTTGCAATCTAACGATTCTTACATTCTGCCTTCGATTCTGGTTCTCAAAACTGTCCGGTTTCTCCAGAGCTCTTTGAGGCTGGGCCAATACAAGGCTCTCTCATGACCGCGGCATCCTCCAAGTCCGAATCCCTCTGCTCTACCATATCCATCCTCTCTATGAAACTGTCAAATTTACCAGACAGTTCGTTCAAAGGCTTTAGCTCGTCATCCAGCATTAGGGATATATTAGCAGTAACCTTATCCAAGAATCCTTTTCATCTCGATGGTCAATGCTAGGCGCACATCCTCGATATCGCCCATGACCTTGTCTGCTTGGCTGTTGCTTACTACGTGTTACAGCTAGCTTTAGTCTTAGGTCCTCATTTGCTCATTTCACTATTCTTGCTTGTTTCAGGCTGTTTGAATATAAACTGCCTCAGTGTGTGTGATGTTGTTGAATGACGTTTTCAAAGTGAGTCAAAAATACGTATTTTTAAACTCACCTGGTGCAGAGCCGAAAAAACGTGTCTACTCAGCTCGCCACATCGCCCCCTCCCCCACAACAGGAACTGTTTCATTAAGTTATCTGGAACTGTTACAGTAACATGTCGATGCATGCTCTGTGCTCTCATTTTATGTTCCATTTTTTTAATAAAGCTGCCACCTCAACACTGAATTTTATTGTGTTAGTTTCAACAGTCTTGTATTTTATTAATTTAACTCTTTAAAGCTACCATTTGTATTTGAACTGGCAAGTGCCTTGAGTTGTTCACAGATGGCTACACAGCTCGGAGCGATGCACACTGGAGATGGAGCAGGACCTGAACCTTCTCTTCAAAGCCCTGACTAAAGTTTTGTAGTCACATCTGTCTTCAGGACTCAGCTGTAGTTTGGGTCATTTGAAGCCGAGGCACCGAGTAAAGGGGGGGCGTGTCGAGTGAAGCCGCGATTCGAGGCTTGCGTCAGATTGCCAAAAAACCACGTGACCTGTGAATGTGAGGCCTCGTGAACATGATGTCATTGGTTAATTTACTGTGTTACGTGCTCAGGCACACTTCATGGGCTACTGCTTTTTTTAAATTCACTTTCACTTTAGCCTAACTTTCACATGCTAAAAGAAGCTTTTTTATTTATAGAGCATTTTGATTTTACTACCAGAATATGGCCGTGTAACCTACTTATATTCTTGTATTGTTTTTTCACTGAATATGATGTACAGTCAGTTCAACATTCTTTCAGCTCAAAAAATATAATTGTGTTATTTAAGCAAATTTCATGGATCATGCCACTGCTGAAGTGGTTCAGAGAGTGGATCAGAAGAAGCAAGATAGGCACTGGGACAGTTTATAGACGTGTCTGTGTCTCTCTCTCTGAGGTGTTTGTGTGTTTGATGTGGATGGTGCTTAAAATACATAACTGATGCAGAAGAAGATTAGAGAATTGAGCATCTTTTTTACTTGATAAGTGCAACCACTGAGTGTGATGTTTTAAATGAAACAAGATTCCATTTGGTTTCTCTTTTTACATGTGTTACATTTTTTGTCCACAAGATGGTGTAGTTGAACATATTGAATCACTTGGCGAGGCATTGACTCCTGTACCGGTACAATTGCCTGAAAGCTTCAGATGGTTCATGGGGCTTCATTTGACCATCACTACTCAGCTGGACAGACTAGACAAAGACGCAAGTGCATTCATTCCAAACACTGAAGAAAATTTACCAAAAAAAACAAAAAATCTGCTGCAAGATTTAAAAGCATCATGGCCATAACACCCTGTACACACAGCACCCTCCCTGAGCAGACTGAGGTTGGCTCCTTTTATAGAGCCCCTCCCTTAATTGGTTTCTCCCACACTGCAGTGCAGGTAAGTTCCAGCAAATCCAATAATATTGTTAAAAAGTTATTTTTAGAAAAACAGTGTTAATCTTCACTCAATCAAATCTGTTATTAAAGTAGAGCTCTATATTACTTTATCAGCGTTAACTGTGGAAAACAAATTAGATACAAGAAGCTAAAATATTTGGACACCCCTTCTCTTCAGCTCACAGTTGTTTGACCCGGAACCTTCTTAAGGTGCTCGGGCTGCCTGGGGAGTCATTTGCAATGTGGAGTGGGCATAATGATGAGAATGGGTTAGTGGTGGAAGACTTGATGGATCTGAAGGGGCTGGTGTGCTTGAATGATGGAAGTGGGACCAGGTTTGATGCAAGAACTGGGACACAATCAGCGGTAGACTTAACACTAGTATCTGAAACCATTGCAGGGACTTGCTCGTGGAAAGTCGATAAAGAATCTACTGTAGGTAGTGATCACTATCCAATTATAATAGAGGTAGGTGTCAGGTTGGAGAAGGGCGACACGAGTGGAGTGAGTAGGTGGTGTTTTAAAGGGGTAGAATGGGGTAAATTCAGAGTTATTTGTGAAAATGAAATGGATAAGATAAATATAAATGTTAATGTAGATGACTTGAATTTTTCTGTGTGCAGGGCAATCTTGAGTGCAGCAAAACAGACAATAAGGAAGAAGGAAGGTAAGCAAAAGAGAAAGATTGTCCCTTGGTGGTCGGAGGATTGCACTAAAGCTGTTCGAGAGAGGAATAAGGCATACAAGGTTTTAGAACGAAATCATTGTTACCAAAATTATATTGAGTATAAGAGGAGAATGGCAGCTGCCAGGAAAGTGATTAAGGGAGCAAAGAAAACATACTGGAGAGGGTATTGTGATACATTAGGTAGACAAACATCTATAAGCCAGTATGGGGTACGATTAAAAGAATGTCTGGTAATAGTAAAAAAATGAGCTATCCTGTGATGAAGAATGAGGAGCGAGTAATTCTAGATAATAAAAGTAAAGCGGAGCTGTTGGCAAAACATTTTGTGAAGATTCACAGTAATGGAAATGAGTATAGATGAAAGGAGAGCAAGGAGAAAGACAATGGGGAAAAAATATTGATAGACTAGAAGATATGAGTGAGTATGAAAGTGTGATTATATGGAATTCACAATGACAGAGTTAAATGCTGCTTTAAATAAGTGTGGAAAGACATCACCTGGAAAAGATGAAATCTCTTATTGTATGCTGAAGAACCTTAGTACAAAAAGTAAGTCCAAGCTCTTAGTGTTGTACAATCGAGTGTGGGGGGGGAGAGCAATTTACCTGAACAGTGGAAGGAGGCTGTAGTGGTTCCCATCTGTAAACCAGGAAAAGATCCTAGCCTGGCAGAAAGCTACAGACCTATAGCTCTGACGTCTCACTTGGGGAAATTGATGGAGAAAATGGTTAACGAGAGACTATGCTACTTTCTGGAAAAAAAAATGAGTTACTTAAAAACCATCAATATGGTTTTAGAAAAGGAAGGAGCACAATAGATCCGGCAGTTGTTTTGGAGCATGAAGTTAGGAAAGCCCAAGCAAATAAAGAAGGTGTTGTCACAGTTTTCTTTGACGTGGAAAAGGCGTACGATATGATGTGGAGGGAGGGTCTAATCATACGGCTCCATCAGATGGGAATACGAGGTAAGATGCTAAAGTGGGTTCGAAACTTTTTTAACAGGTAGAAATATTTTAGTGCGGGTGGGAAAAGATTTTAGCTCTAAATATGAAGTGGATAATGGCACTCCACAAGGAAGTATTGTGAGTCCAGTGTTGTTTTCTGTAATGATTAATGAAAATATTTTGTAATGTAGAAGGGTCAGTGGGGGTGTCCCTCTATGCAGATGACGGGGTGATGTGGAAGAGAGGTAGAAATATTGACTTCATTGTGAGAAAGTTGCAGGAAGCCATACAGAAAGTAGAAGCATGGACTGTAAAGTGGGGTTTTAGATTTTCTGTAAATAAAACAAAGGTTATGTTTTTTACCAGGAAGAAAGTGGATCAGTATACTGTCAAGCTGTATGGAGTAGAGTTGGAGAGAGTAACAGAGTTTAAGTATTTGGGGATGTGGTTTGATAGTAGGCTAACATGGGGATTGCATATTAATAAAACAGTGAAAAAATGTAAAAAGATAATCAACATTATGAGATGCTTGAGAGGACAAGAATGGGGAGCCAGCCGGGCATGTCTAAAGACAATATACATAGCTATGATCAGATCGGTGGTGGACTACGGGTGTATTTTATATAATTCAGCCTCAAAGAGTAGTCTTAAAAAACTAGAAATAATTCAGAACCAGGCGTTAAGAATTTGCTGTGGGGCGATGAGGACAACTCCGGTAGATGCTCTACAGGTGGAAATGGGAGAAATGCCATTGAGATGTAGAAGGGACCAACTGATTTTGGGTTATTGGACTAACCTGCAAGGACAGAGTGAAAATCACCCAGGGCTGAGCGTGTTAAAACCATGTCAAGAAAAAGAAAAGGCAAAATTCACCAGCTTTGGGTGGGTGGCAGAGGGAATGGTGCAAGGAGCAGGAATAGCCCATTTGGAATTAAGTCCTACTGTCCCGATTTCTGTTGTGCCCCCATGGTTGATTAAGGAACCTGCAGTAGATCTAGGACTCCTGGGGAGGGAATGTAGCAGTGTAAGAGTAGATGACTATATCCGTGAAAAGTATTCCGATCATTTAATAATATATACTGATGCTTCAAAGCTAGGAAATGGGAAAGTAGGTATATCGTATGTTATTCCAGATATAGGTGTCGCAGTAAAAAAAAGAGAACAAGTGACAATGTGGCCGTATATACAGGAGAGTTGCTTGCAATACTCTTGGCATTGAACTGGGTGGAGGAGAATGGATCAAAGCAGAATATGATCGCGTCAGACTCGAGCAGTGCAGTTATAAGTGTTAAACATTAAAATCAGAGACAAGACAAGACATCATTTGGGAAGTAGGTCAAATAATGGAAAGAATTAACAGACAAAAGAAAAATGTAATTTTCATGTGGGTTCCAGCAACATATAGGGGTGGAAGGGAACGAACTGGCAGACAAGTGGGCAAAAGGAGGAGCTGTAAAGGAGGAGGTAGATTTCCCTGTAAAATATAGTAAATCAGAAATCAAGACAATTATTAAAGATAGGGTAAGAAAACAGTGGCAGGAAAAATGGGATTCATGCCCTAAGGGTCGGTTTTATTATAGTTTACAGGGAAGAGTAGAGGGTAAAATGGTGGAATGGGGTTGCAAGAACCGGGAGGAGGAGGATGCGTTGGCAAGAATGAGGCTGGGACACACAGGACTAAATAACACACTTAAAATGATAGGAAAACATGAAACAGGGGAGTGTGAGTTTTGTAACTGTCAGGAGACTGTTGAGCATGTAGTTATATACTGCCCAAAGTATCAGATACAACGTGGAATGTTGAAAGATAGACTCCATCAGAATAGTATTCGCTGCAAACTAAAAGACATTTTGCAAGGACTTAAACAAGAATATGTACTCAAAGCAATAACAAAATATCTTATATCCACCAAATTGATAAAGAGAATATAGAAAGACTATTGGGGTCGTCCCGGCCCACACTCCATACCGGATGGTGGCGGTAATGCACCATTTCCAGTTGCGTGCCAACCGCCATAAAACAACACTAGAAGAAGAAGAAGAATGGGTAGTCATTTGGCTGGAGCACTGAAATGACAGACAGCACAGGTAAGAAGAAATTCAAACAATTCAGCTGCAAGCAATTAGCTGATGCTCATGTTTGTTCACAGGCCAGTTTTAACTGCACAACCGTTTTAGTTAATTAATGGACATCCCAAACTTCTTTGCGTATTGTCATTTTTACCTGTCAGCTTTAAGTTTAGGCCTGTGTCATGGACTAGCTACATTATAGCCACACAGACTGAAACGTCTTCAGCTGGTAGCTCAGGTGAGTCGAGGTTGGCTTAATTGAACCTTTACAAAGGAGGTTTGGCTCGTCTCCTTCTGGTGTCAGGAAACGCACTGAATTTCTTGTGGTTTATTTTCTGACCACAAGGCTACTGTAGGCTGTAACACACGCCACAACAAGAGCAAAACGACAGCAGTCTGCACTCACTAGAGCCAGTGCCCCCAAAAAACTGACAAATACAAGATTTACATCAACTTCACCAACAAAAACCTTTACAAGAACAACTCTGAACTAAACACAAATATCAGATAATTACAATATTTCATGAGGGGGGGGGGGAGTTGCAGTGCATTTTTTTCCTCATACACCTATGTCAGGAATCGACATTAAATTTGATGTGTAAATTTGAGTTTTTGATTTGACACTGTAGAATAAGACTATCAAATCATCTGTGGATCTTAGTTTTTTCTAGGTGAAGTTAAGATGATGAATGACTTACTCTTACTATTATGGCCACGCCCAAAGAAGTCCCAGTATGCTCATGTTTAATGCAAGGCAGGCACAAGAACCGCTCTGACGGAGGCTCCTTTTCAGAAGGATAAATGGACAAATTAAACTCATGTACAGCTTCTGTGTCTGCAGCAGTGAACAACATGGTGCGCTCTGTCCTCTGCCTCCTGACTGTGGCCCTGGCCTTTGTGCCTCTGCTCTCCGCTGCGAAAGGTCAGTCACTTTAAATATGCTTTTATATGGAGAACATTGACCGTCCATGTCATACATACTCAATTCTATGAGCTTGCATAGTTTCATATGGTGTCATTTTTCCCCACAATGTCCAGTCCAGATTTAATGTCCTGGTGACATTTGTGAAAATCAGACATGGATTTACTTGAACTAATGTACTATATTGAACCTGGTGTTTGTCTGGAATTGTTCACAGTATAGCATTGAATTTGGGTAACTGATTGTTCAATGATACATTTCAGTCCAAGTGCCTGATCATTTTTCAGATTATTTCAAGTGAAATCAGAACATGAAGTTGGTCACAGAATATAGGTGAAATCTGACATTGAGCTGGTCATGGTCCTTATGACAATCATAGATTTGTGCAAGTTTCATATTTAAAATGGTATGAATTTGCAGTGTCAAACTGCCAACTCATTAAAATTGTTTCCAGTAAATTTGGAGGAGAAACCCGGAGTCTGTCCCAAGCCCAAGCCACACATTGACGTACCAAGGACCTCTTGTCTGGATGCGTGCTCCTCAGACAGTGAATGTGAGAAAAACCTGAAGTGCTGCTTCGACGGCTGTGGACATGTTTGTGTGGAGCCACAAAGAGGTAACGTGTCCCTCAGGAATACATGTGGTGGATGTTTCTGAATTGCTCATGGTTTCCTCAGTAATGGAGTGATCAAATCCTACATTATCCTTGCCCCACCTCTTTGTATAAATATACTTGTTACTAAGAATAATTTTTATGCATGTCGGTGCTTAAAGAACAGTATTACAAAAAATATCGGGCACCTCTTTTTCCATCATTGTTTTATTTGAAACTTCTTGAATGTCCACAGGTGGGCCTAAATCTCAACCCAAACCAGGATCGTGCCCTGAGCCAATCCCCCATCTCACCAGGTGTGATGATGAATGCTCTGAAGATGGCCAATGTGACAAGAACCTCAAATGCTGCTACAGCGGCTGTGGACTCCAGTGTCTGACCCCTGAACATGGCAAAGATCATAATAAAGAATAATCACAATCATTTTGCCGTTTATGAATCTTGATTCACATTATATACTCAAAGTATACCTGCTTGTCATGAGATTATTTAATCCTGACTCTTCTGACATTAAAATTGTGCAGATGGTATCTGCCAGATACAGTAAATGTTTATCAAGGAGAATAACATGTTGCTGTGCTCCCATTTTCTGCTCATTTAATAAACAAAATGCATCTAAAATTTTCATGTGCTAATTTCAAGGTTTATATTAAAGTATAAAGCTATGATTTGTAGCTCATGGCCTGGTCCTGTCTGTGGATCTTAATGTCATTAGAAATTAACACAACTTCAGACTATCTGGAGCTGATTCTACTGTCGAGGTTTGAAAAGGAAGCAAACTGAAGAAGGGCTAAGGCTCTTTTTGGGGCTGTACATTTTGAATTCAGAGGACCAAGTGGATCAGGGAATTTGGAACAGTTTAATTTTTTTTTTTTGTTCCCCCAAATGGAAGTGGAGCTGTATAAATTTGGAATAGATCTTGGATGTAAATACAGAACCGAGCAATTTGCATTTACTTAGGATATTACAATGCTGATAACCTTGTCAAAGGCCAGGGGGGCGGGTCTGGTCTGCCTAGACATTTGATACGGCCCTCAGCTGATTTTGTATAAAAATTGTTCTTAATTTTTTGAACTCTTTTGTGAGCTAGCTTTGCGTGTCCAGTGCCTCTGTAGCAGCCGCCCACCAGAGCAGGCACAGATGAAGACTTTGCTCTTGTGAACGGGGTCTTTGACTGACACCATCAGCAAAATGTGTTCAAGCACTTTTTTGATGTGTGTGAGGAAACTGGACAGTTGATGAAAAAAGGTAAACCACTGATGGAACAAAAGTAAGAACAATAACTACAGGACCTCGCATTTATGGTTGATATTACGGAGCACTGGAATAATCTGAACAAAACGTAAGGGTGCAAAAAAATTGTCACACAATATTATAAAAACATTTGTGCGTTCAAATTAAAGCTCACGTTGTGGGAGACACAGCTGGCAAATAATGACCCTGCTCATTTTCCTACTCTGAGACATGTATGTGAAGCCAAACGTACTTCTGACATGAGTCATATACAAAGACAAGATTGCAGGATTGCTTAGGGACTTTGAGAGACAATTTCAAGTTTTTAGTGAACTCGAGATAGAATTTTGCAGTTTTTCGCACCCCATTCACACTCAAAACTTCTGATGTGCCCGCTGATATGCAACTTGAAATAACAGATTTACAGTGTGATGCAACAGTTCAGGACAAAGTAGCTTCTATGGGCTTGGACACATTTGATCAGTGTCTTCTGCCAGTGTATCTTATATTAACAGCATTACCTGCAAAAAGCTACGCTCAAAGCTAACACACAAGCACTTGACATTCTGAAATTGGCAGCTACTCGGGACATGGTGCCTGATACTGATGCACTTGTGCAGGCTAAAAGATGCCAAGTTGCCAAGAGTTAAAAAACAAAGGACTAAATACTGTGAAATGCCACTTGAAACGTTATTTGCACTATGAAAAACACATACTGTTATATTTAGTTAGTCAACAGATTTACTACTTTGTACTATTTTTCATTAACAAAACTTATTTGTTATGTTTGGATAAATTACATTTACTTTAATAATATTGGTTCCTATTATTGCTGTGATACAGCACATTTGGTGAGTGCACTGATAAAGGGAAGTGTGAACACGCACAGGGCGTGCACGAGTTAAGCTGTTGAATAAAGAGACGAGCTGTACATTGTCCTGCCGTGTTTGTCTATTTAAGCAAGGAGGACAGCAAGAAAATACGCCACATTAGATCTAATTGTAACCCGCCATACCCACAGAGACTGGTGAGGACAATATATTAGGATTACATATAGATATATTGTTGAAAACCCCCATTTAATTTTTTGATTTTTGTTTTCAGGAGCTGAATGTCCGTTCTGGTGTTGGTAATTTTTCATATGTGCAGTGCACTGTTTATTTGTGTGTGTTGTTTTTTCCTCAGTTGCTCCCCTCCCTTCTTTCCAGAAATGCCTCAGCTCCTTGATTTGTGTGTGTGTGCGTGTATGTGTTGGCTTTTAATAAAGGTATATATTTGGATTTTTGCCAAACTAGCCTAATAAACTGCAGTTTTTCTAACATTTTATTACTTGGGCTTTTTCAATAAACATTGTGAATTACAATTGTGTCTTGGCCTCCTTAAGTAAATCTTACCCGTGTGCCTTATGCTGAGCATTCTGTACTTTCCAGGTGAAATTCCTGGAGTGGCGTTGCTGGATGTTTATGATCATAGTAAAGTGCCAACCGATTAAAGGTTCTACTCCACTGCTCCCACTAACAAGGACTATGACAATTCTAAGGCCAGAATTTTCTGGAAAAAGTAACCACTGCGCGTGATTTTAGATGTGGAGTTGTTTTAGTTGTCCAGAATTATTTCACAGATTTGCAGAATGGAGCTTAAACATTTCAATATTAATCTCAACATGCACTAAAAAAAAACTAAATGCACAATCAGCTGTACTGCGACCAAATTAATGTTAAAACGGAGACATTGCCTTGAAATAGCACCTACCTTTCCTAAAGTCTTAAAGGTTGTTCGTAATATATTTTGTAAAAGAACAATCTTTAAATAAACAGCTTTTGTATTACACTCCACAAAAGTTTGGACTCATTGCTATTTTCAGGCATTTATGCTGTGAGTTTTCTGGTCTGGCTCCCTTAAAATCAAACTAGGTTGTATACGGCCCCCAGAACAAAATGAGCTTGACACCTCCGCTTTAATGCCTGATTATAGATGGATTTGAACGATTTGTACATGTTCTCATTGGCCTGGGACCAGCAGGATAAACTTTAGGTCTTGTGTGGAATAACCATGGCACTGAAATATGTGAGACGCCTCGACTGTCAAGATGTTCCTCATGTGTGTTAGGGAAGAGACGTTTTATCAAATTGAGTTGTGCACTTTTTATATGCTTTTTGAAAGAAAAAGTTTGGTCTAAATGAACCTAGGTACTTTTTCTGAGTTACAGTATTTACTTTTTCTCCGTTAACATAGATGTCGGGCATTTTGGTCAAATACATACTGATTGTTTTATTGGAGCCAATTACCAATTTTGTCTGATGATATCGAGAAAGAGTGCTCTAGCTTTTCAAAATTGCCGGATTACTTTATTTCGAAGCACATTTTATAATAGTCAATCGGCTGCAAGCCTCCTCCCTTAATTGGTTTCTCCCACACTGCAGTGCAGGTAAGTTCCAGTCATTCCAATCAAATTGTTAAAAGTATTATATTTTTAGCAAAAGAATGTTAATCTTTATTCATCAAATCTGTTATTAAAAAAGAGCTCTATATTACTTTATCATTGTTAACTGTGGAACAGAACTAGATAAAACAGGCTAAAATATTTGGACACCCCTCCTCCTCAGCACAGTTGTCTGGCCTGGAACCTCTTAAGGCGCTCCGGCTGATTCGGGAGTCATTTGGCTGGAACACCTGAGACAGACACAGGTAAGTAGAAATTCAAAGAATTTAATTGCACTTGCTCATGTTTAGCCACAGGCCAACTACAGAATCAATATTAACTTTGCTGTGTGAATTTGAGTTTTTGTCTATTCTCCCACAGTGTCAAATCAGTCAAATCACCTTGTGTGGATATTTAGGTTATTTAGGTTCTAGGTGAGGTTCAGATGATAAATGACAATTATTCTTACTATTGTCAATCCCAATGGAAGTCTCAGTATGCTCATGAGGTTTTTCTCTCAGTATGCAAGGTTAATGCAAGGCACAGGGACAGCTCTGTACTGAGGCTCCTCTCCAGGAGGATAAATAGAAGCTGTACATGAGTTTAATCTGTCTGTCTCTGCAGCAGTGAACAACATGGTGCGCTCTGTCCTCTGCCTCCTGACTGTGGCCCTGGCCTTTGTGCCTCTGCTCTCTGCTGTGGAAGGTCAGCAACCCTGAATATGCTTTTTTTATGGAGAACATTGAAAGCCTACGTTTACAGTTCTAAGTTTGCATAGCTTCTTTATTTTTTTTATTATTATTTTTATTTTTTGTCCCTCACAATGTCCAGTGGTTTTAATGTTTTAGTGACATAGTGAAAATGGACATTGATTTACTTGATCACTAATAATCTAAACTGTGGCATGGCATTGAACTTGTATATATTGCATTACAGGTGTTTTATTGCAAATTTACTGCACACGTGCCAGTCATGGGTAATACTCCTGTGGTTCCTTTACCTGTAATTAAAGGAGATGATGCAGGGCTAACTGACAATACTATTTCAACTGAAATCTTTTGAGAAAAAATGAGGTTTTTCACGGAATAAAATCTGACTTATTTTTTTTTTTTTTTGAGCTGACCATGGTCTTTTATGAAAACAATTGTGTAGAAATTTGACATTGTAAAATTTATATATGTAGCTTTTACACAAATCTATGAAGTAGACAATTGTTTTTTTTGGGGTAACTCATTTAAATTGTTTCCAGTGCCTTCAGAGAAACCTGGAGTCTGTCCCAAGCTCAAGATTGGCATTTGTCCGGATTGGCACTGCTCCACAGACAGAGATTGTGAGAAAAACCTGAAGTGCTGCGACACTGGGCTGTGGGCGAATTTGTGTGGAGGTGCAAAGAGGTAACATGACCTTTAGGAATAAGTACTGCTTATGGTTCCTCAGTAAATTGGTGATCAATCCTACGTTGTCCTTGCTCCACTTGCACTATGAAGTCGTACAGGAAAACAATTGTCCAACTCATTAAAATTGTCCATCAGGAATACATGTTTTGGATGTTTAAGAATTGCTCATGATTTCTCAGTAACATAGTGACCAAACCTTACATTATTCTTGTGTCACCTCTTTTTATATTTATTCCAGTGCTTTGTTAAATAACTATTAAAAATTAAAAAAAAAAAAAAAGCGGGCAACTTTTTGTTAATCGAAACATCTTGACTGTCCACAGGTGGGCCCTAAGCCCAAACCAGGATCGTGCCCCCTAGTCCAAGTGGTTTTGGAGCATGTGTAGAAACTTGCACTCTGATGAAGACTGTAAGCAGAAGGATAAATGCTGCTCCAATGGCTGTGGGCATACCTGTCAGCCACCAGTCATAAGTAATGCACTCTTCATTTATTTTTTATTCATCTGTAATTCAGGAGATGACTCGGGGTTAACTGACTGATATGATATTGCACAATTAAAGTTTGTTTATATAGCACATTTGAAACTACTTCAGCTGACCAGTGCTTAACAAAAAATAATAAATGTAAAACAAGACTCCAGGGAGAAGAGATGGGTTTTCAGTCCAGTCTGAAAGGCTGTTAGAGGGAGGCTGTTCCATAGTCTTGGCACTGCCCACAAAAAGGCTCAGTCACCTCTGGTTTTTGGGCACAGCAGAAGCTGGTCAGCTGACCTTAGAGCTGCAGTAACTCCCTCAGATAAAGAGGACCACAAGAAACATTTTGAATTGCACCAACAATGCTATTCGACAATAGAAGCACTTGATTATGAAGAGGTGGAAAATTAAACGTGTTTTGATGTTACAAAACATGTATTCTTGCTGTGAGCTGGTTTGCCCCTCTGCAGATTTGACCTGTAACTGTTTATCTTCACAGAAACCAAACCAGGATCCTGCCCTCAGCCAATCCCCCAGTTCCCCAAATGTAAAAAGGGATGCACTGATGACAGTCAGTGTCCCAAGAACCTCAAATGCTGCGACAGTAACTGTGGACTCCAGTGTGTGATTCCCCTTAAACATGAACCGTTAAAATAAAGGATGATCACAATCATTTTGGTTTTTGTGAATCTTGAATAACTTAATACTCTTACTCCATTTATAAGCCTGTTTGTGAAAACATTATTTAATCCTGGCTTTTCTCTGCCTTTGTAAAAATTGTGCAAATGCAGTAATTGATCAAGAGAAGGTGAACTTTTTTTGTTTTAATAATTCTACCTCAACACTGGGTAAGATTGACAGACACATTTCAATGTTTTTCTGTAGCTTCTGATGTCACTAGACATTTTGAACACAGCTGGACTCTGGAGCTGATGGTTTGAAAAAAGGCTGAAGCCAAGGAACTTTTTGGAACTGCAATTTGGGATCACAGAGGACCAAGTGGATCAGAGTTTGTTCGGGAACAGTTTAATACATCCTTTCAAAGGAAGTGGAGCTGCATTGTTCATTCTAAATAGTTTTTGATTAAAGTACAGAACTAGGCAATTTGTATTTACTTGGCATATTAGAATGGTGATCACCTTTTTAATGCCTGATTATACATGGATTTGAACATGCTCTATTTGGCCTGACACCAGCAGGATAAACCAATAGGTCATATGTGGAATAATCATGGCATTGAAATTCAAATTTACTGACGTACATCCAAGGTTTGTTTATTTTTACCCTGTTAACGTAAATGTTGGACATGTTTATTTTGGTAAAATGCACGCCAATTTAATGTTTAATGTCAGACATGAAAATTGGAGTCAATTTTGCCCATAGATGATAATTTGGGGCCACTTGCTGTGCATCCCTTCCATGTGCGTAGATGACCGCATCCTCTGCGTTCATGATGGTGTCTAACACACTTCTGGGAGGTCATTGATATAAATGCTGAACAACCTGTTGTGTAGCGCTGCAAAGAGGACATTGAATTGTTTATTCTTGCATACTGCGCCCGATGGGAGAGATACATTTCCACCCAATGCATCAATGGAAACATGGTAGAGTGGTTGACTGTCTAAGGACACCCACTGTGCCTCCTGTGTCTAGGCTAGCTCAGGTCGCAGCAGGCAGATTCAGTGGAATGACTGCTGCGAAAGCCAAATTGCATTGGATGCAAGAAACTCATTTAGATGCTGTTAACTGTTACTACTACTAACAGCTCTGTACATTTGTGAACTGGTGTTATGACTAGGGATGGGAAAATCGCGATAGAAACGGTCCGCAATAAATCGTTCGTGGCATTTTTCAAAATCGCGATTGATTATAATAGTCTTTACGGCGCCAGACTGCCTCATGTTTCTGGTTTCAATACAACGTTTTGATGCTAGTTTTGGGGAGAGTGGGGAGAGTGGGGCGTAAACTTTCAGTCACACGTAGCACTGATTCGCTGTTTGCGGCTCCAGTGAATCACAACCTCCACCTTATTGGACAACACTGGTGTCAATCAGAAGCAAACACGTGTGTTTATCTCTGAGAAACAAAGGCCGTGTCCCAATTCATCACATGCTCTGTTCCATGTACTGTTCGAAGTGCAGCCGCCCGACTTAAATGCGACTTAAGGGCACTTTGGTGAATTTTTGGTGAATTGAGACACGGCCAAAGTCGGCGCTGTCTTAAGTTTATTATGCCTGAAATCGACCAAAGAAATGCAAAAAAGTGACGGAGCAGATTTTGCGTGTGGAATACTTTCCTGCAGCAGATTGAACATGGAGGATCTGACTTATTTTGTGGACATGATTTCTTGACTGGATTATTTTCTCTGGACCTGTCCGGAACGAATGAGTCCAACTTTGTGGAATATGTTGATGTTTGACAGAATCAGAGCCTCAAAGGTGAGTGAAGTCCAAATTCACATTTTTGGCTTTTCTGTAAAAAATGTCTTTCCTGTCAGTACTGTGGTGATTCCAGGTGAAATTGTTTGCTTTAAAGAAAAGAGGAGCTGTAACTTTCATTTGATGTGTAGACTGTTTGCGTGGGTGACGCAGAAGTACATGTACATTCCTGTAGAGAGTTGTAAAGTACGCCCGGGCCGTCGGAACGTTAACAAATTAATAATTTATGACGATAATATTGTGAATCGCGATTTATTTTGGTCACGATAATCGTTAGTCTAAATTTTTTATCGTCCCATCCCTAGTTATGACTGCTGTTTTGAAGAGAATTTCCATAGATTATCATTCTATGTTCTCATGTCCTCTTGGGTACAGACTCGGGGAACAGACTTGAGGCTCGGCTCTCTCAGCTTTTGGGACACGTGGACATGACACAGGAAGTAAAACTCATGTGGGTGCTGGCTATTATAAAAGACTATAGTACATTTGAAACTACTTAACAAATAATACACCTCTTCATCAGTGACGTGCAGTGAGGTTCATGGCTGGTGAGGCACTGATGACGTCACAATCAGATTTACATATAAACCAGGTGTCGGCAAGTACATTTGGCCCCGGGACAACGTCTTTCCTAGTGACTTGGGGCGATAATAAAAAATAATTTCAAAATAAAAGTTCCGAAGTCCGTATGAAATGGCTCTAATAGTATGAAATAAAAAGCAAGCTGTTTTAAATTTTTTTTTTCTTATTCTGGTTCCCCAGTTTTGAATAGACTGAAGTCATTACATTTCTCACCATTTTGTACCACTCTGTTTGACAAGAGCGGGTCTTTCATCCCAACAATATTGTTAAAGGTTATATTCTTTAGCAAACAGTGTTAATCTTTATTCAATCAAATATATTAAAGTGCTCCAGCTGTCTGGGGAGTCATTTGGCTCGAACACCTAGGTGGAGTATAGGGCTGCAATAACTCCCTCAACTACAGATCAAGAGAAACATTTTGAATTGCACCCGCAATACTATTTCACAATAGAAGCACCTGATAATGAATATAGGTGTGAAATAGAATGTTGAAAACATGTATTCTTACTGTGAGTGGGGCTTGCCTCTCTGCAGATTTGACCTGTAACTGTTGATCTTCACAGAAACCAAACCAGGATCCTGCCCTGAGCCAATCCCCCATTTCACCAGGTGAATGCTCTGAAGAGACAAGAACCTCAAATGCTGCTATAGCGGCTGTGGACTCCAGTGTCTGACCCCTGAACATGGCAAAAGTCAAAAGAAAGGATAATAATCATGTGGTGTTTATGAATCTTGAAACACTTTATATACTCTCAAAGTACAGGCCTGATTGTCATGATTATTTAACCCCAGCTCTTCTGACATTGAAATTGTGCAGAGGCAGTAATGTTTATCAAGGAGACCATGAAACAAACTGTTGCAGTAACATGTTGATGCCTTGTGCTCCTATTTCTGCTCATTTTAATATAAAATGCACCAAAACACAGATTTTTCATGTTTTATATTTTAATAAACTCTTTAATGCTATGATTTGTACTTAGACTAGCTGATCTGCTGCTATCGTCTGTAGATCTTAATATATTAATATAATATAATATTATATTATAATTTAATATATTATCTTAACAATATTCCATTTTGCACATAGATGTAAATAGCTTGTGATGTTGTGATGCTGAGATCTATTTATTTATTTATAGACTATTTTATTTTTATATATTTACTGTTTTGCACTACATTTTATTCTTATCCTTTAAATTTCTATTCTGTGGTCGTGGCATCTGTGAACTAAGATAATTTCAATAAAAGTGATTCTGATTCATTTTAGAAAAAAAAATAAATTTTAGAAAAAGTGCATTCATTTCCAACACCAAAGAACTGGTGATGGGCAAATGATACCGAGGCCTCGGAGCTTGCGTCACTCTTCCTGAAGCGGAGTGATTCAAAACGCAGTGTCGAAGCTTATATCAAACACCAGTGTCACGTGACCGATGACGTTCGAAGCTTCGAACGTGCTTGAACGTGCTTCATTGCTGCGGAAATATTTCGAAGCTTTTCATTGGCTCATTGTTTTTTCAGTGTGTGTCATTGGCTCATGACGTTTCATTGTGAACAGAGAGAACCTTTAGGAGCAGCCCTGGCATCACTCAGCACTGAAATAGTGCCCTTCACTTCTGATGACTATACAGCAATCAACCAGTGCCTAACAGTTTTAAGTCCATTTTATCAGGCGACTATTGAGCTTTCTGAGGAAAGGAGAGTGTCTGGGTCAAAGGCAATTCCTATGGCTAAAATGCTCAGACATGTAATTTCTGCTGAATGTGCCCAAATGGCTCCTTGTATTGGTGCCACTCTTGCCAATCATTTAAAAAATAACTTGAATGAAAAATTCAGTGGCTTGGAAAAGGTGAACTCCCTGTCTGTGGCCACTATCTTGGATCCACAGTTTAAACAGGCTGGCTTTACTAACCAAAGCAACGCTCAGGCTGCTGTGTAGAAAGGCTGACACGAGAGTGTGCCAGTCTTATTGATGGACCAGCAGAAGATGTGCCACTGGAGACTGTAACAACATCTGCCAGTGCGGGTGAAGAGACTGACAACTTGTGGGCTTTACTGGACAAATATGTAGAGTCTCAGCACCGCACCAGCAGTGCATCTGCCAGCGCTACAGTGGAGATCCAGAGGTATGCATGTGAATTACTAATGATGTAGTTATTACTGTCATTCATTGTCTGACTGTCTGTGTCATAGATTTTTGAAAGAACAAATTCTGACAAGAGGAGAGGATCCCCTGAAGTACTGGGGTGGCACAAAAAACTTTATATCCTACGCTGTGGAAACTTGCACGCAAGTATCTGTGAATCCCTGCATCATCTGTTCCCTGTGAAAGGATATTTTCCAAAACTGGGGAGCTGGTCAGCCAGAAGAGGAGCCGACTGAAGCCTGCGACAGTAGAAAAAAATTATTTTTCTCAATAAAAATTGTGAAGACAAATAACTTGTCTGCTCCTGTGAATAATCATTTCAAATCAGCCATACAAGTCCCAAATGAGAAACCATTATCTTTACAGGTTTTCCTTAAAAACACTTTGCACACATAAAAAACCCAATGCTTTTGAATTCAAACACCATGATCATTTGCAAAGTAGGAAGGATCTCTTATCCTGTTAGGGACTTTTAGTACAGTTTTTAAATAAGCTAGAAACTTTAAATAAGATAAGATAAGATAAGATATGCCTGTATTAGTCCCACAGTGGGGAAATTCCAGCATTGCACCGCACACATAGAACAGAAGGAAAATCGTACATGCACAAAGAAAATAAAATAAAACAACAACAAAAAACAACAAATAAACCCTTAACCAACATTTAACCCTTAATATGATTTGCATTTATTCTTTGGGTTAATCTGGAATGTGTTTTAGAGTTTGGGGGGAGAGCATCTGGATATTTTATTGTAATGACGATATAAACATTATTTGGTATGAATGAACAAGACACTTGAATGACCACAAAGACTTTTAATTTTTATTGCTGTCATGAGATTGAAACAGTCCCAGTGCTTCAGTTGTCCACCAGATGTCACCGTCACTGAAGCCTCGAATTTTTTTTGACACAATTGTTAGGAAAGCCTCAGTGCTTCTTGAAGCTTCACTTGCCCACCACTACAAAGAACATTTACAAAAATAAATAACATCTAAAATCAGTATTGCAGTAACACCCTGTACACACAGCTCCTCCCAGAGCAGACTGAGGTTGGCTCCTTTTATAGAGTCCTCCCTTAATTGGTTTCTCCCACACTGCAGTGCAGGTCAGTTCCAGCAAATCCAATGATATTGTTAAATATATATATATATATTTTATTTTATTTTTTTGCAAAAGAATGTTAATCTTTATTCAATCAAATCTGTTATTAAAATAGAGCTCTATATTACTTTATCAGTGTTAACTGTGGAACAGAACTAGATAAAACAGGCTAAAATATTTGGACACCCCTCCTCCTCAGCACAGTTGTCTGGCCTGGAACCTCTTAAGGTGCTCCGGCTGATTGGGGAGTCATTTGGCTGGAACACCTTAGACAGACACAGGTAAGTAGAAATTCAAAGAAATTAATTGCAGTCAATGAGCTGATGCAGTTGCTCATGTCTAGCCAAAAAACTACAGAATCAATATTAACTTTGCTGTGTGAATTTGAGTTTTTGTCCTACTCTCCCACAATGTCAAATCAGTCAAATCACCTTGTGTGGATCTTATTTAGGTTTTCTAGGTGAGGTTCAGATGATAAATGATAATTATTCTTACTATTGTCACGCCCAATGAAGTCTCAGTATGCTCATGTTTAATGCAAGGCACAGGGACAGCTCTGTACTGAGGCTCCTCTCCAGGAGGATAAATAGAAGCTGTACATGAGTTTAATCTGTGTCTGTCTCTGCAGCAGTGAACAACATGGTGCGCTCTGTCCTCTGCCTCCTGACTGTGGCCCTGGCCTTTGTGCCTCTGCTCTCTGCTGCTAAAGGTCAGTAACTTTAAATATGCTTTTATATGGAGAACATTGACCGCCCATGTTATACATACTCAATTCTATGAGCTTGCATAGTTTCATATGGTGTCATTTTCCCACAATGTCCAGTCCAGATTTAATGTCCTGGTGACATTTGTGAAAATCAGACAGACCTGGATTTACTTGAACTAATGTATTAAATTGAACCTGGTGTTTGTCTGGAATTTTTCACAGTATAGTATTGAATTTGGGTAACTGATTGTTCAATGATACATTTCAGTCCATGTTCTTATTTCAATTGAAATAATCTGAAAAATTATCAGGCACTTGAAGTTGGTCTCAGAATTTAGGTGAAATCTGACATTGAGCTGGTCATGTTCCTTATGACTTGCATTTGTGTAAAATTTTCACATGTAAAATGGTTTAAAATTCGCAATGGCAAATTTATCTTTTTTGCCAACTCATTAAAATTGTTTCCAGTGAATTTGGAGGAGAAACCCGGAGTCTGTCCCAAGCCCAAGCCAAACATTGACCTACCGAGCACAATTTGTCTGAATGCGTGCTCCTCAGACAGTGAATGTGAGAAAAACCTGAAGTGCTGCTTCGACGGCTGTGGACATGTTTGTAAAAAGCCACAAAGAGGTAACGTGTCCCTCAGGAATACATGTGGTGGATGTTTCTGAATTGCTCATGGTTTCCTCAGTAATGGAGTGATCAAATCCTACATTATCCTTGCCCCACCTCTTTGTATAAATATATACTTGTTACTAAGAAAATTTTTTGTGCATTTCGGTGCTTAAAGAACAGTATTACAAAAAATATCGGGCACCTCTTTTTCCACCATTTTTATTTGAAACTTCTTGAATGTCCACAGGTGGGCCTAAATCTCAACCCAAACCAGGATCGTGCCCTATTCCAAGTGGTCCTGGGATCTGTGTCGAAGCATGCACCTCTGACGAAGACTGTAAGGACGACGATAAATGCTGCTCCAACGGCTGTGGGCATACCTGTCAGCGACCAGTCGGTAAGTAATGAATTGGATGAATGCAAGGAGTTGACTCTGGGTTGACTGACAGAAGTACTTCTGTTGTGAAATGGTATTGACTATGAAGAAGTGTAAAATAAAATGTTCTTGATGTTACAGAAATGTTTTGCTGTGAGTTGGTTTTCCCCTCTGCAGATTTGACCTGTAACTGTTTATCTTCACAGAAACCAAAACAGGATCCTGCCCTGGGCCAATCCCCCATTTCACCAAATGTAAAAAGGGATGCACTGATGACAGTCAGTGTCCCAAGAACTTCAAATGCTGCGACAGCAACTGTGGACTCCAGTGTGTGATCCCCCTTAAACATGAACCGGCAAAATAAAGGATGATCACAATAATTTTGGTCTTTTATGAATCTTGAATCACTTTATACTCTTACTCCAAGTATAAGCCTGTTTGTGATAACGTTATTTAATCCTGGCTTTTCTCTGCCTTTGTAAAAATTGTGCCAATACACCATTTGTCAAGAGAAGGTGAACTTTTTATTTTGTTATTAATAATTCTACCTCAACACTGGGTAAGATCGATGGACACATTTCAATGTTTTCTGTAGCTTTTGATGCCACTTGACATTTTGAAAACGCAACTAGACTCTGGAGCTGATGGTTTGAAAAAAGGCTGAAGCCAAGGAAATTTTTGGGATCCGAGGACCAAGTGGATCAGTTTGTTTGGGAACAGTTTAATACATCCTTTCAAGGGAAGTGGAGCTGCATTGTTCATTCTGCATAGTTTTTGATTAAAGTACAGAACTAAGCAATTTGTATTTACTTAGGATATTACAATGCTGATAACCTTGCAGGGCCGGGGGGGCAGGTCTGGTCTGCCTAGAGATTTGATATGGCCCTCAGCAGATTTTGTATAAAAAATTGTTAATTTTTTGAACTCTTGTGAGCTAGCTTTGCGTGTCCAGCGCCTCTGTAGCAGCCGCCCACCAGAGCAGGCACAAATGAAGACTTTGCTCTTGTGAACGGGGTCTTTGACTGACGCCCTCATCGGCAAAATTTTGGCTGTTGTGGTATCCAACATAGGCACCAAAAACTCAACCATTTGTGTGCTGGACAGAGTAGGTGTGGACTGGTCTCAGTCAGCCTGATTACTGATGGTGCACCCTCAACGCTTGGGGAAAACGCAGGTGTTGTGACAAAGTTCAAGCTGTAAATGGAGGTGATTTTTGGACATTTCACTGTATATTGCACCAAGAGGCATTGTGCTGCAGGTCGTTAAGGATGGATCACATTATAGAAGTTGTTTGAACTGTTAATTTCATCAGAGCCAGAGGTCTGAATCATCACCAGCCAAACTAGCCTAATAAACTGCAGTTTTTCTAACATTTTATTACTTGGGCTTTTTCAATAAACATTGTGAATTACAATTGTGTCTTGGCCTCCTTAAGTAAATCTTACCCGTGTGCCTTATGCTGAGCATTCTACACTTTCCAGGTGAAATTCCTTGAGTGGCGTTGCTGGATGTTTATGATCATAGTAAAGTGCCAACCGATTAAAGGTTCTACTCCACTGCTCCCACTAACAAGGAATATGACAATTCTAAGGCCAGAATTTTCTGGGAAAAAGTAACCACTGCGCGTGATTTTAGATGTGGAGTTGTTTTAGTTGTCCAGAATTATTTCACAGATTTGCAGAATGGAGTTTAAACATTTCTATATTAATCTCAACATGCCACTAAAAAAAAAAACTAAAAGCACAATCAGCTGTACTGCGACCAAATTAATGTTAAAACAGAGACATTGCCTTGAAATAGCACCTACCTTTCCTAAAGTCTTAAAGGTTGTTCGTAATATATTTTGTAAAAGAACAATCTTTAAATAACAGCTTTTGTATTACACTTGTCTCTGTGCACAAAAGTTTGGACTCATTGCTATTTTCAGGTATTTATGCTGTGAGTTTTCTGGTCTGGCTCCCTTAAAATCAAACTAGGTTGTATACGGCCCCCAGAACAAAATGAGCTTGACACCTCCCGCTTTAATGCCTGATTATAGATGGATTTGAAAAGATTTGTACATGTTCTCATTGGCCTGGGACCAGCAGGATAAACTTTAGGTCTTGTGTGGAATAACCATGGCACTGAAATATGTGAGACGACGCCTCGACTGTCAAGATGTTCCTCATGTGTGTTAGGGAAGAGACGTTTTATCAAATTGAGTTGTGCACTTTTTATATGCTTTTTGAAAGACAAAGTTTGGTCTAAATGAACCTAGGTACTTTTTCTGAGTTACAATATTTTTATTTTTTCTCCGTTAACATAGATGTCGGGCATTTTGGTCAAATACATACCGATTGTTTTATTGGAGCCAATTACCAATTTTGTCTGATGATATCGAGAAAGAGCGCTCTAGCTTTTCAAAATTGCTGGATTACTTTATTTCGAAGCACATTTTATAATAGTCAATCGGCTGCAAGCCTCCTCCCTTAATTGGTTTCTCCCACACTGCAGTGCAGGTAAGTTCCAGCAAATCCAATAAAATTGTTAAAAAGTATTTTTTTTTTTTTAGCAAAAGAATGTTAATCTTTATTCAATCAAATCTGTTATTAAAATAGAGCTCTATATTACTTTATCAGTGTTAATTGTGGAACAGAACAAGATAAAACAGGCTAAAATATTTGGACATCCCTCTTCCTCAGCACAGTTGTCTGGCCTGGAACCTCTTAAGGCGCTCCGGCTGATTGGGGAGTCATTTGGCTGGAACACCTGAGACAGACACAGGTAAGTAGAAATTCAATTAAATTAATTGCATTTGCTCATGTCTAGCCACAGGCCAACTACAGAATCAATATTAACTTTGCTGTGTGAATTTGAGTTTTTGTCCTACTCTCCCACAGTGTATAATCAGTCAAATCACCTTGTGTGGATCTTATTTAGGTTTTCTAGGTGAGGTTCAGATGATAAATGACAATTATTCTTTCTATTGTCAAGCCCAATGAAGTCTCAGTATGCTCATGTTTAATGCAAGGCACAGGGACAGCTCTGTACTGAGGCTCGTCTCCAGGAGGATAAATAGAAGCTGTACATGAGTTTAATCTGTGTCTGTGTCTGCAGCAGTGAACAACATGGTGCGCTCTGTCCTCTGCCTCCTGACTGTGGCCCTGGCCTTTGTGCCTCTGCTCTCCGCTGCGAAAGGTCAGTCACTTTAAATATGCTTTTATATGGAGAACATTGACCGCCCATGTCATACATACTCAATTCTATGAGCTTGCATAGTTACATATGGTGTCATTTTTTTTCCCCACAATGTCCAGTCCTGGTGACATTTGTGAAAATCAGACAGACCTGGATTTACTTGAATACTAATGTACTAAATTGAACCTGGTGTTTGTCTGGAATTTTTCACAGTATAGCATTGAATTTGGGTAACTGATTGTTCAATGATACATTTCAGTCCAAGTGCCTGATAATTTTTCAGATTATTTCAATTGAAATCAGAACATGAAGTTGGTCACAGAATTTAGGTGTGGAATAAAATCTGACATTCTTTTTTGAGCTGGTCATGTTCCTTATGACTTGCATTTGTGTAAAAGTTTCACATTTAAAATGTTTAAAATTTGCAATGGCAAATTTATCTTTTTTGCCAACTCATTAAAATTGTTTCCAGTGAATTTGGAGGAGAAACCCGGAGTCTGTCCCAAGCCCAAGCCAAACATTGACCTACCGAGCACCATTTGTCTGAATGCGTGCTCCTCAGACAGTGAATGTGAGAAAAAACCTGAAGTGCTGCTTCGACGGCTGTGGACATGTTTGTAAAAAGCCCAAAGAGGTAACGTGTCCCTCAGGAATACATGTGGTGGATGTTTCTGAATTGCTCATGGTTTCCTCAGTAATGGAGTGATCAAATCCTACATTATCCTTGCCCCACCTGTTTGTATAAATATATACTTGTTACTAAGAATAATTTTTATGCATGTCAGTGCTTAAAGAACAGTATTACAAAAAAAATATTGGGCACCTCTTTTTCCACCATTTTTATTTGAAACTTCTTGAATGTCCACAGGTGGGCCTAAATCTCAACCCAAACCAGGATCGTGCCCTATTCCAAGTGGTCCTGGGATCTGTGTCGAAGCATGCACCTCTGACGAAGACTGTAAGGACGACGATAAATGCTGCTCCAACGGCTGTGGGCATACCTGTCAGCGACCAGTCGGTAAGTAATGAATTTGATGAATACAAGGAGTTGACTCTGGGTTTAACTGACTGACAGAAGTACTGCTGTTGTGAAATGGTATTGACTATGAAGAGGTGTAAAATAAAATGTTCTTGATGTTACAGAAATGTATTGCTGTGAGTTGGTTTTCGCCTCTGCAGATTTGACCTGTAACTGTTTATCTTCACAGAAACCAAAACAGGATCCTGCCCTGGGCCAATCCCCCATTTCACCAAATGTAAAAAGGGATGCACTGATGACAGTCAGTGTCCCAAGAACTTCAAATGCTGCGACAGCAACTGTGGACTCCAGTGTGTGATCCCCCTTAAACATGAACCGTCAAAATAAAGGATGATTACAATAATTTTGGTCTTTTATGAATCTTGAATCACTTTATACTCTTACTCAAAGTATATCTTTCAACATGTCAAAGAATACATCCTTCTCATTAGGTGGTCTATATATTACAATGACATTATAGGACATTTCAACAGACAAATTGTGGCACCTACACACTCCAGGGCATTTTGAGGAAGATTCATCTGTTTGCGTTTAAGTTATCGTTGATATATTACACCACGTCCTTTTTTGTCTATCCCTTCTGAATAAATTATAATTTGGAATAGTGTAGGCACCTGCTGCTGTATTCTTATTTAACATGTTTCAGAAAGTCCTAAATAATCAAGATTGGAGTCATGCAATAGTTTTTCTAGTTGTTCAGTTTTTGAAGGCAGGATTCTGATATTAATTTCTGGTAATTGGGGTCAATATTGAATGGACATGTTGTGATGAACCTGAAGCCACAGTCAGCAGCACAGTCCTGGCTGTATCAGCCCCCAGTGGCAAGAAAATTAAGCAATAAAAATAGTTCCAGGCAAGACCTAAACACAAGGCCTGGACCAAGCAACCTTCTCTTAACAGATGAGACAAAAATGCAAATAAGAATGAAAAATAAAAAAATAATAAAAACAAAAGCATCTATCTAGGCATACCCTACACCAAAGTAGGGTATGCCTAAAGTCCTTCACCTCCTTTGTTGTCTTAAGGGAGAGACTAGAGCCATCAGGGTTAAGTATCTTGACAGTAGCTGGATACAAAAAGGAATATCCGACTCCTGCATGTCAGTTCTGCATCTATGTGCATCAGCAGACTCCTGTCTCCTCTTCGCCACGGCCGCTGAAAAGTCACGGTAGAAGGTCACTGTGTCTGTTACCGTCACCATGGTACCTTTTGCCCTCATAGCACGGAGAATCCTGTGAGCATCGGTATGATAGTGCGCAGCCCTGCCGCACGTCTCAACTGTGGGCCACTGCAGTGAGCTGTATTGATCACCATATCCCGCTGCAAGCCCAGAACCTCCAGAATCCACTTTTTTTTTTGTTAATCCACTGGCAAGGCACTCTCCTTACCATCTTGGAATCTAACGATTCTTACATTCTGCCTTCGGTTCTGGTTCGCAAAACTGTCCGGTTTCTCCAGAGCTCTTTGAGGCTGGGCCAATACAAGGCTCTCTCATGACCGCGGCACCCTCCAAGTCCGAATCCCTCTGCTCTACCATATCCATCCTCTCTATGAAACTGTCAAATTTACCAGACAGTTCGTTCAAAGGCTTTAGCTCGTCATCCAGCATTAGGGATATATTAGCAGTTACCTTATCCAAGAATCCTTTTCATCTCGATGGTCAATGCTAGGCGCACATCCTCGGTATCGCCCATGACCTTGTCTGCTTGTGTTAGAGCTAGCTTTCGTCTTAGGTCCTCATTTGCTCATTTCACTATTCTTGCTTGTTTCAGGCTGTTTGAATATAAACTGCCTCAGTGTGTGTGATGTTGTTGAATGACGTTTTCAAAGTGAGTCAAAAAAATACGTATTTTTAAACTCACCTGGTGCAGAGCCGAAAAAACACGTGTCTACTCAGCTCGCCACATCGCCCCCTCTCCCCCACAACAGGAACTGTTTCATTAAGTTATCTGGAACTGTTACAGTAACATGTCGATGCATGCTCTGTGCTCTCATTTTATGTTCCATTTTTTTAATAAAGCTGCCACCTCAACACTGAATTTTATTGTGTTAGTTTCAACAGTCTTGTATTTTATTAATTTAACTCTTTAAAGCTACCATTTGTAGTTGAACTGGCAAGTGCCTTGAGTTGTTCACAGATGGCTACACAGCTCGGAGCGATGCACACTGGAGATGGAGCAGGACCTGAACCTTCTCTTCAAAGCCCTGACTAAAGTTTTGTAGTCACATCTGTCTTCAGGACTCAGCTGTAGTTATGGGTCATTTGAAGCCGAGGCACCGAGTAAAGGGGGCGGTGTCGAGTGAAGCCGCGATTCGAGGCTTGCGTCAGATTGCCAAAAAACCACGTGACCTGTGAATGTGAGGCCTCGTGAACATGATGTCATTGGTTAATTTACTGTGTTACGTGCTCAGGCACACTTCATGGGCTACTGCTTTTTTTAAATTCACTTTCACTTTAGCCTAACTTTCACATGCTAAAAGAAGCTTTTTTATTTATAGAGCATTTTGGTTTTACTACCAGAATATGGCCGTGTAACCTACTTATATTCTTGTATTTGTTTTTTCACTGAATATGATGTACAGTCAGTTCAACATTCTTTCAGCTCAAAAAATATAATTGTGTTATTTAAGCAAATTTCATGGATCATGCCACTGCTGATGTGGTTCAGAGAGTGGGATCAGAAGAAGCAAGATAGGCACTGGGACAGTTTATATAGACGTGTCTGTCTGTGTCTCTCTCTCTGAGGTGTTTGTGTGTTTGATGTGGATGGTGCTTAAAATACATAACTGATGCAGAAGAAGATTAGAGAATTGAGCATCTTTTTTACTTGATAAGTGCAACCACTGAGTGTGATGTTTTAAATGAAACAAGATTCCATTTGGTTTCTCTTTTTACATGTGTTACATTTTTTGTCCACAAGATGGTGTAGTTGAACATATTGAATCACTTGGCGAGGCATTGACTCCTGTACCGGTACAATTGCCTGAAAGCCTCAGATGGTTCATGGGGCTTCATTTGACCATCACAACTCAGCTGGACAGACTAGACAAAGACGCAAGTGCATTCATTCCAAACACTGAAGAAAATTTACCAAAAAAAAAAAAAAAATCTGCTGCAAGATTTAAAAGCATCATGAGCATAACACTCTGTACACACAGAACCTCCCTGAGCAGACTGAGGTTGGCTCCTTTTATAGAGTCCTCCCTTAGTTGGTTTTCTCCCACACTGCAGTGCAAGTAAGTTCCAGCAAATCCAATAATATTGTTAAAAAGTATTTTTAGCAAAAACAGTGTAAATCTTCACTCAATCAAAAATTATTATTAAAGTAGAGCTCTATATTACTTTATCAGCGTTAACTGTGGAAAACAAATTAGATACAAGAAGCTAAAATATTTGGACACCCCTTCTCTTCAGCTCGCAGTTGTTTGGCCCGGAACCTTCTTAAGGTGCTCGGGCTGCCTGGGTAGTCATTTGGCTGGAGCACTGAAATGACAGACAGCACAGGTAAGAAGAAATTCAAACAATTCAGCTGCAAGCAATTAGCTGATGCTCATGTTTGTTCACAGGCCAGTTTTAACTGCACAACCGTTTTAGTTAATTAATGGACATCCCAAACTTCTTTGCGTATTGTCATTTTTACCTGTCAGCTTTAAGTTTAGGCCTGTGTCATGGACTAGCTACATTATAGCCACACAGACTGAAACGTCTTCAGCTGGTAGCTCAGGTGAGTCGAGGTTGGCTTAATTGAACCTTTACCAAGGAGGTTTGGCTCGTCTCCTTCTGGTGTCAGGAAACGCACTGAATTTCTTGTGGTTTATTTTCTGACCACAAGGGCTACTGTAGGCTGTAACACACGCCACAACAAGAGCAAAACGACAGCAGTCTGCACTCACTAGAGCCAGTGCCCCCCAAAAAAACTGACAAATACAAGATTTACATCAACTTCACCAACAAAAACCTTTACAAGAACAACAAATCTGAACTAAACACAAAATATCAGAAAATTACAATATTTCATGAGGGGGGGGGGGAAGTTGCAGTGCATTTTTTTTTCCTCATACACCTATGTCAGGAATCAGCATTAAATTTGATGTGTAAATTTGAGTTTTTGATTTGACACTGTAGAATAAGACTATCAAATCATCTGTGGATCTTAGTTTTTTCTAGGTGAAGTTAAGATGATGAATGACTTACTCTTACTATTATGGCCACGCCCAAAGAAGTCCCAGTATGCTCATGTTTAATGCAAGGCAGGCACAAGAACCGCTCTGACGGAGGCTCCTTTTCAGAAGGATAAATGGACAGATTAAACTCATGTACAGCTTCTGTGTCTGCAGCAGTGAACAACATGGTGCGCTCTGTCCTCTGCCTCCTGACTGTGGCCCTGGCCTTTGTGCCTCTGCTCTCCGCTGCGACAGGTCAGTCACTTTAAATATGCTTTTATATGGAGAACATTGACCGCCCATGTCATACATACTCAATTCTATGAGCTTGCATAGTTTCATATGGTGTCATTTTTCCCCACAATGTCCAGTCCAGATTTAATGTCCTGGTGACATTTGTGAAAATCAGACATGGATTTACTTGAACACTAATGTACTAAATTGAACCTGGTGTTTGTCTGGAATTTTTCACAGTATAGCATTGAATTTGGGTAACTGATTGTTCAATGATACATTTCAGTCCAAGTGCCTGATAATTTTTCAGATTATTTCATTGAAATCAGAACATGAAGTTGGTCACAGAATTTAGGTGTGGAATAAAAATCTGACATTCTTTTTTGAGCTGGTCATGTTCCTTATGACTTGCATTTGTGTAAAATTTTTCACATGTAAAATGGTTTAAAATTCGCAATGGCAAATTTATCTTTTTTGCCAAACTCATTAAAATTGTTTCCAGTGAATTTGGAGGAGAAACCCGGAGTCTGTCCCAAGCCCAAGCCACACATTGACGTACCGAACACAATTTGTCTGAATGCGTGCATTTTAGACCGTGAATGTGAGGGAAACCTGAAGTGCTGCTTCGACGGCTGTGGACATGTTTGTAAAAAGCCACAAAGAGGTAACATGTCCCTCAGGAATACATGTGGTGGATGTTTCAGAATTGCTCATGGTTTCTCAGTAATGGGTCAAATCCCAGATTATCAGTGACAGCCAGTGTACTAAGAACCTCAAATGCTGCTACAGCGGCTGGACTCCAGTGTGTGATCCCTAAATATGGCTAAGTTCAAAAGAGAATAATCATCATTTTGGTGTTCATATGAATCTTGAATTACTTTAATCTCATGACAAGCAGGCCTATATACCTTCAGAATATTTAATCCCGACTCTTCTGACATTAAAATTGTGCAGATGCAGTAAATGTTTATCAAGGAGAACAGTTGGGCTAACTGATCAATGATGCAATTCACAATCACAAGATTATTTCATTTGAAATCAGACATAAAGTTGGTCACAGAATATACAGTAGGTGTGGAATGAAATCTGACGTTCCTTATGAGAACAATCATAGGTTTGTGAAAGTTTCATATTTAAAATGGTATAAATTTTTAATGTCAATTTCTTTTTTTTGCCAACTCATTAAAATTGTTTCCAGTGGATTTGGAGGCGAAACCCGGAGTCTGTCCCAAGCCCAAGCCAAACATTGACCTACCGAGCACAATTTGTCTGGATGCGTGCTCCTCAGACAGTGAATGTGAGAAAAACCTGAAGTGCTGCTTCGACGGCTGTGGACATGTTTGTAAAAAGCCACAAAGAGGTAACGTGTCCCTCAGGAATACATGTGGTGGATGTTTCTGAATTGCTCATGGTTTCCTCAGTAATGGAGTGATCAAATCCTCCATTATCCTTGCCCCACCTCTTTGTATAAATATATACTTGTTACTAAGAATAATTTTTATGCATTTCAGTGCTTAAAGAGCAGCATTACTAAAAATATGGGGCACCTTTTTCCACCATTGTTTTTATTTGAAACTTCTTGAAATGTCCACAGGTGGGCCTAAATCTCAACCCAAACCAGGATCGTGCCTATTCCAAGTGGTCCTGGGATCTGTGGTCGAAGCATGCACCTCTGACGAAGACTGTAAGGACGACGATAAATGCTGCTCCAACGGCTGTGGGCATACCTGTCAGCAGCCAGTCAGTAAGTAATGAATTGAATGAATGCAAGGAGTTGACTCTGGGTTAACTGACTGACAGAAATACTGCTGTTGTGAAATGGTATTGACTATGAAGAGGTGTAAAATAAAATGTTCTTGATGTTACAGAAATGTATTGCTGTGAGTTGGTTTTCCCCTCTGCAGATTTGACCTGTAACTGTTTATCTTCACAGAAACAAAAACAGGATCCTGCCCTGGGCCAATCCCCCCATTTCACCAAATGTAAAAGGGATGCACTGATGACAGTCAGTGTCCCAAGAACTTCAAATGCTGCGACAGCACTGTGGACTCCAGTGTGTGATCCCCCTTAAACATGAACCGGCAAAATAAAGGATGATCACAATCATTTTGGTGTTTATGAATCTTGAATCACTTTATACTCTCACTCCAAGTATAAGCCTGTTTGTGATAACGTTATTTAATCCTGGCTTTTCTCTGCCTTTGTAAAAATTGTGCCAATACAGTAATTGTCAAGAGAAGGTGAACTTTTTACGCTCAAAGCTAACACACAAGCACTTGACATTCTGAAATTGGCAGCTACTCAGGACATGGTGCCTGATACTGATGCACTTGTGCAGGCTAAAAGATGCCAAGTTGCCAAGAGCAAAAACAAAGGACTAAATACTGTGAAATGCCACTTGAAACGTTATTTGCACTATGAAAAACACACACTGTTATATTCAGAGTTAGTCAACAGATTTACTACTTTGTACTATTTTTCATTAACATTAACAAAACTAATGTTTTGTATTATGTAAATAACAAAATTTACATAATTTGTTATGTAAATTACATTTACTTTAATAATATTGGTTCCTATTATTGCTGTGATACAGCACATTTGGTGAGTGCACTGATAAAGGGAAGTGTGAACACGCACAGGGCGTGCACGAGTTAAGCTGTTGAATAAAGACACGAGCTGTACATTGTCCTGCCGTGTTTGTCTATTTAAGCAAGGAGGACAGCAAGAAAATACGCCACATTAGATCTAATTGTAACCCACAGAGACTGGTGAGGACAATATATTAGGATTACATATATATTGTTGAAAACCCCCATTTTAATATTTTGATTTTTGTTTTCAGGAGCTGAATGTCCATTCTGGTGTTGATAATTTTTCATATGTGCAGTGCACTGTTTATTTGCGTGTCTTTTTTTTTCCTCAGTTGCTCCCCTCCCTTCTTTCCAGAAATGCCTCAGCTCCTTGATTTGTGTGTGTGCGTGTACGTGTTGGCTTTTAATAAAGGTATATATTTGGATTTTTGCCAAACTAGCCTAATAAACTGCAGTTTTTCTAACATTTTACTTCTTTTTCAATAAACATTGTGAATTACAATTGTGTCCTGGCCTCCTTAAGTAAATCTTACCCGTGTGCCTTATGCTGAGCATTCTACACTTTCCAGGTAAAATTCCTGGAGTGGCGTTGCTGGATGTTTATGATCATAGTAAAGTGCCAACCGATTAAAGGTTCTACTCCACTGCTCCCACTAACAAGGAATATTACAATTCTATGTTCAGAATTTTCTGGAAAAAGTAACCACTGCGCGTGATTTTAGATGTGGAGTTGTTTTAGTTGTCCAGAATTATTTCACAGATTTGCAGAATGGAGCTTAAACATTTCAATATTAATCTCAACATGCACTAAAAAAAAACTAAATGCACAATCAGCTGTACTGCGACCAAATAATGTTAAAACGGAGACATTGCCTTGAAATAGCACCTACCTTTCCTAAAGTCTTAAAGGTTGTTTGTGTCATAGATATTTGAAAGATCAAATTCTGACAAGAGCAGAGGATCCCCTGAAGTACTGGGTGGCACAAAAAACTTTATATCTTACGCTGTGGAAACTTGCACGCAAGTATCTGTGAATCCCAGCATCATCTGTTCCCTGTGAAAGGATATTTTCCAAAGCTGGGGAGCTGGTCAGCCAGAAGAGGAGCCGACTGAAGCCTGCGACAGTAGAAAAAATTATTTTTCTCAATAAAAATTTGTGAAGACAAATAACTTGTCTGCTCCTGTGAATAATCATTTCAAATCAGCCATACAAGTCCCAAATGAGAAACCATTATCTTTACAGGTTTTCCTTAAAAACACTTTGCAAATGATCATGGTGTTTGAATTCAAAAGCATTGGGTTTTTTATGTGTGTAAAGTAGGAAGGATCTCTTATCCTGTTAGGGACTTTTAGTACAGTTTTTAAATAAGCTCCAAACTTTAAATAAGATAAGATAAGATATGCCTGTATTAGTCCCACAGTGGGGAAATTCCAGCATTGCACCGCACACATAGAACAGAAGGAAAATCGTACATGCACAAAGAAAATAAAATAAAACAACAACAAACAACAAATAAACCCTTAACCAACATTTAACCCTTAATATGATTTGCATTTATTCTTTGGGTTAATCTGGAATGTGTTTTAGAGTTTGGGGGGAGAGCATCTGCATATTTTATTGTAATGACGATATAAACATTATTTGGTATGAATGAACAAGACACTTGAATGACCACAAAGACTTTTAATTTTTATTGCTGTCATGAGATTGAAACAGTCCCAGTGCTTCAGTTGTCCACCAGATGTAACCGTCACTGAAGCCTCGAAGCTTCGAATCTTTTTCGACACAATTGTTAGGAAAGCCTCAGTGCTTCATGAAGCTTCACTTGCCCACCACTACAAAGAACATTTACAAAAATAAATAACATCTAAATTTTAAATCAGCATTGCCATAACCCGCTGTACAAACAGCTCCTCCCTGAGCAGACTGAGGTTGGCTCCTTTTATAGAGCCCCTCCCTTAATTGGTTTCTCCCACACTGCAGTGCAGGTAAGTTCCAGCAAATCCAATAATATTGTTAAAAGTATTATTTTTTTAGCAAAAGAATGTAATCTTTATTCAATCAAATCTGTTATTAAAATAGAGCTCTATATTACTTTATCAGTGTTAACTGAGGAACAGAACTAGATAAAACAGGCTAAAATATTTGGACACCCCTCCTCCTCAGCACAGTTGTCTGGCCTGGAACCTCTTAAGGCGCTCCGGCTGATTGGGGAGTCAATTGGCTGGAACACCTGAGACAGACACAGGTAAGTAGAAATGCAAAGAATTTAATTGCACTTGCTCATGTCTAGCCACAGGCCAACTACAGAATCAATATTAACTTTGCTGTGTGAATTTGAGTTTTTGTCCTATTCTCCCACAGTGTCAAATCAGTCAAATCACCTTGTGTGGATCTTATTTAGGTTTTCTAGGTGAGGTTCAGATGATAAATGACAATTATTCTTACTATTGTCAAGCCCAATGAAGTCTCAGTATGCTCATGTTTAATGCAAGGCACAGGGACAGCTCTGTACTGAGGCTCCTCTCCAGGAGGATAAATAGAAGCTGTACATGAGTTTAATCTGTCTGTCTCTGCAGCAGTGAACAACATGGTGCGCTCTGTCCTCTGCCTCCTGACTGTGGCCCTGGCCGTTGTGCCTCTGCTCTCCGCTGCGAAAGGTCAGTCACTTTAAATATGCTTTTCTATGGAGAACATTGACCGCCCATGTCATACATACTCAATTCTATGAGCTTGCATAGTTACATATGGTGTCATTTTTTTTCCCCCACAATGTCCAGTCCTGGTGACATTTGTGAAAATCAGACAGACCTGGATTTACTTGATACTAATGTACTAAATTGAACCTGGTGTTTGTCTGGAATTTTTCACAGTATAGCATTGAATTTGGGTAACTGATTGTTCAATGATACATTTCAGTCCAAGTGCCTGATAATTTTTCAGATTATTTCAATTGAAATCAGAACATGAAGTTGGTCACAGAATTTAGGTGTGGAATAAAATCTGACATTCTTTTTTGAGCTGGTGTTCCTTATGACTTGCATTTGTGTAAAATTTTCACATGTAAAAATGGTTTAAAATTCGCAATGGCAAATTTATCTTTTTTGCCAACTCATTAAAATTGTTTCCAGTGAATTTGGAGGAGAAACCCGGAGTCTGTCCCAAGCCCAAGCCAAACATTGACGTACCGAACACAATTTGTCTGAATGCGTGCATTTTAGACCGTGAATGTGAGGGAAACCTGAAGTGCTGCTTCGACGGCTGTGGACATGTTTGTAAAAAGCCACAAAGAGGTAACATGTCCCTCAGGAATACATGTGGTGGATGTTTCTGAATTGCTCATGGTTTCCTCAGTAATGGAGTGATCAAATCCTACATTATCCTTGCCCCACCTCTTTGTATAAATATATACTTGTTACTAAGAATAATTTTTATGCATGTCAGTGCTTAAAGAACAGTATTACAAAAAATATCGGGCACCTCTTTTTCCACCATTTTTATTTGAAACTTCTTGAATGTCCACAGGTGGGCCTAAATCTCAACCCAAACCAGGATCGTGCCCTGAGCCAATCCCCCATCTCACCAGGTGTGATGATGAATGCTCTGAAGATGGCCAGTGTGACAAGAACCTCAAATGCTGCTACAGCGGCTGTGGACTCCAGTGTCTGACCCCTGAACATGGCAAAGATCATAATAAAGAATAATCAATCATTTTGCAGTTTATGAATCTTGATTCACATTATATACTCAAAGTATAGACCTGCTTGTCAGGAGATTATTTAATCCTGACTCTTCTGACATTAAAATTGTGCAGATAGCATCTGCCAGATACAGTAAATGTTTATCAAGGAGAATAACATGTTGCTGTGCTCCCATTTTCTGCTCATTTAATAAGCAAAATGCATCTAAAATTTTCATGTGCTAATTTCAAGGTTTATATTAAAGTATAAAGCTATGATTTGTAGCTCATGGCCTGGTCCTGTCTGTGCATCTTGATGTCATTAGAAATTAACACAACTTCAGACTATCTGGAGCTGATTCTACTGTCGAGGTTTGAAAAGGAAACAAACTGAAGAAGGGCTAAGGCTCTTTTGGGGCTGTACATTTTGAATTCAGAGGACCAAGTGGATCAGGGAGTTTGGAACAGTTTAATTTTTTTTCTTTTGTTCCCCCAAATGGAAGTGGAGCTGTATAATTTGGAATAGATCTTGGATGTAAATACAGAACTGTGCAGTTTGTATTTACTTAGGATATTACAATGCTGATAACCTTGTCAAAGGCCAGGGGGGCGGGTCTGGTCTGCCTAGACATTTGATACGGCCCTCAGCTGATTTTGTATAAAAATTGTTCTTAATTTTTTGAACTCTTTTGTGAGCTAGCTTTGCGTGTCCAGCGCCTCTGTAGCAGCCGCCCACCAGAGCAGGCACAGATGAAGACTTTGCTCTTGTGAACGGGGTCTTTGACTGACACCATCAGCAAAATGTGTTCAAGCACTTTTTTGATGTTGTGTGAGGAAAACTGGACAGTTGATGAAAAAAAGGTAAACCACTGATGGAACAAAAGTAAGAACAATAACTACAGGACCTCGCATTTATGGTTGATATTACGGAGCACTGGAATAATCTCAACAAAACGTAAAGGGTGCAAAAAAATCACACAATATCATAAAAACATTTGTGCGTTCAAATTAAAGCTCACGTTGTGGGAGACGCAGCTGGCAAATAATGACCCTGCTCATTTTCCTAGTCTGAGACATGTATGTGAAGCCAACGTACTTCTGACATGAGTCCATACAAAGACAAGATTGCAGGATTGCTTAGGGACTTTGAGAGACAATTTCAAGTTTTTAGTGAACTCGAGATAGAATTTGCAGTTTTTCGCACCCCATTCACACTCAAAACTTCTGATGTGCCCGCTGATATGCAACTTGAAATAACAGATTACAGTGTGATGTAACAGTTAAGGACAAATTAGCTTCTATGGGCTTGGACACATTTGATCAGTGTCTTCTGCCAGAGTATCTTAAATTAACAGCATTACCTGCAAAAAGCTACGCTCAAAGCTAACACACAAGCACTTGACATTCTGAAATTGGCAGCTACTCAGGACATGGTGCCTGATACTGATGCACTTGTGCAGGCTAAAAAGATGCCAAGTTGCCAAGAGTTAAAAAACAAAGGACTAAATACTGTGAAATGCCACTTGAAACGTTATTTGCACTATGAAAAACACACACTGTTATATTCAGAGTTAGTCAACAGATTTACTACTTTGTACTATTTTTCATTAACAATCATTAACATTAACAAAAGTTATTTGTTATGTTTGGATAAATTACATTTACTTTAATAATATTGGTTCCTATTATTGTTGTGATACAGCACATTTGGTGAGTGCACTGATAAAGGGAAGTGTGAACACGCACAGGGCGTGCACGAGTTAAGCTGTTGAATAAAGAGACATTACATATAAATATATTGTTGAAAACCCCCATTTTTCATATGTGCAGTGCACTGTTTATTTGCGTGTGTGTTGTTTTTTTTCCTCAGTTGCTCCCCTCCCTTCTTTCCAGAAATGCCTCAGCTCCTTGATTTGTGTGTGTGCGTGTATGTGTTGACTTTTAATAAAGGTATATATTGGATTTTTGCCAAACTAGCCTAAATAAACTGCAGTTTTTCTAACATTTTACTACTTGGGCTTTTTCAATAAACATTGTGAATTACAATTGTGTCTTGGCCTCCTTAAGTAAATCTTACCCGTGTGCCTTATGCTGAGCATTCTATACTTTCCAGGTGAAATTCCTGGAGTGGCGTTGCTGGATGTTTATGATCATAGTAAAGTGCCAACCGATTTAAGGGTTCTACTCCACTGCTCCCACTAACAAGGACTATGACAATTCTAAGGCCAGAATTTTCTGGAAAAAGTAACCACTGCGCGTGATTTTAGATGTGGAGTTGTTTTAGTTGTCCAGAATTATTTCACAGATTTGCAGAATGGAGTTTAAACATTTCTATATTAATCTCAACATGCACTAAAAAAAACTAAATGCACAATCAGCTGTACTGCGACCAAATTAATGTTAAAACAGAGACATTGCCTTGAAATAGCACCTACCTTTCCTAAAGTCTTAAAGGTTGTTCGTAATATATTTTGTAAAAGAACAATCTTTAAATAAACAGCTTTTGTATTACACTTGTCTCTGTGCACAAAAGTTTGGACTCATTGCTATTTCAGGTATTTATGCTGTGAGTTTTCTGGTCTGGCTCCCTTAAAATCAAACTAGGTTGTATACGGCCCCCAGAACAAAATGAGTTTGACACCTCCGCTTTAATGCCTGATTATAGATGGATTTGAACGATTTGTACATGTTCTCATTGGCCTGAGACCAGCAGGATAAACTTTAGGTCTTGTGTGGAATAACCATGGCACTGAAATATGTGAGACGTCTCGACTGTCAAGATGTTCCTCATGTGTGTTAGGGAAGAGACGTTTTATCAAATTGAGTTGTGCACTTTTTATATGCTTTTTGAAAGACAAAGTTTGGTCTAAATGAACCTAGGTACTTTTTCTGAGTTACAATATTTATTTTTTCTCCGTTAACATAGATGTCGGGCATTTTGGTCAAATACATACCGATTGTTTTATTGGAGCCAATACCAATTTTGTCTGATGATATCGAGAAAGAGCGCTCTAGCTTTTCAAAATTGCCGGATTACTTTATTTCGAAGCACATTTTATAATAGTCAATCGGCTGCAAGCCTCCTCCCTTAATTGGTTTCTCCCACACTGCAGTGCAGGTAAGTTCCAGCAAATCCAATAAAATTGTTTAAAAGTATTATTTTTTTTTTAGCAAAAGAATGTTAATCTTTATTCAATCAAATCTGTTATTAAAAAAGAGCTCTATATTACTTTATCAGTGTTAACTGTGGAACAGAACTAGATAAAACAGGCTAAAATATTTGGACAACCCCTCCTCCTCAGCACAGTTGTCTGGCCTGGAACCTCTTAAGGCGCTCCGGCTGATTGGGGAGTCATTTGGCTGGAACACCTGAGACAGACACAGGTAAGTAGAAATTCAATTCAATTAAATTAATTGCACTTGCTCATGTCTAGCCACAGGCCAACTACAGAATCAATATTAACTTTGCTGTGTGAATTTGAGTTTTTGTCCTACTCTCCCACAGGTCAAATCAGTCAAATCACCTGTGTGGCTCTTATTTAGGTTTTCTAGGTGAGGTTCAGATGATAAATGACAATTATTCTTACTATTGTCAAGCCCAATGAAGTCTCAGTATGCTCATGTTTAATGCAAGGCACAGGGACAGCTCTGTACTGAGGCTCCTCTCCAGGAGGATAAATAGAAGCTGTACATGAGTTTAATCTGTCTGTCTCTGCAGCAGTGAACAACATGGTGCGCTCTGTCCTCTGCCTCCTGACTGTGGCCCTGGCCTTTGTGCCTCTGCTCTCCGCTGCGAAAGGTCAGTCACTTTAAATATGCTTTTATATGGAGAACATTGACCGCCCATGTCATACATACTCAAAATTCTATGAGCTTGCATAGTTACATATGGTGTCATTTTTTTTCCCCCACAATGTCCAGTCCTGGTGACATTTGTGAAAATCAGACAGACCTGGATTTACTTGAATACTAATGTACTAAATTGAACCTGGTGTTTGTCTGGAATTTTCACAGTATAGCATTGAATTTGGGTAACTGATTGTTCAATGATACATTTCAGTCCAAGTGCCTGATAATTTTTCAGATTATTTCAATTGAAATCAGAACATGAAGTTGGTCACAGAATTTAGGTGTGGAATAAAATCTGACATTCTTTTTTGAGCTGGTCATGTTCCTTATGACTTGCATTTGTGTAAAATTTTCACATGTAAAATGGTTTAAAATTCGCAATGGCAAATTTATCTTTTTTGCCAACTCATTAAAATTGTTTCCAGTGATTTGGAGGAGAAACCCGGAGTCTGTCCCAAGCCCAAGCCACACATTGACGTACCGAACACAATTTGTCTGAATGCGTGCATTTTAGACTGTGAATGTGAGGGAAACCTGAAGTGCTGCTTCGACGGCTGTGGACATGTTTGTAAAAAGCCACAAAGAGGTAACATGTCCCTCAGGAATACATGTGGTGGATGTTTCAGAATTGCTCATGGTTTCTCAGTATGGGTCAAATCCCAGATTATCAGTGACAGCCAGTGTACTAAGAACCTCAAATGCTGCTACAGCGGCTGGACTCAGTGTGTGATCCCTAAATATGGCTAAGTTCAAAAGAGAATAATCATCATTTTGGTGTTCATATGAATCTTGAATTTAATCTCATGAGAAGCAGGCCTATATACCTTCAGAATATTTAATCCCGACTCTTCTGACATTAAAATTGTGCAGATGCAGTAAATGTTTATCAAGGAGAACAGTTGGGCTAACTGATCAATGATGCAATTATAATCACAAGATTATTTCATTTGAAATCAGACATAAAGATGGTCACAGAATATACAGTAGGTGTGGAATGAAATCTGACGTCCTTATGAGAACAACAATCATAGGTTTGTGCACGTTTCATATTTAAAATGGTATAAATTTTTAATGTCAATTTCTTTTTTTGCCAACTCATTAAAATTGTTTCCAGTGGATTTGGAGGCGAAACCCGGAGTCTGTCCCAAGCCCAAGCCAAACATTGACCTACCGAGCACCATTTGTCTGGATGCGTGCTCCTCAGACAGTGAATGTGAGAAAAACCTGAAGTGCTGCTTCGACGGCTGTGGACATGTTTGTAAAGAGCCGCAAAGAGGTAACGTGTCCCTCAGGAATACATGTGGTGGATTTTTCTGAATTGCTCATGGTTTCCTCAGTAATGGAGTGATCAAATCCTCCATTATCCTGGCCCCCACCTCTTTGTATAAATATATACTTGTTACTAAGAATAATTTTTATGCATTTCAGTGCTTAAAGAGCAGCATTACTAAAAATATGGGGCACCTTTTTCCACCATTGTTTTTATTTGAAAACTTCTTGAATGTCCACAGGTGGGCCTAAATCTCAACCCAAACCAGGATCGTGCCCTATTCCAAGTGGTCCTGGGATCTGTATCCATGCATGCACCTCTGACGAAGACTGTAAGGAGGATTTAAAATGCTGCTCCAACGGCTGTGGGCATATCTGTCAGCGGCCAGTCGGTAAGAAATGAATTGATGAATACAAGGAGTTGACTCGGGGTTAACTGATGAGTACTTCTATTGTGAAATGGTATTGTTTATGAAGAGGTCTAAAATGAAAATGGTCTTGATGTTACAGAAATGTATTGCTGTGAGTTGGTTTTCCCCTCTGCAGATTTGACCTGTAACTGTTTATCTTCACAGAAACCAAAACGGGATCCTGCCCTGGGCCAATCCCCCATTTCACCAAATGTAAAATGGGATGCACTGATGACAGTCAGTGTCCCAAGAACTTCAAATGCTGCGACAGCAACTGTGGACTCCAGTGTGTGATCCCCCTTAAACATGAAACCGTCAAAATAAAGGATGATCACAATCATTTTGGTGTTTTTATGAATCTTGAATCACTTTATACTCTCACTCAAAGTATAAGCCTGTTTGTGATAACGTTATTTAATCCTGGCTTTCTCTGCCTTTGTAAAAATTGTGCCAATACACAATTTGTCAAGAGAAGGTGAACTTTTTATTTTCCGTTTTAATAATTATACCTCAACACTGGGTAAGATCGACAACATTTCAATGTTTGCTGTAGCTTTTGATGCCACTAGACATTTTGAAAACACAGCTAGACTCTGGAGCTGATGGTTTGAAAAAAGGCTGAAGCCAAGGAACTTTTTGGGAACTGCAATTTGGGATCACAGGGGACCAAGTGGATCAGTTTGTTTGGGAACAGTTTTAAATACATCCTTTCAAGGGAAGTGGAGCTGCATTGTTCATTCTGCATAGTTTTTGATTAAAGTACAGAACTAAGCAATTTGTATTGGCATGTTAGAATGGTGATCACTTTTTTTTTAATGCCTGATTATAGATGTATTTGAAAGATTTGAGCATGCCGTTTTTGGCCTGACACCAGCAGGATGAACCCAATAGGTCATATGTGGAATCATGACATTGAAATTCAAATTAACCTACATACTCCAAGGTTTCTTGTTTATTTTTACCCTGTTAACATAAATGTTGGACATGTTTGTTCTGTTAAAATGCACGCCAATCTAATGTTTAGTGTCAGACATGAAAATTGGAGTCAATTACCAATTTTGCCCATAGATGATGATTTGGCGCCATTTGCTGTGCATCCCTTCCATGTGTGTAGATGATTGTGTCTAACACACACACAAACCAATGCATCAATGGAAACATGGTTCTGACAGCGCTTGGACATTAGGACAGAGTGGTTGACTGTCTAAGGACTTTCGTAGGTCCAGAAACGCAGCACCCACTGTGCCTCCTGTGGTCTAGGCTAGCTCAGGTCGCAGCAGGCAGATTCAGTGGAATGACTGCTGCGAAAGCCAAATTGCATTGGATGCAAGAAACTCATTTAGATGCTGGTAACTGTTACTACTACTAACAGCTCTGTACATTTGTGAACAGGTGTTATGACTGCTGTTTTGAAGACAATTTCCATAGATTATCATTCTCTATACCAGTGGTTCTTAACCTTGTTGGAGGTACTGAACCCCACCAGTTTCATATGCACATTCACCAAACCCTTCTTTATTGAAAAATAAGATATTTTTTTCATATTCAAGACATAGGCGAGTTTTACTGGTGCATAAAATGAGCCGTGCATTAACATCACTGCTCAAAGAACAAAACCAATACAATGCATGAACTCACAACAAAGTGCATACATACATTTTCACAAAGACATGAGTACTACCATACTGAAATGTTTTAAGTTTTAATCTTATGCATTCCAATAATGAACTTATTGTATTTATGTTATTTTTTTTTTTTTACATTTTAACGTACACCATCACCTAATTTCCGTCAGGCTACAATAACAATGAATATTTACTGCAAATCAGTGACTTGTGTTGTTGCCTTTTGAGAGACCAGTTCAGAAAATGCTTCACCTTGGCAAGTGCCACTCTCATGTCATTTTCACAGCAAAGTCTGTTCCGTGTCTCATGCCGTGTCTCATTTCACCAAGTGCTCTTTAATGCGCCGTGCGAACGGCGACAGGCAAACCTGTCAGGAGCCAGTCATAAGTAATGCACTCTTCAGTTATTGTTTACTTCATCTATATTCAAGTAGACATTTCAGGGTTAATTGACTGATACAATACTATACAATTCAAGTTTATTTACATCGTGCATTTGAAACAATTTCAGCTGACCAGTGCTTCAAAAAAAAAAAAAAAAAAAAAAAACACTCGGACCTCTACCCAGAGGCATGGGAGCTTGAGGGCTCTGCGCAGTATCTTTGCTGTTTCCTATTACTGCTTTGCTTTGCTCTGTTGTTTATCCACCACCACAATGTCTGGTTGGTCACCATCACCATTTCTGTCAGTCTGTATCTGAAGTCCCACAGGATCTTGGCTCGATCATTTTCCATTACTTTTGGAGGTGTTTCTCACCTTGACCTGGTGGTTTCCAGTCCGTACTCTGTACAGATGTTTCTGTACACTATACCCGCCCACTTGCCCGCTCCATGTATGCCTTTCCCTGCCAGCATCTTACACCCTGCAGTTATGTGCTGGATTGTCTCAGGAGCCTCTTTGCACAGTCTACCCACCTTGGGTCTTGTCTGGTGTGGTAGATCGGGCCTCTATCGCTCTTGTGCTCAAGGCCTGCTCCTGTGCAACCAGGATGAGTGCCTCTGTGCTGTCCTTCAGTCCAGCTTTCTCAAGCCATTGGTAGGATTTCTTGATATCAGCCAATGTTCCGGTGGTACATCCCATGCAGTGGCTTGTCCTTTCCATGATGGTTCCTCCAGCACCTCTTCCTGTGCACTCCATTGTCTGAGATATTTGCTGAGCATATCATCTGTTGGGGCCTTTGTCCTTGATGTACTTATGTATTTTTGGATGTTTCATCACGGTGGCCCCATTCCTGAGTCCAGTATCCATAGCCAGTGTTGTTGATGATTTGGCTGCGGGGGTTTTCAGACCTATGCAGAACAGCAGTGGGGACAGTGCATCTCCTTGGTATATGCCAAATTTGATGGTCACTTGCGCAAGGGTTGGCTTGCCATTGGCCTTTACTTTTTTTACTTTATTTTTCTTTCTTTCCAGACACTCACAGTCTTAAGTTAAGGAAATACTCAAAATACACTAGTCTGAAAAAAGGAATAGAAAGAAGCCTAAAGCTCATGGCGCCTACCCCTTTTATACTAAACATAAAGCTGCGCATTTACAATGTACACAGGTAAAGAAAAGAGAAAAAAAATAAAATAATAGAACATAATCAGCATTCAATTCCAATGTATGAATTATAGAACATTTTCTTTTGATACAAACTTTGAAACGGCTCAACGTTATCAAATCTTTGATATTTTCATCTAATCTGTTTCCACACATTTACTCCAATAGTTGAAATACAGTGCTGTTTTACATTTGCTCTAACCATTGGTTTTTGAAATACCTCCTGCCCTCGAAGATTATAAAACACTATCCCGATTTTTAAACAGATCTTGAATATGAAATGGTAATTGTTTAATTCTTAATTTTACACATAAATTGTGCTGTTCTATAGTTACCAAGTTCTTGAATTTCATTTTTTTTTTGGACACAAAAAAAAAAATTAATTTGTATAAGCCCTGTGAGGGGCTTTATTCACAATTCACTCTTCGTTTTGGGACAGTAGTAATGTGAATGGTATTTGTTTGATATGTGTGCCCACACACCTCCACGCAGCATTTCATGTGAGGACGTATCAATGAACTATACAAAATGAACAATGTTTTTTCTTGCAAGCATTTCTTAACTTCAATATGATTGCTAAAGATTTATATAATTTTATCTTTGTCATGAGCCCTGCCTGCTCCTGCCTCCTGTGTCTGCTCTGCCCCTCCCATCACTGCTGTCTCTGGAGCTGGGCGGAGTTCCTGGCTCCTCCCGCACGCACCTGCTTCCCATCAGCGTAATCAACACCATCTGCGGGAGGATAAGAGGAGCAAGGGACTCTCCTCTCGGTGCCAGATCATCTGTTTGCCCTCACTGCATGTCTACCTGCTTGTTTCACTGTTCGTCTGCCTGTTGTCCTGCTCGTGTCTGCCCGTGTTGCTTGCCCGTGTTCCTGTTCGTGTTCCTGTCAGCACCTTCCGCCCTGCACTGCTCTGGACTCCCGTCTCCGACCCTGTCTCCCGGTACCGGTTTGTTCCCTGCACCTCTGGACCCTGACCCTGCCACCCTGCACCCAGCTCCTCGTATGGTTCTTCCGTCACTTGTTTTGTCGTATGCATCTATATATTTTATTTTTTCTCATATAACCGACCTATGTACAGAATCTGCCTATTGTCAAGTCAATCATCAATATATCACATTAACTGCACTGTGGCTGGATCTTATTTTGGCTTTGATTGAAGGTCTCATGATGTCCCCCTTATGTAACTTACTAGTTACTATACTATTATTACTATTACATGCACGCCCAAAGTCCCCTTATCCTCTTGTTTATGGCAGTGCGAGCCAAGGACAGCTTTGTACTGACGCTTCTGTTCAGGAGGATAAATAGAAGCTGTACAGAGTTTAATCGTTGTCTGTGTCTGGCAGCAGTGAACAACTTGCCGCGCTCAGTCCTCTGCCTCCCGACTGTGGCCCTGGCCTTTTGTGTATTTACTCTCTGCCATGAAAGGTCAGTCGACGTTTTTAAGTTTATACTTTTGTACAAACTAAATGCTGCTTTGACCCAACTCAATGAACTTGGTAGCTTGTCAGAGTCATTTTTCATGCAGGCTTGGGTGGGCTCCATGGAGAGAAATAAGTTTAATGGCATTACTGTGGAACTTTCTAGGCAAAGCAGTTGCACCACCATCTGGTCTGTAGGGGGGATTTTCACAAGGCCTTTTGCATTATGGTCTACTGGGGTCAGATGCATCAAGCTTTTGCAGCCAGATTTTGTGTTCTAGAAATTCTGTCCATAAATACAATGAACTAGAACTGCAGTGACAAAGGGCAACCCTGGCCACCTGTACTGTAAAAAACGGTGTTGGTGAAGTACTGCTTGAGGCCTCTTCATGACTTCCCCAACCTTCTCCAACCCCTGAGTTTTTGGCACCCTTGGCTGCGATATCTATCAGCTACTTCAGGAATTTCACAAGACAACAAGGCTGATAGGACTCCTCCTTTGACTTTAGGCTGTGAGGTGTGAGTTGAAGAGGACTCATGATAGAGAGTGTCTGCCAGACGTTCCCACACAGACCCTCACAGTACGGTTGGGTCAGCCAAGGATGTACAGCTTCCTCTCTTGCTGGCGGATCCAGCAGTTGACAGCTCTGTGTCCAAGGACATGTGGCCAAAGGTCAAATGACAACAAAGTTGATCATCGACCACCAGGCCTAGGGTGTCCGTGTGTAATGTGTATGAATAGACACTGTTTGTGCTGTATTCTGCACGGCCCCTTACGGATTCCTCCTTAAAGTGGTGGGTCCAAAGGAAAGGCGCGTCCATGAGAAAGTTTGTCTCATTAAAGCTCAGACAACAACAACTCGAGTCACGCTAGGGCGACCTCTAGGGGAGAGTTGCAGCAAGCTCCAAAATAGAGGAGCTCTTCGGCTAAATCGTTCTTCTATTGTGCTATGATTGAGTCAGTGGAATAGTTTGCCAAAATGAGATCATAACATGTAAACAAGTTTCTCACATGTTTTGCCCATGGACGACGAATGACGAAATGGCTAATGTCAAAGGCATGTTTGCAAGCCATCAAGTGAAGAGGTTTGAAAGAGGATTTGTATATCTCGAAATTGGTGTGTGATTAATTTGGTGTGGTTGTGTTCTCGGTGGGTGAAGTGAATGTGTGTTTTTGTATTTGCTTTCAACTGTGCAGCTGCTATTTTGAGGGGCGAGATGTGGGTAGGTTGGTGTGTATGTAAATCTGTTCGCAGAGTCTTTCATTCCCCTACAACAAACTGTAGCTCTGCCCTGGGGACTCGAGGGGGGAAATTATTATACGTTTAATATAACCTGCACCATACAGGCTTTCCGGTTCTTTAAGGGTCATATGATGCGCACTGATAAGAAAGGACTGGGGGCCAGTAAACACCAATCTGGGGCAACGGTAACTTGACAATATTAACTAGTCATAAGGGGCTTCGGAAAAGCTATTAGTAGTCTTATGTATGAAAATATTAATGTGGTGCAAAAGTTGAAGTGCATTTTGATTTCAAAGAAATAACGAGGTTCTGTGGAATTGCTTTAGATTTTATGGGTGAGGGTTTAATAAGATAAACAATCATTATTTGATGAGTAGTAGTGATCCCAGGTAAAAGAAATCCAGAATGATCAGTTTAATGCCAGGGGTGTGGAACAATATATGCACCAGAGTAAGGTCTGTACTGAGGCTCCTCTTCAGGTAGGATAAATAGAAGATGTAACATGAGTTTAATCTGTGTATGCAGACCGTGGACAACTGGTGCGCTCTGCCATCTGCCTCCGACAGGGCCCTGGCATTGTACTTGCTCTCTGCTGTAGAAGGTCAGTTTCTTTGAATATGCTTTTAAAGAAAAAAAAAAAAAAAAAAGAACAACAGAACAAGACAATACTCTCCAGGAGGACAATCGGATGTGGACGCGCATGAAGTTGTAATGTGCAAAAGGCTATTAAGAACTTCTCCAATTGAAAATTAGATCAAAATAGAACAATTTCCTATTTTCTGGTAAAATCCTTCAAAAGTGTGTTGCCCAGTGCCTTACACAAACCGCGCGATCCTAGACAGTGATTGTTGAGGGAAACCTGAACAAGTAGTGTGGCAACAACAGCGTGTGCGGGCAACCTGACATCAGAGCCAGTCATAAATTACTCTCCTGACTCCCCATGTGTAGTTATTTGTAATTGTAGAAGATGGCTCAGGGTTAACCGACATGTTCGATTAACTATTTCACTACAAAAGTACCGATCCTGTTCTGATTACAATAACTTCATCTGAAAAATTTAATAATGATGAGGCGTGGTCACCAGAATATAGGGGGGAAAAAACAATATGTAAACATGTGCTGTTTTGGAGTGGTCATGTTTTCGGACAATGACTAAGGCGGCGCTTAAAAAAAACAGTTAGCGTCCAATATTTAATAGCGGATGTACTATGTCATTTTACACAAACTTAAACTTAACAGCCACCTCTTTCAACCACGACCAAAGCGCTTGCACATTGCATTTTTGAGGCATTCCACACTTAGGGGTGGTGGTAAGCTAATGCAGCCACAGCTGCACCGTGGGCAGACTACTGGAGTTGATGCTGCAAGCAGGGGACCCAAATACGTAATTTTTGTAACTTCTTGAATGTACTACAAGTGTGCTAACCCAAACAAGGAACTTGTTCCCTATCCAGGGGGTGGGGGATTTGTGTGACGGGAGTGCATGTGCAGTGACCCCCAAGCTGTGACGGGCGCCCGAAACGCGGCGCCCAAACAGCCTGTGGGCACCACCTGTCAGGGGCCGTCGAGGTATACACTTTTCTGTTTGCTTAGTTCATATGGGATTAACAGCACTAAGAAAACACATGATCAAAACCACACAGCAATCTCTCAGAAATCCACTTGCGACAGCAGAGGGAATTGTTTGTGAACTACATCACAGACGAAACATGTTCTAATTTGCTTTGAACAGCCCGTGCCAATGTCCACCCTGATGATAACGAGGGATCAACCGTTCCTACAAAATTCACCCTTCTGCAGCACGCCGTGTCAGGACTGTTGGTGAAGCTGGTAAGAGCGTCTAGGTCCAGGGCAGTAAGAAATGAACATGGATGCTGGCGGTAGGCGCAGGTGCTTCACGCTACACTTTTGTGTCCACTTGCACAGATTGAATTTTTTTCTGTTTGTACGAAGGGATCATAACCGCTGGACGATAGCATGCAAGATACAAGATATTCAGGCTAACAAACATCATATATTGATAACAAAGCGATTTTTCTAGACTAGTTAACCAGTGTACAAACGAATTCTTCGGAGATTTGAAGCTACACATCTCCTGGATCCTGGCGAACATTCGCTACACCAGAGGCCAAGCTGCTGGCACAGATTCACCGGGAGGATCCTCTAACGTCGATACACGGCACACAGACCATGGTCTGGTCTCTAAACACTGACCTGCTGGAAAAACACCACATGATTGGGATTGCCTGGTAATATGGGTGAGTGGCTAGCACTCTTGCCTCAAAAACACGCCTTCTAGGTTGACTCCTGGTGTTAACTTGGCGACTCTAGCTTTATTCAATGCAGTGGACTTCTTTTAACCTGTTCTAACCCAAATGTTTTCAATACTAGTCCGTGTACTGTAGAAAAAAAGGGTTGAATAAATACAACTGAAGGGAGAAATGAATTTGTAAACTGAAGACCTATGCCAATCACTAACTCCCTGAACTAATTTTTGTTCTTCTCGAATAGATCTGGCCCTAGAAATTTAATTAAAGGCACACTCAGCTGATGACTGATCACCAAACGCGTTAGGGCTAGGGGGGGCCCATATTTAATTCAACATTTATTACATATGTTTATTTATCAATTCAAATGACTGTAATAAGAATTATGGAACACATATTTTCGCTTAATATATTTTATTAATAGTTTTAGCAAATATTTATTTCCAGTTAACTTAAGAAATGGTCAATATTTAAGTCTTATCGGGTGAAAAAAATAAAAAAGTAAATATATTTTTCACAGCCCTTCTGATAAAACACATTTGTGTAGCTGTGTTTATTAATTAAAACAAACCACAGCTTTGATCATGTGGATCATATAAATCATTTTTGCAACGTGCGGGCGCCATATGTAATTTGACAATGCTACATGTGAATTGGTTCCAAAAATTAGCTTTCAAACACAGAAGCCAGGACAGTAGTAGATGATGTGCGTTAAGTACATTTTATGTTTTTAGTTTTTTATTTTTTGTGCTTCTTGAAGAAAAGGAGTGCTCTGGCTGAATCTTTGGGCCCTGCAGTGATGCGGTTTATATGACCAAGTGGCGTCCCTCTGCTGATAAGCTGAGTTTTAAACTTCGCACGACTTTCATGGCATTGAAAAATCCTAAATAAATCTTAAAGTTATCATGAAGTGCTACATAAGTAAGTTAGGTTTTTGGTTTGTTTTCTAAAAACAGAAAAGAAAACAAAAAAAAAGAGAGCAAAGATTTTAAGTTTAGATGTGCGAGCGACAAATCTATACACTAAGTGTACAGTGACGTGAACAGAGTTCACCATCTATAAATTTGTGGGTTTTGGCTCTAGGAAAAATTCTTAAAGGGAATTATGTAACGGTTTAAAAGAAAAATTATCATTTTATTACAGAACACATGCTTGGAATACTATGATAAAAGTATTGGTTCAGCAAACCTTCTTTTACACTCGATTCGGGCAGATATATGTCATTTTTCCCCACACTTCAACGGGTGTGACAAATCTCAGTACTTCGATTTTAGATTTTAATCATTTTTTTTATGTATTCTATTTATTTCAATTTTTTGGACTAATTCTATTAAAAATTAGCTTTATCCCTGCAGACAACCTGGAGTCTGTCAGTGTGATCTGAGATGTGAGAAGGTCGGCGATGCGTTGTCGGTCTCAGTCGCTAATATATTGTGAGGTGGAGAACCCGGAAGGGCGCAGCAATTAATAAGATGAGGGTAGTAACGGAATAGAAGTTTGTGGACTAAAATCTTTAGTATTATCTTTTTCGTAATAAATATATTATGTATCTATTCTTTTTAGTGGTCATGCTCTTTTTGGACAATAATCGCTGATACGTTTGACATTGCAAATTAGAGAAATAAATAAAAAGTTAGTGGTTCGTCATGGCTTGGATTTGTATATATACCGTTTATTAAAACGTACAGGGGGTTTTTATAGTAATGTGGAAACGAAAATAAAGAAAACTAAACTAACAAGAGGCAAGAACACTCATGGAGACGATCAGATGGTGGCTCCATCTGAAAGCGCCATGTGCAACCTAGTAAAGGTATAGATGAAGAAACAGATTCAAGGACAGGTCTTCCTTTTTTTTCTTTAAGTCATCATTAAAATTTAGTTTCTGCCTTCAGCGACAAACTGGAGTGGTCCCAGTGTAAAATCAGATGCACAGGAGGACATTTGTGGTCTCAGTGCTCCTCAGCCAATATTGTAGGGAAACCTGAAAGTGCTGCACTCCAACGCCTGGGCGAAAACCTGCCACGGAGCCAGTCACAGGTAATAACAACTCCTCTGTGTTTGTGTTGGTTCATCTGTGTAATTCAAGAGAGGATCATGGTTACTTGAATGTTCAATGATAACTTGTTCAGTTTATTTGC